>JBBBDQ010001110.1:580000-902500 GCA_037127315.1 Ascarosepion bandense | reverse complement strand
AACTTTTCGGCACTCCCTTATAGATATGGACGTGCACTGTGGTGCTGTGGATATCGGATCAGAATGAGAAATCAAAGCGCCAAGTTCTAATTCTAATTGAATTCATTGTATTCACTTATGCGCTAATATTCTTAAAAAAGGTATTAATCCATCTCTCTCCTCCATCTTTTGGTTAAATAACAGGACATATTGAGTTCTATAGCCTTGGTTGGCAATCAGTCTACTGCAGAAAGTAATGGCGACCTACTGCGGGGAAATCTTCTGTCCAGTCATTCCTGTCTCTTTCGAGATGCGTATATCACATCTGGCACTTAATTGATTTGTAGATAATTTAGGATAAAGCTATAGTGTATGGCTTGCTGTATTGCCACAAACCTGAATACTACTATTGATAATTCTGGTGTTTCGTTTATTTTTATGTAGACATTTTTACATTATTATTATTTTTAATTTCTTTTGTTTTCCCCTAAATTAAAAACAAGTAATCCTCCTCATCCCATAGGCCCAAAACATAGGCTCTCTGTCCTAAAAATCTTCTATCTATTAATGTAATTGTTAAGATTTTATTCTTCATTTCTTCATTTAAGTATTAGTTCAAATTACATTATATTATATAATTAAAAAATTAAGAAATAGCATCCTAGCATATAACTATCATGAACAACATGAGAACTAAAAATTCAAATCCAGGAACGGTCATTTCATAAGTTGCACCTGATGATTGCATAGGGCATGAAACTCCGAGTCATTTATGTACAACAAGTATATAAAAGAAATAAAACACTCTAGTTTCAGTGAACTGATTTAAAATCCAACAACACCAAGCAGCTCCAATATATATATATATATATATATATATATATATATATATATATATATTTCATTTGGAAATGAGTTATTTCTCCAACCTAGGTTTCAACCTTTTGGTATCTTCAGGCAATTTACAATAACTGATTTTTCTATTTTTCAAACGTACAAACAGTGATTTTTTTACGAAAATGTGGCTGAAATTTTTAAACAACTGAAAAATTTCAAAATTAGGGAGGAGTTATTCAAGAATCTTACAACATTTTCATCCATATTTGTATGATCCTATTTATAAAAAAATCAGTTATCAGAAATTGCCTGAAGATAGCAAATGGTTAAAACATAGGTTGCAGAAATAACTCATTTCTAAATGAAAAATATTCAAAAGTTCTATAATATAAAATGTATTGAACACTTTTTAATACAACTGTGTACTGGTCTAATTTAATTATGATCCAAAACAAGCTAATCATATATATGAGGACAGACAATTTCTTTACTCTGGACATTGAAGGTGATAAAATAATCTTAATCAAATTTAATTTAATGTATTGTCTTAATTTTTTCTTAATCGTATCACCCCGAGCAAGGCGGTAACGCCACTGATGTGCAAGGGGCTACGTAATAGTGAGAAGATTGGAAAAGAGAAAGCCGGAAACCACATCCTAAACAGGGAACAAAGGATGAGCCTCTTAACCTATTCAATAGACGTGGGTGGAGTGTGAACCGGGCGATAGATAGATCTATCTACTCCAATTGAAAAAAAAAAAAACAAAGTGAGAAGATTGGAAAAGAGAAAGCCGGAAACCACATCCTAAACAGGGAACAAGGGATGAGCCTCTTAACCTGTTCAATAGACGTGGGTGGAGTGTGAACCGGGCAATAGATAGATCTATCTACTCCAATAATTATCCCGAGATTCAGTGGCATTTTTCATCACATACAGTTTTGTCTTTCCCTCATTCAAACTTAAGGAAACCAGTGAAACTAGATGCTCTCAGTGAAGCATGTCATTAATAAATTTTTCACTGTCTCATCATATATTTAGCACAAACAGTCTGTCACTTTAACTGAGCAGGTTCATGCTTTGAAGTTTCATGAGAGCACTGTTATGATGTTCTCACTTGTCAGGGCTGGTTTCCAACCTTTCGTTATTTTAAATATTTCATACATAAATGAATTCCTTGTGCAAAAATAAAATAAATGATAGTTATGTTATAAAAATAATTCAGCAACAACATATACACACTTTTATTGATTAGACATTAAATATTGCATTCTGTAGCCTCCTCTATAATTTACCTTGACTTTTAATTAACCTGAAGTATATTGATAAGGGTTAAGTTCAAACATTCTGAAAAACTGACAATATTGTTATTTCTGTTTAAATAATACTTGTTTTAAAATAAAATCTTTACATATGTCCATCAGAGAACGAAACATTGACTAAAATATATTTTCTTTATGTCTTTATTCATATTTCTAGATATATCTGAATTTTTACAGACACACATCTATGAGAGATAGCACAGACATAGGAATCAACCCAATTTTTGTTTCATACCTCAATATGGTCCACATTTCTGTTGCTATAAATGCTTTGTCTCCAATGAATATAGCAAATTTTAAACCATATATACACACACAGAGATGTGCATTGTGGTTCAGTGGAGAAATTGGAGAGCCAAGTTCAAATTCTGGTTATTCACTTACACACAAATACCCTTGGGAAATGTATTAATCTGTATCTTCTCCCTCCAGCTATGGGTTAAATAGTCAAATAAATTGGGTTCTGTAGCCTTGGTTAACAACCAGTCTACTGCAGAAAGTAATGCAACCTACTGCAGGAAAATATTCTGCCCAGTCAGTCATGTCTTGAGACATGATTGTCTAAGCGTGTATCACGTATGACACTTAACTGACTGATACGCACACACATACATGTGTATGTTATCTTCTTTCAAAATACTTCAGGTTAGTTAAATTGTGGATACGTATTTTTGCAGGTCAAAAGTGATATCACAATTTTTAGCCAGTCTCTTTTGAGGGAAGCCTCTTGTTAAACGCATTCCTTAGGATATTTATCAGCATCACTAGGCACTTTGCAAATAGTTGCCTAATAACAAAATATAATAACGGAAATAAATGTCTGTGGATCATGGAAGAAAGGGATCAGATGCTAATAAGATTTTAATTTAACTTTGCTTTGTGAACCAAAAACCATGACTTTGCATCTTCTTGGGTAAACACCCAGATATTTAAATAATAACGAGAAAATAGTAAGTGAAATCATTGCCTTTTTTGATTATTTTCTTAGATTGAAAAATGCTACATGAATACATTGATTAAAACAGTTCTGTAAACAGTACTTGGAAAATGGGCTTACTTATAACAACAGTTACTCATTTCTGAGCATGTTCGTCTTCTAGGAGCTGCTAACTTGTCCCTCTTGCAGACACCTGCTCAGGTATGTTTGTGTTTGTTCAAGGTTAAATATTTTCTGCTTGTGTAACATTTTAAAATACATAACTAGAGAAAGTTCTTCAGCATAAAAAGCATTTTTTTTGTAATGTTTACCAAAGCAACAACCTGAGAGGCTTTACTACTACATTACATTGAAACACTATTACTGAAATTAAGCAATGTTGAACCTGGTCATACATAGATGGGTTTGGTTTGGTTCGTTTTACAGCATATCAACCCTTTGGGTCATTTAATGCCAAAACATAGATGGGTGACAGCTTTCAAACACTAGGTGCTGGGAGCTTAGATGTATGGGTGGTGTAGTGGATAATGGTTAAGTATTTTTAATTGGAGAGCCAAGTTCCAATTCCAGTCAGGTTTGTTATATTATGCACAAATACCCTTGAGAAATGTATGAATCTTTCTTTTCTCCCTCAAGCTATGGGTTAATTAGTAGGATTTTTATAACTAAATCATTATCTTAAAATCAAGTCCATTTTTTCCAGTCACATCACATTTTCCCAGTACAGTTCATTTCTATTTTCCTAAAAAAAAAGTCAAAATACCCATTTGTTATGTCGTGAGTAAGAATAAATAACTCAACAACAGGAATAGGTTAATTGTTGTATTCCGTGAAAATAGTATTTACAAAGGTTATTAGTATCCAATACAAGAATAAAGGTTAATCGTCTCAACCGTCGTAAGACGTAGTATGAGCAATGGGTACTTCTGGGTCGTCACCGGAAGTCTACGACTGACTTGTCGATCGGATACTCGGCACACTCTCTTACGTAGATGCCACCATTACTTTACATAGTAATGGAATAGTCCATTGTAGCCGAATAGGTGCGGGCGTCCCAACACCATTAAACAATGATATGCTAGGGCCAAGTATAACCAATCTCAAACATTTTCAGATTATCATAAAAAATGGTATCCAATAACTTAAAAAATGCATTTTTAGTTGAGAAAACGTTTTTTGAAAAATTTTCATCAGCAGAAAATGAATTGCCTACCTGTTAAATGATGACTACGAAAGCACACAAGAGCATCATGCCAAAAAGTGAACAATTCACTTTTCTATTTATACAGGGCAGTTTGACATCCTGGTAGTTATTAGTACCAGGATGTCAAACTGCCATGTATAAATTTTTGGTCAGACAAGATGCTGGTGGTGTTGGGTATGGTTAGGAAAAGTGCCCAGTTGGCTATGCCTATCTGATGCTTGACAGCTATTTTAAGTACTGATGAAGAAAATTCTAATCCTGCTAGTCTCAAATACACGCACCAAGCACCCTAACAACCGTCATTTATCAATGTTTATAAGCATGTTATACAGAGACTGCATTACAATACCCGACCTCTGTCAGTTTAAGTGATATGATAAAAAATTTCATGACGGTTTCAGGCTTAAGGTAAAAACTATTAATAAAAATTAAAATTGCTGTTCTTGAATGACTTCTAAAGAACTTCTTCTATAAAAAGTAGAGAAGAAACAGGAATCACAAAGTTTTAACAAGCTAAAAACATTGAGGGCACAAGAATGTTTTCCATCTCTCATAAAATCAAGCATTTTCAGGTCATCTTATCTGAACTGAAATAGCTTAAAATTCATTATAAAAGTTATTTGGATACTTTTTCTTGAATGATTAATCATTTTATAATTTTTTTTTTTTTAATCATATCACCCCAAGCAAGGCGATAACGCCACTGTTGTGCAGGAGGCTACGTAAGGGTAAAAAGAATGGAAAAGAGAAAGCCGGAAACCACATCAACAGGGAACAAGGGATGAGCCTCTTCACCTGTTCAATAGACGTGGGTGGAGTGTGAACTGGGTGATAGTTTAGTCTATCTACTCCAATTGGAAAAAAAAGTAAAGAGTGAAAAGATTGGAAAAGAGAAAACCGGAAACCGCATCCTAAACAGGAAACAAGGGATGAGCCTCTTCACCTGTTCAATAGACGTGGGTGGAGTGTGAACTGGGTGATAGTTTAGTCTATCTACTCCAATTGGAAAAAAAGTAAAGAGTGAAAAGATTGGAAAAGAGAAAACCGGAAACCGCATCCTAAACAGGAAACAAGGGATGAGCCTCTTCACCTGTTCAATAGATGTGGGTGGAGTGTGAACCGGGCGATAGTTTAGTCTATCTACTCCAATTGAAAAAAAAATAAAAAATAAGGAAAAGAGTGAAAAGATTGGAAAAGAAAAGAAAACCGGAAACCGCATCCTAAACAGGAAACAAGGGATGAGCCTCTTCACCTGTTCAATAGATGTGGGTGGAGTGTGAACCGGGCGATAGTTTAGTCTATCTACTCCAATTGAAAAAAAAATAAAAAATAAGGAAAAGAGTGAAAAGATTGGAAAAAGAGAAAACCGGAAACCGCATCCTAAACAGGAAACAAGGGATGAGCCTCTTCACCTGTTCAATAGATGTGGGTGGAGTGTGAACCGGGCGATAGTTTAGTCTATCTACTCCAATTGAAAAAAAAATAAAAAATAAGGAAAAGAGTGAAAAGATTGGAAAAGAGAAAACCGGAAACCGCATCCTAAACAGGAAACAAGGGATGAGCCTCTTCACCTGTTCAATAGATGTGGGTGGAGTGTGAACCGGGCGATAATTTAGTTTAGTCTATCTACTACATGAAATTAAATGTTTGAACTATGTCAATCCCATATTTAAACCATGGAATATCTCTGTGAACTAAGCATTTTGGCCTATTTTAAGTAAAATAGAAATTATCTGTGCTGAGAAAATATGATGTGATTGTGCACAGTGAATTTTCAAATTTAACATGAAAAATAACCCAGATATATTACCCAGTAATATTTGGGTTGAAAAAAATACCAACCCCTGTAATCTGTAGAAACCGAATCAATTAAAGCAATCTAAGGCAAGCTTTATTTCTACTTTTATAGCCGTTTCTATCCATTATGATTATAAAAAATGTATTTTTATGAGATTTGTTTTCATTTTTTTAACATTTTAATTAGAATAGTTTATGAATTTTTCAAATCTTATAAAATTCATCTTCAATGGTGTAACCGTCAGAGAATACTGTTATTAAATAAACAATATTTAGTAATCCTATATCATAAAGCTTACAACACCAAGTATATATATATAAATCATAAATATATCATAAATATATATATAAATCATAATATATATCATATCTATATATATATATATATATATGTGTGTGTGTGTATATATATATATATATATATATCATATATATTATATATCATAAGTATATATATAAATCATAAATATATCATAAATCATATATATATCATATATATATCATAAAGCTTACAACACCAAGTATATATATAAATCATAAATATATCATAAATATATATATAAATCTATATATATATATATATATATATATATATTATATATCATAAATATATATATAAATCATAATATATATATATATATATATATATATATCATAAATATATATATAAACATAATATATATATATATATATATATATTATATATCATAAATATATATATAAATCATTATATATATATATATATTATATATCATAAATATATATATAAATCATTATATATATATATATTATATATCATAAATATATATATAAATCATTATATATATATATATATTATATCATAAATATATATATAAATATTATATATATATATATATATATTATATATCATAAATATATATATAAATCATTATATATATATATATATATATATATATATTATATATCATATATATATATATCATTATATATATATATATATATATATATATCATAAATATATATATAAATCATTATATATATATATATATATATATATTATATCATAAATATATATATAAATCATTATATATATATATATATATATATATATATCATATAAATATATATATAAACATTATATATATATATATATATATTATATCATAAGTATATATATATAAATCATAAATGTATCATAAATCATATATATATCATATATATATATATATATATATATCATAAAGCTGACAACACCAAGTAATTTTTTAAAAAAATTGAATTTTGTTTCTCTGTATAAACATGCCAACTTTTGTCTATGGATGATCATGCAAAACATCTGAAAATAAGTGCAGTAACTACAATAAATTTAAAGTCCAAATTCTCTAAAATTCATTGAAATATTAGATTACAGAGAATATTTTCTTAAATTGATAAGATTACTGAGTACTTAAAAGATGTTTGCATTATATTCAATTATTTTTTTACCAATATAGCCACCACAATATTAGATAAAATCTGTTTATCACGGAGCTGTTAAAAAGTTGTCAAAAGTTGTAAACAGATCATCACTGTCTTAAAAATAAGTATTTCTATGATATTTTAAAGTTAAAGTAAATAATAATTGTTTCAAATCAGATTAATTCAGCTTTAGATCAGTTAATATTCCTCAAATAAACTTTCAAAAATGTATATTTGTTTTTTTTTTGTTTTTTTTTCAAAGATTTTTTAATTTACATCCTTATAACAGTTTGCTGTAACAAATCAGCCGTGTATTCATTTTATCAAGGGAAGTTGTGTTATGTGAGAGACTATAAGTAGATTTAATTACTGCATAAAAGTTTGGCTTTCTTTTTTTCACTTTTATAATCCACAACCGATTTTACGTGATATGGAGTGTACTTTGGGATTTGGATCTTTGATACACAGAAGTGTTTCAAATGTGAGCAGAAGACAGGTTAGTCACAGATCTCAGAAGAATCAACTATCACAAAAAAAAAAAAAATTTCCACCTACTTTTCTTTGTCCCTTAGAGAAGAAATTATTTTTGACCACAATGCCTTTTGTTATCTGGCCAGGTACTTTTCTGCTTCAGTCTTGTTGGTATCTGGTCAGATTATTTTTAGTGTCAGGCTTGTTAGTATCTGGCTAGGTACTTTTCACCTTCAGGCTTGTTAGTATCTGGCTAGGTACTTTTCTTCACCTTCAGGCTTGTTAGTATCTGGCTAGGTACTTTTCACCTTCAGGCTTGTTAGTATCTGGCTAGGTACTTTTCACCTTCAGGCTTGTTAGTATCTGGCTAGGTACTTTTCACCTTCAGGCTTGTTAGTATCTGGCTAGGTACTTTTCACCTTCAGGCTTGTTAGTATCTGGCTAGGTACTTTTCACCTTCAGGGCTTGTTAGTATCTGGCTAGGTACTTTTCACCTTCGGGCTTGTTAGTATCTGGCTAGGTACTTTTCACCTTCAGGCTTTTGGCTGAAGTTTTAATTTGATTTGGTATTTTTGCACTTTAGCCTTATTGGTATATGTCTTAGTATTTTTGTACTTCAATCTGTTTGGTATCCTGCTTAGTACATTTGACCTTCACACTGGATGATATATATTGCAGTTTTACTTTCTCGAACATAAAACTGCATTTATTTGACTTTGTCTTAAATGATAGGAAATAAATAAGAAACTGTATTAGTTTTCCAGACCCCAGTGTCTATTAAAATAAAGAAAGATAAAAAAAAATCAGTTATAATAAACATTAAGTAACGTATGTGTGCATAAAACAGAGCAAAAAAATATAAGAAACAGTAGGAAAGTAATTGTTGGTTTGATTGGAATAGTTAGACTTTGAGAGGGAACAGTTGCAGAAGTGACATCAATAGTCAGCAGATGTTTATTCTTCCAAATAAGGATGAAGAGATTTATGTCCCTATTGGAAAAACATTAGAAAATACAGTAAAACTTAGATGTTGCAGTCCATCTGCATTCACTTAGAGATGATGTCATGAAACAAAATGTAATTTGATTCTTAGGGAGTTTTTGCAATTGTTTTACACCAAGCTGGGTAATAAAGCCACTAAGATGCAAGTGGTCATGGATTATGAAATAATCCATAACTGGGGAAGAATGAAACCATATGTTTCTCTAGGGTCTTATTCTTCTATGTGTCATGTTCCTTCAGAAAGTTTGTGGACATGGCTTGTCACAATTTTGTGTTCTTTGTAACTATTCTTGCAATCTCTTTTAACTCTGTTCTGCCAGTCATTTACACAAGCTGGTTAAGAAGTTTTTACCCTGTTTTCCTCTGTTCCTATAGTTTTCAATATGTCCTGTAAATATCAAATTTTCCAAGCCTTCTGTCCTTATTATGCGTCTTAGAAATTTCAATTAACACTTTTCAATTAATTTCACTATTTATATTTGTACTATTGCCCACATCTTTATTGTTATTATCACGATGTTTCGGTCACTGTACTCTCCAACCTTCCTCAGGTGTATATTAATTTCAGTAGCCTACAGAGCTAGCCTGTTCTTGTTCCACTGCCAGTGTCTAGGGTTATTGTCTAGTTCTTAATTTTAGTACTGTCCAGTTATTGCTCATTTATTGACCCAGAGATTGAACTTGTAACCACTAAGATGAGGACAATAGTTGGAATTTAAATAGTATAATTAATGATAATTCCTCATCCCAGAAATTCAAGCAGAAAATCTTTTTCTGATGTTAACTATAAGTGTTCTTTTTATTTCTGTTTTCTCTAAATCTTTGTCAGTGTGCAAATGTTTGGTTGGTAACATTCTCAGCATCCTTCTGAAGAACCACATTTCTGTTGCTTCTTCTTCATTTGTGAAAAGATTGTCTAACAGTCACTACCATATAGGAGGACTTTTATTATATAACAGTTCAGTACTCTTCTCTTTGTTTCGAATGAAATTTTCATCATTCTTAATACTTTACTTAGATTTTTGAAGGTAGTTTACACTATCTTATTGAGCCTATGGTTTTCAGTGTTGCATTTTTCATTTGCTGTTAAAACATTTCCTTGATATTTAAATTTTTGTACTTGCTTTATTTTGGTATCTCCAATTTGTTATTTCATAACCCTTGATAATATTGCTGAGGGTATTTGTGTGAAAATGAATGCAACTACTTGGTAGGTTTTTAACTATTTACTGATTCTCTTCTCAGTATCAATGAATGATAAGCTACATGCACATCATGTGCTTTGCAAAAACTTGAAACTTTATTCCATTGTTTTATCAACTGCTATTTCAGTTCATACTACATTTCAATTAGCAACTTGGCTATTTCAGAATGCATGCATATAAACCCATGTTTTGTTGTTGAGACCAGACTGGGATTAATCTTGTAGAAAGCCAAGTGTGTCTTACCTAACAAAGGATTTGTCATAATGCTTTGAGGCAAGGTTTTACAAGGCTGGATGCTCTTTCTGAAGCCCAACTCTGACACTGAAAGTGTTAAAGTATGCTAAGTGTTTTTATTGATACACCATTTCTAGAAAGGTTGCTATTCAATTCCTGAGACCTCATCCTAGCCCCTTTATATATATATATATATATATATATATATGAAAAAATTTAAGTTAAAGTCAAGTGAAATAGAAAAAGGGAAAAAAAGAAATATTAAAAAAGAGAGAAAAGAGAAAGAAAAGAGGAAGAGAAGAATAAGAGGAAAGGGGGTTTAACTTAACGTATTAGATCTTAGATTCGCGCAGAGTCTTTGACCTAGATTCACGAAAAACCTTTGTTGATGAAAGAAAGAAATTTTGACCCAAGCTGCTAGTTGTCTGTTTTAGATGTATGACATGGAAATTTAAAATTTAAAAATTAGAGGTTAAATTTACTCTTGAAAAATAATTGTTAGTTTTCTATTTAATTTTAATTGTAATAATTATAGTGGTATTATACTATTATATTTGTTGTAATAATAACGTGATAATAAAGAAATTAAAATCTAGAAACCTAAAATTAATAATAGTTAAAAACTTAAAAATTCTTTTTAATTTTTTAATTTTAAAATTTTTTAATTATTATTATTTCTTATTTTTCCACTTATGGGTCAGCATAAGCAGACAACAATCCAGCAGTGAAATTATTATAAAAATATAATCTGAAGAAAATCTATCATAAAAAATCTTTTTAAACCCAATTGCTTGTTCAGTTTGATTACTAGTTATTAATTTTTCAGATATTAAATTAGGAATAAACATTTCAACATTTGTATTTTTCTTGTATTTTATGGTCAAAATTCCTCAGACAGTAGGCTTTTCATCAGTACTTTATAACTTATGCCATATTTTAGGGGTAGTTTATCATAGATTCACAGAAAAAATACATTCAGAATGATTTTTTTCTTACAAAGAATATATTCCTGTGTGTGGGAACATGAATGGTGTTCATTTTACATCTTTAGTGAGAGAATTTAATCTCAGAATTTGATATAAAGCTAAATTTCAAATGAGAAAAATAACCCTTTGAAAAGCTGAAAATACAAGCAAAGTTTTTATTATGTAAATAGTTTAAAAACTAAAAGATTTTTTGTTAAACAAATTCCAGTGAACTAAATAAATAAGCAAAAAAGATTTTCTGGTCCACCCTAAAATGCAACAGAATGACAATACACTTATAGCACTTTAAAAAGAAACATTTTAATATATATATATATATATATATATATATATATATATATATTGTAGACAGAGGTGTTGTTTTCATTTTTCTCTTTAAAGGGAAAAATGTTATAAGTAACTTATTTCAGAAAGAGAATTTTGTCTTCATGGTGGTGGGTTATTTGAATATAAACTTATCTTTAAACATTTAAACAGAAACAAGAAACACTTTTTTTTGGCGCTGTTTTTGTAAAATGATAGAGCTTGTACCTTATCTCTTTGTGTGTATTTCACATCTACACTCTTGGCGTTACTCAAGAATAGTTTCTCATGTGCCTTGAACTGTTTTGCTCATAAATCTTTTGGGGGAAGTGAGTTCTCATCATAATGCTAAGAGCCAACAAATTATCTACTTAATTTCTAGACCATTTCTCTTTTCATTTTCGACAACTTTAACTGATTCAGAATATATAACATTTCTCTCAGATCATAAACTTTTTTTCAACGTTCAATTTTTGACTCAGTTTTTTTTTTCTACTTTAAAAAAAATCTAAATTTAATTTGGTTCATGATCAAATTTTAAATGCACATTCGTAGGATAAAATTTATTGCTATGAAAAATATTTTTTAATAGAAATTACAGTACTTCTAGCTATTTCAATGGTAAAATGATGAGACCTAATTGCCAGTCTAGTACTTAATTCATGAGGTCAAGGTACCAAAGAAGAAAGCTCATTGGATTATAACAATTGTCATGAAAATAGTTATTGAAATCTATGTCACAGAAGTGGGAAAAATGAACGCAGTCAAGATGCTAACTCAGGACCTATAATATTGCAGATTCACCCATAAAAAATGATTTTATCATGTATCATGCAAGTTCATTTTTTGAGAGACCAAATTACAATAAACTAACCATCTTCAAGTTAAATAAGTTAAAAATAAGTAAAAGAGAATGATGAAAGTATCATTAATAACACTATACTCATTGCATAAACAATAAAATGAGAAACTCATATTTAAGTCGTATTCTTGGTAATTTGTAAGGTTAATTTTAGGTGGGGGGCGTAGTCCGATGATCACTCGATGTTAGAATTTGAGAGTATTATAAGGAAAATAAATTGGATGAATTTACAAATCCATTGGTTATGAGTTGGGATCAGATATGCTTTATTGTAACTTTAATAAAAACCTTTGTAAATGTGCATTGTGGTGCAGTAGATATCAGCTCAAAACAGGAAGTCTCGGAGCCGATTTCAAAATCTAGTTGAATTCGTTGCATTCACTTACGCACAAATACCCTTGGTAAAGGTATTAATTCATCTCTTCCCTCCAGCTATAGGTTAAATAACTGGTCAGATTGAGTTCTATAGCCTTGGTTGGCAACCATTCTACTACAGAAAGTAATGGCAACCTACTGCAGGGAAATATTCTGCCCAGTCAGTCATGTCTCTTTCATGATTGCATAAGTGTGTATCATGTATGGCACTTGACTAATTGATTTACCTTTGTATGCAAAAATGAAAATAATAGTTCAAGTAATAATTGTTCCTTTTAGCAAGTAAAAAAAAATTAATTCTTTATTTGAAACTAATCCTTAATCAGCTGATTTGGAAATTCTAGATGATCAGTCTAAAACAGCTAAACTTCTTATAAACCTAAATGAGGCAAATGGTGCATTGGTGATTGTTATTCTTGATTTTTATAGTCATAGGAGAATACACACAATATTATTGTATACAATGAAGTAACGCTTAACTTTTTAAAAGATTGTTTTAATTCATTAGTTAACCACAATCAGATGATTTGGAAAGCATAGACAGTAGTCTCGATCAGCTAAACATCTTATAAATGCAAACAATGGAAAAGACGTATATTTGCTATGTTTGTACTTTAATACAATACTAATATGTGAATATTACATGCATTATTATTGGATGCAATTAGTTAAAACATGAGTTTTATCAAAATTATATTTATTTTAAATACAGCTGTACTTTTTGACTACAGTAGATATATGTGCTGTGTCCCTTCAGTACGTAGGCAATCATGGCCTTCCACATCTTCCTATCCCTTGTAGCTCTTAACACTCTCTCTTTTTTTCTCATCCTAAACCCTGCTCTGCCATCCATCTGCTCAAGCTCATTAAGTATGCCATGCGTTGCTTTCCTCTGTTTATCTTTCCTTCTATCTGTCACATGGCATCTCGGCTTCACTGTTTTGCAGCTGTAATGTATCCTCTCTGTGCTTTGTCTAGAAATATTTTCATAGTAATTGTTCTGATGAGCTTTCATTTTTAATTTCTTGTATATAAATTGCATTCATTGGGGTTTAATTTTGAAGTCAAAAATTCAAAGTTGAAAAAAGTTTATGACCTGAAAGAAATGTTATATAATCTGAATCAGTTAAATTTGTTAAAAATGAAAAGAGAAATGGTCTAGAAATTAAGTGGATAATTTGTTGGCTTTTTTTTTTAATCATATCACCCCGAGCAAGGCGGTAACGCCACTGAAGCGCAGGGGGCTATAGAGGAAAGAAAAGATTGGAAAAGAGAAAGCCGGAAACCACATCCTAAACAAGGAACAAGGGATGAGCCTCTTCACCTGTTCAATAGACGTGGGTAGAGTGTGAACCGGGCGATAGTTTAGTCTATTTACTCCAATTTAAAAAAAAAACAGTGAAAAGATTGGAAAAGAGAAAAGCCGGGAACCACATCCTAAAGAAGGAACAAGGGGCGAGCCTCTTCACCTGTTCAATAGACGTGGGTGGAGTGTGAACCGGGCGATAGTTTAGTCTATCTACTCCAATTAGTCTATCTACTCCAATTAAGTCTATGGCTCTCAGCATTATGATGAAAGCTGCCTTCTTCTATGTGCTGTGTCCCTTCAGTACGTAGGCAATCATGACCTTCCACATCTTCCTATCCCTTGTAGCTCTTAACACTCTTTCTCTTTTTTTCTCATCCTAAACCCTGCTCTGCCATCCATCTGCTCAAGCTCATTAAGTATGCCATGCATTGCTTTCCTCTGTTTATCTTTCCTTCTATCTGTCCTGTGAGCATCAGATTCTCCAAGCCCTCCTTCGTCATTACATGTCCCAGAAACATCAGCTGTTTTTTCCTGATGTTAAGTATCAGTTTCCTTTTCATTTCTATCTTCTCCAAAACCTTATCGCTGCTAACATGTTTGATCCATGATATCCTCAGTATCCTTCTGTAGAACCACATTTCATTTGCTTCAAATCTTTGGTAAGATTGCCCAGCATTCACGGTTATATTAGAAACCAGACATCACATCCCAATCCAGTACTCTCGTCTTTGTTTCCAGCAAAATACTCAGCCTTTGGAATGCATCCTTGGCCATACCAATATGTTAATTTTATTTTATTTTATTTTATTTTTTTTTTTTAATCATATCACCCAAGCAAGGCGGTAACGCCACTGATGTGCCGGGGGCTACATAAGAGAAAAGGATTAGAGGGGAGTGAAAAGAGGACGAACCAGTTAGAAAGGAGCAAGAGAAGGGAGGGAATACAGGTGTGATGACAGTTGCAGAAGTGGAGAGAAAGGAAAGGATATACAGGGTGGTGAGGAAAGAACTAGGGTATCTCATGTATGATGCAATCTCTTTAAAATCATCTTCAAAATTAGGTCGTCAAAAGTCGCATGATATGTGAATATATACAGCAAATATATGATGCAGTTTTCATGTTAGTCTGTATATGAGTGTGTTTTTAACATCCACTTTATCTGAAAAGTTATCAGGCTAACCAAGACCCTTCCCCACCACACATACACACACAAAGAAATCTGTTTGTAATTTTGTCAGGTTGAGGCACTTGGATCAGGTTGCAAACTTTTCCGCTCCACAATGTAAAATATAACAATGACACAATAATGTCTCTACTAAAAATAAAACTCCAAAAACACATCACCTAATTGTACTTCTGTTATCATATCTAAAGAACAGGCATAACAAGTAGGTCATACCCATTTATCAGAAGTGAAAGAAGGTCATCTTTGCTTATCTCCCTTTAACCCTCTCTCTCTGGACTTTTGCTGTATGACTGCTTGCACCTTTTCAATTCTGACAAATATCAAAAACCAAAAAAAGAGAAAGGCTTCTTTGTGTTGATGAGAGTTTATCGCAATTAGGCCAAATATAAAAGAGATTACTCAATAAAAACAAACTCATACCTTTGATTAAATGTTTGCTTTAATCATAAATTGTGTTATATATTATATTTGATGCACTATTAGAAGTTGTTTTTTTTTTTTTTAAATGTACATTTTATCACATAGAATTGGGTGAGGCACAGGCAGATTTTCATTCTGAAAATGTGCCCCAGATAAAAAAAAAATGGAAACTGGCATAGAAAATCAGAAAAGACTTGAAGCAACCAAAATGTGGTTCTACAGAAGGATACTGAGGATACCATGGACCAAACATGTGAGCAACGATGAAGTTTTAGAGAAAATGGAAACAAAAAGGAAGCTGATACTTAACATCAGGAAAAGACAGCTGAAGTTTCTGGGACATGTAATGAGGAAGGAGGTCTTGGAGAATCTGATACTCACAGAGTGGATAGAGGGAAAGAGAAACGAGGAAAGTAACACGTGACATACTTCGTGGACTAAAGCAGGTGGATGGCAGAGCAGGGTTTGAGAGGGGTAACAGGAGAAGGGGTGTCAAGAGATAGAGAGATGTGGAGGGCCATGATCTATTTTGTGGAATACACTTGTTTGATGCTTTGGCACACATCATCAGTGATGTTTTAGCCAGGAATCTAAGGGTTTTTGTTTTTTTAGGCATCAAATTCTTTCTCTCACTCCATGGTGACCCAACAAATACTGGGTCCTGGGCATGATGATAAACTGTATCTGGCAGCAAGGCCTTTGATTGAGATGTTGTGAGGTGCATGGAAGGCTAAATAAGTCCTCTGAGTAAATGGTATCATGGCTGAGACTAAGAACTACAATTATACCTACTTAGAGCCAAACCTGAAGCAAAAACTAAAATAAAAGGGCTGAAAAAAAATACAGACATGCAGGCAGATAAACAGACTCACACATAAACATCTTGCCTTTTATATATATATTATCGATTTTTTGCACTATTGTAAGAACTGCAACCTTGAAACTTCTGAATATCGTTTCTTATGTCTTTGTCTATGAGTGTATCAAATTTGATTAAAATCGAACCACTCCTATAACCCGACTTTTTCGATTATTGATATTTATTGGGGGTACCTCGACACAAAACCTAGCTAAGAACACTCGCAGACGCTTATAGTACAACTGTGTAAAATTTCAAGAAAACTGGTTCAGCCGTTTCGAAGTCTATAGGTAATGGACACACACACACACACACACACACACACACACACACAAAGTTCCATTTATAAATAAGTTTAGATAGATTTAGAAATAGACTTTTATAGAAAATATCCATTTTTGAAGGAGAACAAATTATTACCATAACACATTTTTTAAGTAAAAATATTACCAACAATACATTTTTGAAGCAAAAATATTACCATAACACATTTTTGAAGGAAAAAATTATTACCAGCAATACATTTTTGAATGCAAAACTAGGAAACATCTTCAGTTTTCTAAAAATTAAAAAAAAAAAAATTTATTAAATTCAAACTAAGTCAATTTTCTCACTAAAACCGAACATTAAAAAAAGAATATGTTAAAACCTTACCTTTTTGGCATTATATAACCTACAGACGTTGATATGCCGTTAAACAAAACTCAAACTCAAACCCACCTAATACTGACCAGTTATGGGCTTGTGTGCCATCTGTCTGCTACAACTTTTCTCATAGATTACTGGCATTTGTCAGTCAATTAATTCCCATATGTGATACCCACTTTGGGCACTCATGTCTCCCACAGTAGGTTACCATTGCTTTCTGCAGTAGACTGGTTTCCAGCCAAGGCTATAGAACCCAATCTGTCCAATTATTTAATCTATAACTGGAGGTAAGAGACGGATTACTACCTTTCCCAAGGGTATTTGTACGTGAGTGGATGCAAGGAATTCAACTGGAATTCAAACTTGGCTTCCCGATTTGTTGTTCCAATTTGTACCTAGCCTAATTCCATAATAAATCTCTTCTCTTTCATTTCGCTTACAGCCACATCATGTTAAAATACTGGGTCTTAAAAAATCACTAAAGTTTAGCAGCCTCAATCCTGGTCAGTAACTAGATGAGGGACAACTTGGGAATACCAGATGGTGTAAGTTTGGATGTGCAGATGGTGTAAGTTTGGATGTGCAGATGGTGTAAGTTTGGATGTGCAGATGGTGTAAGTTTGGATGTGCAGATGGTGTAATTGATACTGGTTCAGAATTGCTAATTGGAGATCCAAGTTCCAATTCTAGTTGGGTTCATTAAATTCACTTATGTACACTTGGGAAAGGTATGAATCTATCTCTTCTCCCTCTAATTATGGGTCAATTAGTAAGACATTTATTACTAAACTATTATCTCCCCCCACCACTAAACAATCTTACAATTTAAAAAAAATTTTCTGGCTTTGACTAACCTGCAAATAAACAGGAGAAAATAAATCAAATGTAAAAAATAAAAACAATTCTCTCGCATTTTTTGCTTTTGGAATTCTCTTCCAGCTTCTTGTCAACTTTGATTTTCCAAAATTTAAATGCAACGTCACTTGTTATTGTCTTCTTAATTCTTATTCCTTCATTGTTCTCTCTTCTTAAAAAAATTTTTTTTTTCCATATTCTCTCACACTCAGTAACCACTTGTGCCTTAGTGGTTTTATTCCCTTGCTTGGAGTGAAATAATATTTTTTAAAATATTAAAATTAAATGTAAGTCTTATATGTAAAGTCGAATTGTCTGGTAGATTAATTGTTTACCCAGATGCTAAAGACTACCAATAATTTACCTTGACTAACTCTTTCATCTTGTAATGTTAAATGTACATGTTTATGAGCGGGGTTATACAGCATCAAATGACTTATTTATTCAATATATTCTTTTCATTCTGTTCCTTTCAGCCCTTGCTGCTGCTATCACATGTGCTTCTGTAGCACTGGCTTATGCTGGTATTGAGATGTACGATCTTGTGTTGAGTGCCTCGCTGGTAAGTAGAATTGCTTGTTATTAGGTGAAGCTGGTGGCATCATATAAACATGTGAATTTGGGATCTAGTTTTCAGTGTTCTCTTTATGGGTGTCAGGTGTTATTAGATGCATAATTCAGACATCTGTTTTGTTTATTTAATGTTAAGTCTTTTTTCTCTCCTGACTATTGGATGTTAAGGCTTTTTTTATCTTATTTGTTGAGCCTTTTTGTTTCCTGACTATATGATACTGATCCTTTTTTCTCTCTTGACTATTTAATGTTGAGTCTTTTTTCCTCCTGATTTTTGGTAGAGTGTTACAGACTAAGAGACATAATTTATGTAGTTAACAGTTAACCTTAGGTTAAGCTTGTAGTGATTAGGGAAGCATCCTCTTGGGAGTCTGTTCCACAGAGCAGCAGTTTGTAGAAAGACTCTACTTGATGTGCAACTTTAATATTTCCGATAGTCCTGGATATGTCATTGGACTATATCAGGCAGCCAACCCTTTGATCAGAAGATTTTAGGTTTTTGACATGTGAAACCACTTTTTAATTGCTGATGTTCCCAGGTTCACCCTGACCCAGAGTGGTAGCAACTGTTAGGGTCCATGCCATAAGTAAATAGTGAACCCCAAAAAACTAGGAAAGTATAAAAATAGATTTTTATAGTAAAAATATTGGCAATAACTTTTTATAAAAATAAATGACCAATAAAACAATTTTATAAAAAATAGAAAAAAATGACCATATATAGTAAAATTGAAGACATTGTCAAAGGTTCTGGCTATCATGGTAAAATGCATCTGTCAGCAAGGCCTCTGAGGAGCATGGAACTACTTCTTAATTGCTGTTAATAGTTAAATAGTTAAACCCTAAAATGGGATCAAAACACTATGAATGCATAAAAATAGATTTTTAAAGTAAAAATTCTAGGAATAAAATTTTGAAGGAAAAAATATTACCCGCAATACATCTGACTCTCAACAGAAACCACTTTACAAAAATACATTAAAGACTACTGATCTACAAACTTATTACTTACAAAGAATATATATTCTATTCATGCAAATCTATTGTAAACATTTTGTTCACATTTAATAACACTTTGAGGTTAATATGATGTAAAATGAAACAAAACAAACCTAGTCTACAAACTGATTTCTTACAAAGAATACAAATTCTATTCATATGGATCTATTGTAAAAATCTTGTCAACATTAAATAACTTATTAAGGTTGGTATGCCGTAAACCAAACCAAACCAAACACTGTCAAAAAATAATATTATAAAAAATTACCAATAATACATTTTTAAAGCAAAATGACCATCAGTCTATTTTATAGTAAAACTGAAAACATTGTCAACCAAACAACCAACATCACTAATGGCATAAAAAGGGAATGAGTGTTGATCATTATATTATGTTTGGCATGGCAGGTCTTAGCCATTGAAGGTAAGAACTGTTGTATCTGAGGGATGTAGTTCATTTGAATCTTTTCCATGGAAATAGCGATAGTGCTGTGAGAGGTTCTTGATATTTCATCCGTGAGAATTTGTTGCACACAAGGATGCAGAGACCAATTTGAACTCTGCCGAGACTGGAAAGTGAAGACTAGGCACCTCCTCTCCCATACATAGCAACAGTACTCTATTTTAGGCCTGATTTGACACCTGTAAAGGTAGAGTATAACTCGAGGAGTCAGGTACTTACTGGAGCAGTACAGGGAACAGGACATTTTTTTTTTTTTTTTTTTCAGTATCTTTAGTGAGTGATCATATGTGAATGTTCCACTTCATGTCTGAGTTGAGTTTGTTTCAATAGGTACTCAAGGTATAGGGCTTCCCTGAGGGAGCATGTTCATCACATTTGGTGATAGTTCTGGATCTGATTGCCGATGATAGAATGTTGAGCCTTTTTCCTCCGACTATTTGAGGTTGAGTCTTTTCCACCCGGCTGTTTGAGGTTGAGTCTTTTCCACCCGGCTGTTTGAGGTTGAGTCTTTTCCACCCGGCTGTTTGAGGTTGAGTCTTTTCCACCCGACTGTTTGAGGTTGAGTCTTTTCCACCCGACTGTTTGAGGTTGAGTCTTTTCCACCCGACTGTTTGAGGTTGAGTCTTTTCCACCCGGCTGTTTGAGGTTGAGTCTTTTCCACCCGGCTGTTTGAGGTTGAGTCTTTTCCACCCGACTGTTTGAGGTTGAGTCTTTTCCACTCGGCTGTTTGAGGTTGAGTCTTTTCCACCCGACTGTTTGAGGTTGAGTCTTTTCCACCCGACTGTTTGAGGTTGAGTCTTTTCCACCCGACTGTTTGAGGTTGAGTCTTTTCCACCCGACTGTTTGAGGTTGAGTCTTTTCCACCCGACTGTTTGAGGTTGAGTCTTTTCCACCCGACTGTTTGAGGTTGAATCATTTCCACTTGACTATTTGAGGTTGGACCTTTTCCACCTGACTATTTGAGGTTGTCTTTTTTTTTTATTTGTGGTCTACAGAGTGCGATAGATAAATTGTCTAAATTGAACAAAAATGAAAATAATACTGACATCTCATTTTCACAGCTATATTTACCAAATACACACAAAGATATCTTGAAATACTAAAGAGTAAACTTATTCAATAAAATTGCCATTAGCTTAAACCACAGCCTTCAGATGTCTTTGGAATCTCCTGCAAATCTTTTGGGCTGTCTTTTTAAGTTGGTGAATGCTGCCATAATCCTTGCTTTTAATTCATCTTTGGTATTACAAGTTTTGTTAGTCTCTCACTCAACTGTGCCCCACACATCAGGTTTGCAGTCTGAGGAGGTAGGTAGTGAGATGTAAGGAGTGATGTGGTTGGAGAAATTGTGTAACAGCCATGACTGGTTTCTCCTGCTTGTGTGGCATGGTGCAGATTTCTGTTACCAGACATAGGGTCTTTCAGCAGCCACCCCCCTTGGCTGAGGATAGCATTATCTCCTCTAGACACATGATGTAGGCCTTTATGTTGAGTCTGATGCCCTGTGAGAAGATTAATGAAAGTATAACATCACCATCACTAGTGATCACTTCAAATACTATGATGTTGAGTGGATATATCATCCAAATCTTTCCAAATTCTTATCATTGTCCTCAGATTGACACTCAAACACTCTGAATTGAATGCAAAGCAGTACGTCTTTCCAAATTTCTGGCAAAGTGAATTGCATTATAGGGCTCTTTTCATCACAAACTGTGCCCAACTGACCTTACTATATAATGCAAGTCAACAAAATCAAGAAGCGTATGCATGAAAATAAAGGTACAAAATGGCCCCAGTTTGCTCATTGCACCGTTTATTTGATGCGGAGTTTTTTGTTTTTTTGTTTAACTGAATCTGAGTCAAATCATATTAGGTTGTATTTTCTGCACTTTTTGAAGATTGATTTCTATTTATCATCTTGTCTTGACTTTCTGTGCATCTAATGCCTAAATACAATTCATAAATTTTCCAGTTGAATACCCTGCATTCACTTAAGCACTGGTCCCTTCCCTTCAGTTATGGGTTAAATAACAGGGTAGGACTTGGGGACCCTGCCCTTAATAACAAATCCCATTGAATCTTGATTCTCAAAAAGAAAAAAGTATTACTAGACACAAAACTTATATAAAAACAACAATAAATTGTTGAAAGAAAAAGGTATTACCAGCAATAAATAAATAAAAAAAATTTAGTAGGCAATAAATGACCTGCCAAGGTTGATATGCCATAAAAACAAAACAACCAACAATTCATAAATTTGATTTGAAGATTTGTTAGTTGAACCGATTTACAAAGTTCCTATTCATTCTCATCAAGACGGACTAAAAAAAATACAGAAATATATTTTTTTAATTAATTACATTTACATTCTATTCATAATTTCTTGCCAGCTGTCACAGACAATCCAAATTATAAACCAGATCTATCGAAATATTTCCTTGTATATTTTTCAATTCATTTAAGACCACATTTTTTGCTAATTTTCAGCCATCCTTATTTTTTGAAAGAAGTTTTTAAGTTCTAGTGCTAGTGCTCATCTATTTACCTTTCAAATAATCATTACTTCAAATATTTTACCTGCCATCATGACATTTAAAATAAAAGGCTCAGTTGAATAGAATTAATGAGATATAGGGATTATCTTAATAACATATCAGAATAATAGGTAGTTTCATTTTTGTTAGTGATTTCCTTACAAACGTTCAGTTGCCTTTGATTTAGCAGATTTTAAGAAAACTACTCAGCCAAACGCATCACTTTATATATACAATTTGTCTTCATTAAGAACTAACAGAGAGGAGGAAAATGTATACATCTGGAATGAATCCACAATATTTTGTGATATAAAAACAAGAAATTAAGAAAAAGTGATGTCAAGACTTGTTTTTTAAGAGAAAAAAGTAAAAATTAAAGATAAGTTACAAAAAGTATGTGTCAAAATTGTATTGCATGACAAAATAGGATTTGAATTTGGGTTTCATCATAAAAAAGGCACAGTAGTTTGAAGACATGTGGATGTATATTGTGGTGCAGTGGATATCAGATCGAAACAAGAAATCAGAGAGCCGAGTTCAAATTCCAGTTGAATTCATTGCATTCACTTACATGTTTACGATGGATCGAAAATTGTGTTATATAGGCTTGATAAAAATTCACTTACATGCAAATATCCTTGGGAAAAATATTAATGCATTTCTTCTCCCTCTAGCTATGGATTAATTAGCAGAACAGATTGGTTTCTATAGCCTTGGTTGGCAACCAGTCTACCGCAGAAAGTAATGGTAACCTACTGAGGGAAAATCTGCCCAGTCAGTCGTGTTTCTTTTGAGACATGATTGCCCAAACCTGCGTCACGTATGACACTTAACTGACTGAGTTTAAAGATTTTTTTTTTTCATTTGGTATAATCCCATGCAAGTAGTAAAGTCACTAAAACACCAGGTGTTACAGGAATGTGAAAGAATTAGAAACCAAAAGAGAGAGAAAAGAGTAATCAAAAGGACTGTAGATAGAAATTGACATTGCATTTAAATTGTTGAAGAATAAAGTTGGCTGAAAAACTTGGGACCGGAAGGAAGTTCCACAAGTGAGAAATGCAAGAAAAGAAACTGTTAACATAGAACAAGCGGTTACATCAAGCAAGCGGAACTTTGAATTGATATAATTTCGACACCAGTCTAATATTGCATTTAAATTCATAAAGTCTAGATACCATAGCGAAGAGCTCATCCTAGAATTACCATGAAAGGATTTATAGAAAAGACCCAGAGAGGTAACTTTATGGCAGTGGGAAGGTGATTGATGTTTAACTGCCAGATCAGGACCAATAATGTTGTTGATTCTTCTTTAACGCTTATCAAGGAGCCATATGTGCCAGCAATATTCTAAGCATGGACAAGTTGACTTAGAGATATGTAAGGTAGATTCCGGAGATAAAAATTGTCTCGCACAACGCAGTGAACCAACTTTCTTAGCAACTGACCTAGTAATGGATTCAATGTAGTCTTTCCTCTTAATCTTAAAAAAAAAGAGAAAGAATAATTCCATAATAGAAAAGAGAAAAACATTGCCACATTTTCACTGGCTTACAGCCATATCTCATTGAAACACCATTTACTGTATGATCACCAAAGTTGATCGACATTGAGGTCAGTACCTAGATGAGTGACCGGTTGGGAATTCCAGGTGCCGTAAGCTTAGCTGTGCAAGGGGTATAATGGATAATGATTCAAATTTGAAAATTAAATAGCCATATTCCAATTCTGGTCAGGTTCATTTATTCACTTACATGCAAATAATGTAGGAAAAGTAATGAATCCACTTTTTCTCCCCTCCTGTTGGTTAAATAGTAGAACTTGTGTCATTAGATCATCATCCCCAAAAAGTTTTTTATAATCTAAAAATGTTTTCTGGCTTACGATAACCTGCAAATGGTTGATAAGCCAGAGAAAAAAAATCACATCGTTTAATTTTTCCTTTTGTTTGTGAACTTTTGTTTTGTTTTTCAGATAGTTAGGATTGATAGATGTTGGGTGAAAGGTTAGTATGGGATAAAAATTGGTGTCAGTGTGAGATTATGTGATTATAAAGAAGACAACGCTGGACTTCTGATCGATTTATGTGTTGATATCGATGATCCTTTTTAATTGCTTGTCTTTCTCACAGAAATCACTAACAACCACTTCATTAATATATGCAGAGACATCAGTAACATAGAAGAATGGTCAAAGGCAAGAAATTCTTAGAGCAACAAAGGAGCCATGTTCGTATACGTCATAAAGAACTTGGCAGCTAAGAGAATAAGATTCAGTTTTATATTTTAAGAAATAATTTGGACATCTTTAAATATTTCTTTTAATCAGTATTTTTTTGTTCAAAATTTCTAAAAGAATTACAGCAATTTCCATCTACAAAAGCATCTAATTTTCATATCAAAAGTATTTTCGTTTTTTACTGACCTTATTTCAAAGCTTATTTCATGTACACATTCAAAGGATATATGAGGCCTGATAAAAAAGGTTAGAGCCTGTTGCTAAGGTACACAAAATGAAGCCACTTTGCACAGATTGACCTTGAACTAAGTTGTAACATTCTCACTAATTTCCATTGTTTTTAGCAGTTCTTGAAAGGAAAGTGTGTAGAGTGTGGTAGTCTCATCACACCATAAAGATACTATTAGTGACAATAGCTTATGCAGCAGGTTTTGGCAACACACAGCATTCCCCCAGGTCTGACAACCACCATATAATGTAGTTTCCCTGTGCCTTTTCTATAAATACTTTCATGGTAATTGTTCTGATGAATTTTCCTCTATGGTACCTAGACTTTATGAATTCTACAGTTGAAATAGCCAGGCATAACCATAAGTTCTGTGCTAACAGTTTTTCCTCTTTCACTTCTCACTTGGGGAATTCTTCTGGCTTTTTGCTTTCCAGACAACTTTGGTCTTCAGAAATTTCTATTTTCTCTAACACTCAGTAACCTCATAATGGCTTTATTGCCCTTTGGGGGGTAAAAGAATTAAGAAAACAAATTCCTCTGATTCTTGTAACTTTTTCTTCTTCAAATATCAAATCCTACTTGAAAAGAACAAGATTTCAAGATGTTGAAGAAATCCAAGAGAATGCAACAATGCAGCTGCTTGCCTTCCCCAGAAAAGAGTTTCAGGAATGCTTTCATGAATGGAAACAACACTGGATAAAGTACATGGCTTCAGAAGGAAACTATTTCAAAGGAAATTACATGCTGAATTCATATATGTTGTAGGTTTTTGTTTATTTTTATAGAACCAGTTCCGATACTTTTTGAACAGACCTTGTATGTTCATTTTAAAAATTTTTGTACTATGTGTATAAAAAAAATGTTTTCAAACCTAAATTCAAATCCTATTTTCTCATGCAATGCAATTTAGAAACATATTTTTGTAACTTACGACTTTCTTCTCTTTAAAAAAAATGAAGGTCTTGACATCGTTTCTTTTTAATTTCTTGTTTTTATATTACAAAATATTGTAGATTCATTCCAGATGTGTACATTTTTTCTTCTCTTTATTAGTTCTTAATGAAGACAAACTGTATTTATAAAGTGATGCATTTGACTGAGAAATTTTCTCAAAATCTGCTCAATCAAAGCCAACTGAATGTTTGTAAGAACGCTCTGATTTATCATTAGCAAAAATGTAACTGTGACTCTGGGAAATAACAATTCTTTATTAAATTTTGCTGTGTTTTGATCCAGTATCATTAGTATGGCACATTTAGTGAGAATCGAACTCGCTATTCAGTTATAACAAGCCATTATAACAGCATGCTCACTACTTTGTAATGGTGTTGGCCTAAGAAATGACAAAGACATTACAATAATTTAAGTCATTTACAGGACTCACATTGTTCGAACTGTTGTACTCATCTTTGTTGCCATATTCACGTTTCGACCATTATATGCTTTGACCTTTATCTGGTGATTGGAATTTCACACTGAGCCCTTTATCTCATTCATCGAGGTAGATTGTTCTAGTTTCATGAGTTATGCCTCTTCCAGATGTCTCAGCATCAGTTATCTCCCTCTAACTTAACTCTAAGTTTGGTTTTTTTTTCTGCTATAGCCAGTGACTTGACCCAAAAGAGTTCAATACCTGTCTACAGCAGAAGTAAATAAAAAACTTAGGGTTGAGTAAGAGAGAGATAACAGATACTGAGACATATGGAAGAGGTGTGACTGATGGAACTAGAACAATCTACCCTGGTGAACAAAATAAGGAATTCATTTCAATATTCCAATCATCTGACGAAGGTTAGTGTATACAACAGCTGAAATGTTGTGAATATCACAAAAAAGATGAGTCGAAACAATGTAAACAGTGTAAATAATTACAATATCTCATCTCAGAAATATAGACAAATTTAATAGTCACTTTTCTAAAAAATTTTACTTCTATGTTTGTTGTTTCTTTCCAGAGACTAGCTGGTGACATTGTTCTTCTGGACCCTTCGGAAAATGAAGAATTTAAGCCACAGGTAATCTGAACATTTTATTAAACATACTCTATCTTGTTTGTTTTCGAAAATAACTTTCTTTGTTGCATCTGAATGTATTTGAATCTCATGTTTCTTGGGTGGAATTTTATTTCAAGTTTTTTTTTGTTTTTGTTTTTTATTGTATCACCCTGGGCAAGGCGGTAACGCCACTGATGTGCAGGGGTCTACGTAATAGTGAAAAGATTGGAAAAGAGAAAGCCGGAAACCACATACTAAACAGGGAACAAGGGATGAGCCTCTTAACCTGTTCAATAGACGTGAGTGGAGTGTGAACCAGGCGACAGATCTCTCTACTCCAATTGAAAAAAAAAAAAAAAACAGAGTGAAGTAACTCAAAAAGTGTAGTTGCTATGTGAGAGTGTGCTGAATAAGTCACAGCCAAACCAAGAAGGGATATACACTTTCCCTATCAGCCATTTTCAATGTTTGGTTACATTTGGAGAAGTGGATCAGGCTGGAACTTTTTTAGCACCCCTTTCTATATACAGTTAAGTGGATGTGTTGTAAGAAATTGGATAGCAGCTCGGAGTCCAGAGAGTTTAAATTCCAGTCAAGATCATTACATTCACTTACATAGCCATGTGCTTTGTTGAGACAGGATCTGGATTAATCTCAAACAAATCAAGGTGGGTCATGCCTGACAAAAGATTTGAGGCAAGGTTTTTTCAAGACCAAATGCTCTTTCCAACACCTACCATTGACATTCACAGTATCTTTTGTTACCATATCCAATCAATTAAGCTGGTAGGAGTTGTGGAATTTAATTAATTGACTGAATATGGTAACAAATGTGTTGTTTCTAAATTTTTAAACTTCTATAGCCATCAGTTCTTAACAGCAAAATATTTCACTGCCTGATGAGTAGTATCAAAATACGACAGCTCTTGTGTTGCAGTAAACTATGTTTTCATTAGAAACGCTTGTAATAAAAGTATTACTATGAATATTGCTCTATTAAGTATCGAGCACTCTTCAAAAAAAGTAAATTACTATGAACTGTGGACTGGTAATTTTGTTGTATTACTCCTAATATATATATATATATATATATATATACTTGTATTTAAGTAGATATTCTGTTTTTAATGAAACAGTATTATATATTCTACCGGCCTGATTATTTACAATAAATTTTTATTAATTCATTTCAAATTCTCGGTTGCTTATAACCAAGTTTCTTAAAATTCGTTGATTTCCGTAACATGTTTACATTTGTTGACATTACGATACATTTCAGAGTAGATATATTTGTTTAGATGGATCAAAAATTGTGTTATATAGGATTGATAAAAACCTCATTTAGACTGGAGGCTATTCATGGTCGAGAGGTCTAAGACGTTACTGGATCAAATGGTAGCTTCCCCTATGTAGATAGGGGTTGCAGGTTCGAATCCTGCCGAATGGCACACATTTTCGTAATAAAAATTTATTGTAAATAATCAGGCCAGTAGAAATAAATATATAATACTGTTTCATTAAAAACAGAATATCTACTTCGATAAAAAATAATGTTCAAACAATTCATTTCAAATTGTCGGTTGCTTATAACCAAGTTTTGTTAAAATTCGTTGATTTATATATATATATACTACCAGCCATAATTATTAGGTCACCCCAGTTTTTTAAAAGAAATGATGTATTCCATACTATTTTTAGTATTTATTGCTAAGTGGATAATTCTAAATGAAAATAGAATGGCTCTTTTTTAATACTGCACAACAATATGTGCATCAAATGAACTGTTCTGGTGTCCAGTTTTTATGATCTCTTCTCCATGCTAGCCTCGTCTTATTGGCTGACCAAAGCAAAGGTTTTCTGGCTGCCTTGTAAAATTTTGCAAAATAATAACAACAAAAGAACTATTCTATTTTCATTTAGAATTATCCATGTGATACACAAACATAATAGCAATTTAAGTACCCAAGCTTCACTAAGTGCTCATGGATGGTGGGTTTTGATAAATTTAGTCTTTCTGTCAATTCCCTTGTATAATGTGGGTTATTCTTAATCAGTGTCTTGATTTAGTTATTTGTTGTGGAATGGGTCTGCCTGAATGTTCTTCATTAATAAGTCTACAACCACCAACTCTAAACTTAGCAAACCATTTCCATACAATTCTGTCAGCTAAAGCACCTTCACTGTGTACAGCCCATATCTTTTGTGTTGTTTTGCCTTTACTGTAATAAAAAAGCATCAAGTATCTAAAATGCACCTTATAATCTTACATTGATATTGTTATATATCGACAAACAACAAACACGCATATATATAAAAATATAAAGTTATATTTTTATTAATGACGATGAACCGTGTAGAATAGGGAACAGAGAATTGAGAGAGCGCGCTTCTAATGGGTTGACGGGAGTGTAGTCTTATCTGTTGTGTCTCTCTTCACCGGCCGATCTCTGTTGCTCCTCTACTGGCGAATCCGTGTGCCAAGGTCTTTTTATAATCTTCCAGAACCGGGACTTTTTCTTCCGGTTTTGCCTCGCCCACGCACGCCCACGTAATTCTCAGAGACACCTGTTCTGTTTGCCTCTGTAGTTATTTCCGCTGCTGCCGGAAATAAGGTCAAACGACATCCGTTCCTTTCAACGACCGGAAACACCCTCGCTTGCATCAGCCTTCCTCGGGTGGGGCCAGATTGTTATATTACAATATGAATTAAGTCATTTTGAACTTCTTTTCCCAAAAGATAGGTTGAATTGTCCTCTAAATTGGAAATGTAAGCATATTACATCTGTTGATAAATTTGACTGTGACGTTATTTGGTAGCTGGTAATTAATAATAGATTTTATTACTTATATATATATATATATATATATATATATATATTTTTTTTTAATCATATCACCCCAAGCAAGGCGGTGATGCCACTGATGCACATGGGGCTACTTAAGAGTAGAATGATTGGAAAAAAGAAAGCCGGGAACCACATCCTAAACAGGAAACAAGGGATGAGCCTCTTCACCTGTTCAAAAGACGTGGGTGGAGTGTGAATCGGGCGATAGTTGGAGAGCTGTATTGATACAAGTCTCATGAAAAAGAGTTAACCAGTATAAAAATCTTCTCAGAGATTGAAACTTACAAGTTGGATGTCTTGCTAAATCTAGGTGTTGACAGTTGGCTAATGAAAGAAACTATAAAAACCCAAAGTGCTAGTTAAGAAGGTGAGAAAAATGTTACTCAACGAAAAATCAGCTGTTCAGGATTTAACTGGTAAAATTTGTTTTGGCTAAAACAATTCACCAGTGTTGAATGATTCACCTGAGAAAGGCGACCAGTAAATTTTGTGTGGAAGCAATACAGAGGAGGAGGAGGGGAACCTGCCTGCAACCATTACCTGTGAGAAGGGAAGACAACCAAGTTGGAAATATAATTTACCAACCCCCACCCCTTGACTTTACACAAGTTCAGGGCCAATACCAATAAAAGTGAATGGGTGAAGAGACAAAAAAAGAGATCCTAGATCCAGGCCATGAAGACAGACAGAGATTGACTGCATTTGACTACTGCCTGAGCATAACTTTGACACATCAGCCTTGAGCCAGACTTACAAAGAAATTACCAAAAATCTACTGAACAAACTCCATTAACTATACTCCAGCCAACCTTTTCCAGTTCAACCAAGTGTCTCGTTCAATTTGGGGACAATTTAGATGAACAACCCTACATGTACACTACTAACAAAGTCATTGTATAATATACTTGAGATAAATCATAATATTTTTTTTATTATTCATCACTCTTCTTATTATTACAATATGTCTTCCCTCTGTTTGGATCGAACCGAGGTGAGATATTGACAACAAATCCCGGTCTGTCTGCAATCAATTAATCTCAACATGGGGCAGAACGGACCAAGAGCTAAAGAAATCAATTCAACGATCAACCACCGTGTTTAATGTTTTGGATAACTGAGGAGAGAAAAAGAATCTATTTGCGGTTTTGGTGAACCAAAGTCTGATAGAGGGGGAGTTACATGACTTGTTCTAACGTGTATGACTAAAAATTGGCACAAACTTTTCAAACAACCCATTACAATGATGTCTTTTATTTTTTCAATTTCTAGATAGATCTGGAGGTGAATAACGGAAGTCTGACTGTAGGTTACATGCCTTCTTTGAACCAAATCTCAGCACTCACCTCGAGTGGAGAGTGTCAGCTCGATGTTCTTACAAAGGTAAGGGATAATTAATCTCTCTAAATAAAAGAAATTGTATTCTACATAAAAGTGGGAAGGGCAAATGGAAGATGTGAGTGTATCGTAACTGTGTGGAATTGACAAGCTGAGTTCAAATTTTGTTGTTAGTCTGTTGCATTCACTTTCACATAAATACATTTGGAGAAAGTTCTTTCTCGCCTCTAGTGGCAACCAAGGAAGAAAAACTCTTGTAGAATTTGGCCACTGACATTTTTGTCTCGATTATTTCTAATATTTGTGCTTGTCCATATATTTTGTTTAATACAAAAGAGTGCTGAAGATCTTTTGACCTGATTCACTTCCTAAAATCAATGAAATCAAAGCCTCTTGTAAATAAAATGTGGAAAAGGCAATTCAAAATTTTATCTATACAATTAAATAAAATATATTTTCTTTGCATTTTAAAATTATTTTCCTTTTTTGGTGAAGCTTTCTAATCTCAACAGTTTGAAGAGAAATTTGAAAGCATAAAATTAACCCCTAAAACCTAATCAAGACGTTTTCATTTAGGTATTAAAACTTGTTAAGAGTTTAATAATAACAGATTTAATAAAAATTGATGTTCATAGCAAGAACAAGAAAAAGAGAATTAATCAAAATGGTAATACATGCCATAAATTATTAATTTTAGTTTTTTAATCATTTCACCCCAAGCAAAGCATTCCACTGCCACTATTGCGCAGGGGGTTACAGAGGGGAAGTGATGAGAAAGAGTGGTTAGTTATAGGAAATGTCGGAAGGAGGGTGATAGACGGATGAGGATACCGAGGATGGGGGTTGGGTAGATGGGAAGAGCGTTTCTTTAATCATTTCCCCCCCAAGCAAGGCATTCCACTGCCACTATTGCGCAGGGGGTTACAGAGGGGAAGTGATGAGAAAGAGTGGTTAGTTATAGGAAATGTCGGAAGAAGGGTGATAGACGGATGAGGATACCGAGGATGGGGGTTGGGTAGATGGGAAGAGCGTTTCTTTAATCATTTCCCCCCAAGCAAGGCATTCCACTGCCACTATTGCGCAGGGGGTTACAGAGGGGAAGTGATGAGAAAGAGTGGTTAGTTATAGGAAATGTCGGAAGAAGGGTGATAGACGGATGAGGATACCGAGGATGGGGGTTGGGTAGATGGGAAGAGCGTTTCTTTAATCATTTCCCCCCAAGCAAGGCATTCCACTGCCACTATTGCGCAGGGGGTTACAGAGGGGAAGTGATGAGAAAGAGTGGTTAGTTATAGGAAATGTCGGAAGAAGGGTGATAGACGGATGAGGATACCGAGGATGGGGGTTGGGTAGATGGGAAGAGCGTTTCTTTAATCATTTCCCCCCAAGCAAGGCATTCCACTGCCACTATTGCGCAGGGGGTTACATAGAGGAAAGTGATGAGAAAGAGTGGTTAGTTATAGGAAATGTTGGAAGGAGGGTGATAGACGGATGAGGATACCGAGGATGGGGGTTGGGTAGATGGGAAGAGCGTTTCTTTAATCATTTCCCCCCAAGCAAGGCATTCCACTGCCACTATTGCGCAGGGGGTTACATAGAGGAAAGTGATGAGAAAGAGTGGTTAGTTATAGGAAATGTTGGAAGGAGGGTGATAGACGGATGAGGATACCGAGGATGGGGGTTGGGTAGATGGGGAGAGTGTTTGAGAGAATGGATGCGACTTAGTGTGTTAGGAGGTGTCTATTGACCTTACATTTAAATTCCTGGAGATTGTAGCTGTTGGGGAAGCAAGTATATGGAAGGGAATTCCACAGGCAGGAAGTGCAAGAAAAGAAGCTGTTAGAGTAGAAATTGTGGTTATATTTTATCTGTTTCACTGTAAAAGAGTGAGAACTAGTTGCTAATCTAGTATCTCGTGCAAATTCATACCTAGGGGGCACCAGTGATCTAAGTTCATAGGAGCAGAAGCCATGAAAGTATTTATAGAAGAGGCACAGGGAAGCCACATCACGCCGGTGAGAGAGTGACTGCAGCCAGGCTGCCAAGTCGGTATCGATCATATTACAGATTCTCCGTTGTATTTTGTCAAGAAACCGACCAGATGTGGCAGCAGTATTCGATACACGGGCAGATGGTAGACTTATATATGTGCAGGATGGACTCAGATGGGAAAAACTTCCGGGCCCTGCACAGAGAACCAACTTTCATAATGGATTTAGCAATGGATGTGTTATAGTCATTCTACTTGAGGTCCGCTGAGAGTGTGAGTCCAAGGAGGCATAGTGTTTTACTCTCAGGGAGACTAGCCTGTTCCATGCTAATAGGGGGTAGGAGCAATTGTCTATAATGGTTAATTGATAGCAGCTTCGTTTTGGAAGCATTAAAATTTATGAGCCATTTCTTACTCCAGTCCACCACGGACTGGAGGTCCTTCTCAAGCTTGGCAGCGAGGTTCACTTTGTCACCCATACCAGATTTTTGATTGAGGCAAGAGTAAACTGTGGTGTCGTCGGCATACATGCCTACCTGGGATCTTATAGCATCGGAGAGATCGTTAATGTAGATCAGAAAGAGCGTAAGACCTAGGATAAAGCCTTGAGGGACAATCGTGTTTGTATGGTAGTTTTAGGAGGTATGTCCATTTAATACTACTTTTAATGTGCAATTATACTGAAATATAACAGTTAAAATGACAGGTCCCCAGAAATGTCCAGTCTATTTGCATATAATGGGGTGATTGTGAGATTATTGGTACTTCTGCTATATATTTTGTCCATGCTTTAATATTGTTACTTCTGGTCTGGTGCTCCTGCTTTATATTTAAAAATTCTTGATAATATCCAGAGAAGAATATGTAATCTTATTGGTCCTGACCTGCCATGTTGGCTTCAGTCACTCCCCCCCCATAACCCCCTCCCCCGTAATGTAGATTTCCCGTGTCTTTTCTATAAATATTTTCAGGGTAATCGTTCTGATGAACTTTTCTCTTTCATGCCTAGACTTTATGAATTTAAGTATATTAATAGATTGGCCGCAGGGTCTCATTTTATAATTGAAATGTCTCGTTGTAACGACAAGTTTTATGCTAACAGTTTCTACTATAGCACTTTTTGCTTGGGGCACTCTCTTTTGTCTGCTTGTGGTCGTGCTATTCTGCACGTCACTGCACCAGCTGTAATGACATCCAAGGTTGGCTGTATGCGGATACGCCAGGGTTTTGCTATGTTCCATAGTCTTATTTCAGTATTAGAGCCATGAATGCTGTCAACAAGACAGTAGCAACAAATGCTTTTTAAGGCACTAGTTGAGTTGGGAAGTAGCAAAAAAAGAGAAAAAAAATTATTTCTCATTTCATAGGCAATGTCTTCATTCCACAAGAAAGCAAACTACCTCTGACTCACTGACTAAATGAACTCCATACACTGCCTGGCCGTTTCACTTACTGCTTTATTATAGGGATACTGGCTGGTGGATCCACTATCGTTTTTCATCCACTTGTATTCCACTAACCAGAAAGGGGAATCACCCAGGCAGGTTTTGGGTGGTCAGGCTTTCGAAGAACCCTACTTTTATGGTTATCTTTTTAGATGAGTGATGAGAAAGAGTGGTTAGTTATAGGAAATGTCGGAAGGAGGGTGATAGACAGATGAGGATACCGAGGATGGGGGTTGGGTAGATGGGAAGAGTGTTTGAGAGAATGGATGCGAGTTAGTGTGATAAGAGGTGTTCATTGACCTTACATTTAAATTCCTGGAGATTGTAGTTGTCGGGGAAGCAAGTATATACTAACAAAATTTTATGTTTGACAATTTAACGGTGGGCTAGGAGACAAGATTCCTGGTCATTAAATTGAGTTAAAAAAAAAAAAAGAATCTATTTATCTAAGGATGTGTGAGAAATCATATTGACACACTCTTGCTTTCCATGCAAATTTGATCTTCAAAAATTGTTTGTCTTCATAATGCTTGTTCTTTATTTGTTCTTTCTCTTTAATCATATGCATGTGTTTTTTTTTTCTCATTTTCTCTAACACACAATAACTTCTTGCATCCTAGTGGCTTTGTTCCATTCATCATCATTTATCCATCACATCCAGATGGTGCATAGTGCAGCAACTTTTTGTTGCTGTTTCTATAACAAACTGTTTTTTACGGGACAGGTTTGTTTACCCTGCACTCAACCCTCAAACCTGGAGGACCGGTAGACCATTTTTGGTCCTTACATTTACAGCACCTGGTATTCCCAAATGGTCACCCATTTAAGTACTGACCAGGCTCGATGTTGCTTAACTTCGGTGATCAGACGGGAACCAGTGTATTCAACACGATATTGCCGTAGACTTTGTTCCATTACTTAGGGCGAAATAATTTTTTTAAAAAAATTCAGTTGGTTTATGAAGTTATTATTTTTCTGCCAATCAGTGTCAATAGTGCCAAAAATTTTGTTGAGACCCATCTGGAAAGATGTTAAATCTACCCATCATATTAGTTCTGTTATTTAAAAATTCTGATGTCAGTACAATGCTGACTGTATAGACAGAACATATCAAAGGTTGGAGCAAAAAATCAATCAATACAATCTGGACAATATTTACAAGGACAAAGTAAAGTAGACAATTTACATAGGTTTGTTTATGTACAAGGTTCAGTAATAGCTGAACATTTGACTAAAAATCAACAGTGTACTTAGTTTTATAGCCTGGCAATTTTCCCAGTGCTTAGTTAGTCTAATAGCTATTATCCCTTGAAGATTTTAGAATCAGTACATATTAAGTCCTACCAGCTTTCTTTCTGTAAACTAAAAGAATAGTTGGTGTACTTAAAGGTAACTAGCCTTTAATATTTTTGTTTTCATGTAGCATTAATCTAGGATTGTAAAAACAATAAATTGGTTTTGCCACTTTTAATTGTATTTTGCTATTACCAATTTATGGTAATTTCTTTTTTGTTATGTTTTTTTAGTATGTCTGCTTTTATTGCTGTAATAAAATTTTGTACCCCTGCAAAAATCTTTCAGTAACAGATCTGTAGAATAAATCATATCACCAATATTTATATTAAATGAAGCATTCTTAATCACAATGTTCCAAAATTAATAATAATGGTTGGTAATACTTCATTTCAAATAAAGGTAAATATTGCCACTATTGGATGAGTGTAAAAAACTAAAAAAAAGTAATCAGACTAATATGATGCTGATAAAGACCATTAAATATAAAGTAATGAGTTTATATTTTCAATTTTGTAAAGCTGTTAAATTCCTGTATCTTAGCAGTCAAAGCAACTGGTCCCTTAGCCAAGTATCTCTCAGTCAAAAAAATGTGAATTTGAATTTCACAGAGTGCTTTTTTTATTCACTCACTGTTTTAGATTGACAGCCTGTATAAAATTTGGGAAAAAATCAAATCACTTCAGACCACACTGGCATTTTCAGTGTTGTCTGTCTGTCTGTCTGTCTGTCTCTCGCTCTCTCTTTTTTTAAATAAAAGAGGCTTTATAGAGTTTTTCTCAAGACTCCTTATTTTGTTTAGAGCAAATGTATTTTCTGTAAATGTAGATAAATAATTTTGGTCTTGGTGTGATTACTTTCATTCACTTAAGTAAGCTTTAAATCAACATCCTCTACCAAGTGTTCCAAGATATAGGATTCAAGATAAACCTTTCCAAAACCAAAAAATAATCTGGAATTGGAATGCAAGATGAGACAGCAATTCAGGAAGTGGAATTAGTAAGTACTAAACACTTGAAATACCTCAGTGTATGGATCAGCCATAAGAAATTTAGTATCAGAGAAAAGAAGATTGAACATAGAATAGACTGCACTATAGGTAGTTTTGCCCAATACTGCAAGCTGCTACATAGCCAAAACATTCACCTAAAAACTAGTCATGTTCTTAACCCTCTAGGGCCATTCGTATCATATTTGATACAGTATTTCCCTATAAGGAAACATTTGGTATTTCCCTATAAGGAAACATTTGGTATTCATTGACTGAGCAGTCAGTACTGCTTTCATTTGAAATTTATAAAATATTTCTCTTAAAAAAATTTTCAGGAAAATATTTCTTTCAAGGCTTGTTCTCATACTGTATCAAATATGATACGAATGGCCCTAGAGGGTTAATCTCAGTCTGTTTATCTATCTATCTATCTATCTATCTATCTATCTATCTATCTATTAACCCTCTAGGGCTATTCGTATCATATTTGATACAGTATTTCCCTATAAGGAAACATTTGGTATTATGATTATTATTACTATTATTATTATTATTATTATTATTATTATTATTATTATTATTCGTTTAGACAATTTTTCTATAATGTATGTATTGAAAAAAAAAGAAAATTATAAAATCACATAAAAAATTATATAAAAACCTAACCACACCACATTGTCCGTCATTTTTAACCCTCTAGGGCCATTCGTATCATATTTGATACAGTATTTCCCTATAAGGAAACATTTGGTATTTCCCTATAAGGAAACATTTGGTATTCATTGACTGAGCAGTCAGTACTGCTTTCATTTGAAATTTATAAAATATTTCTCTTAAAAAATTTTTCAGGAAAATATTTCTTTCAAGGCTTGTTTTCATACTGTATCAAATATGATACGAATGGCCCTAGAGGGTTAAATAGCCTCATCAAATTGTAATGGTAATATTAGGAGTTTCCTTTTTTTTCTTTCTTTAGACATTTATTGAATAAAACTGACAGTGTTTTGGTTGAAATTTATAAAATCTTTCATCCAACACTGCAAATTGTTGTTAAACTTAAACATCAACCTGAAAACTTAAGCTTTGCTCTTAAACATCTGTTGTATATTATGCAGGAAAACAGCGAGGAATATATATATATATATATATATATATATATATATAAATTATACTTTAGAACATGTACAAGCTACAGTTTACGACAGAATTGTACATTTTTGTCTCATCAGGTAGTTAGTAATATGGTAATAAACATTATTTTTGAAAAAAAAATTATGAAAATTCACTTTCTTTTATTATTGGAAAACTTTTTGTTCAAGGTAAAGAGAATGTCCTTCTCTTTCCTTTTTCTTCCCTCTTTTTTGGATTTCTCTTTTTCCTTTCTCATTTTTCTTATCCTCTCCTCCGGGTGACAAACTCATTCAGAAATATCTAAACTGTTAACTGTATAAAAGTGCTTTCTAAGAACAAGTGTTAAAAATGGCTTTGAACAAGTGAAAACTGTGGGTCTTAGTGAGGATCATTCTACTTCAGAACCATGAACAATGAACTGTAACAGATATCAGAAACCACATCACTGGAGGATATTCAACAACTGCAACAACTCAAATAGATAGAACGTGTAACTTAAATAATGACATAGATGTTGACATTTCACACGACATCAACCAAAAGTTAAGGAAGGAGTTTCCCATCAATACTGGAAAGAGCAATAAATAGGGAACTTGAGAAAACTATTTTTTTTGAAAAACGGTTTTAAGAGGAAGATTTTATAAATTTCAGCCAACAGTAACATTAGCTGCCCAGTCAATGAATACTCAATGTTTCTTTATGAGGAAATGGCTAATATTATTATTACTAACAAAATAAGAAATAATTATTTGGAATTCTTTTTACTGAAACATTTGTAGACTCTGGATTGATTTAAATGTCTTTTATTTACTATTCCATTGGATTCTCATCTGATTTGATGAAAATATCAAAAAATGTTTATTTATCCAAATATCATTCAATGTATAGTTTTTCATTTTGAAAGATTTGAAAACTGATTCTCAAGTTTATCTTCTTTTTTGCTATTTATTTTGTTATTTATATTCTTTCTTTTCAGGCGATAAAGCTTTGCATTGAAAACTGCCAAAAAGTATATCCAGTCATCCAACACTGTTTAATGAAATCAAAAAATCTTGAAGAATAAAGTTTGTTTTTATATTTATTTCTCCATACACAAGAGTTCTTTATTAAATAGTTTTCCCATAGCATGACAAAATAACAACCCTATTAGTTGCATTGTTTATATTTTATAGCCAAATAATCTAGGATTTTTATCTATACAATTGACAGTATCACCATATTTAAGAAAGAATTCTCCTTTTTAAATCGTTAAAATTAAAAATAACAAAAGAAAGGTAACACGACTCGTCTTGTTAAAATAAAATGACAGCCATATTTAATAATTTTACAATTGTTTTGCTTATATTTTAGGCCCGAGTAATCTAGGGTCTTTATTTATACAATTGACTCTAAAACCATATTTAAGAATGAATTCTGTTTTTTAAGACATTAAAATTAAAAATAGCCAAAGAAAAGTAACATGTCAGTTAAGTGCCATACGTTATACACGCTTGGGCGATCATGTCTCGAAAGAGACATGACTGACTGGGCAGAAGATTATCCCGCAGTAGGTTGCCATTGCTTTCTGCGGTAGACTGGTTGCCGACCAAGGCTATAGAACCCAATCTGTCCTGTTATTTAACCCATAATTGGAGGGAATAGACGGATTAATACCTTTCCCAAGGGTATTTGCGCGTAAGTGAATTCAATGAATTCGACTGAAATTCGAACTCGGCTCCCCGATTTCTCGTTCCGAGCCAATATCCAATGCACCACAACGCACATCCAAAGTAACATGACCCATCCCATAAAAACAAAATAAAAGGACAGTCATATTTAATAATTTCTTAGTTGTATTGGTTATATCTCGTACCTGGGTAATTCTAGGATTTTTATTTATACAATTAACTCTATTATCATACTTAAAAAAGAATTCTGCTTTTTAAATCGTTAAAAATAACCTTAGAAAAGTAACATGACCCATCCAACCAAAAAAGAAAAATAGAAGCCATATTTTTTCAGTTTTATTGGTTATATTTTTTCATGATTAATCGATCATTTTTACTACCTTTTAAATCATTAAAATTAAATAGAGCTCATGAAAGCTAATACAGCCTAAGTTGCCAACAATAAAAAAAATGACAGCCATATTTAAATAATTTTGCAATTACATTGGTTATATTTTCTGTGTGAATAATCAAAGACATTAATCTTAGCAATTATTGCCTATATCATAACAAAAAATAATTTTATTTTTTAAATCTTTAAAAGTAAATATATTTTTAAGAAAATTTATCACAAAAGAAATGAAAATCAGTGTTTTATCTATCTGATTTACCTCCATCTATCAATGAGATATTCTGTTATTATGGTAAAACAAGGCATCTTTTCTTGGCATCAGCTAACACTTCCCTTTAACGGAATATCACTAGGCTGCATGACCAATAAATAGATAAAGTTACACTGTATTTGTTTGTACTTCTGGGATGAGGTAGTATTTACATTGTTTGGACTGTTGTTCTCATCTTTATTGCCATATTCACAATGTTTCGACCGTTGTATGCTCCAGCCTTTTTCAGGTGCTTGAAATTTCAAACTGGGTTATATCCTTCTCGTTCCATCTGTCATGCCACTTTCGGATATCATGTAGTTATCTCCCTTTAATTCAACTTGAGTTATTTGTTCACCACTACTGTAGTCAGGTATAAACTCTTTGGGTTAAGTCACTGGATTTAATCAACGCTTTTATCCAATAGGCTAAGTGTCCTTGAGGAATCTGCCTTCAAAATTCCAAGCATGATTCCAACTTGAAACATAGTCTATTTGGCAGTAATGATGAGGACAACAATCTGAACACTGTAAATAATGTAAAGTTACATTGTGCTTCATATCTAAACTTATTTATAAATTAAACTTTGTGTGTGTGTCTGTTACCTATAGACTCCGAAACGGCTGAACCGATTTTCTTGAAAATTTACACAGTTGTACTATAAGCGTCTGCGAGTGTTCTTAGCTAGCTTTTGTGTCAAGGTACCCCTGATAAATATCAATAATCGAAAAAATCAGGTTATAGAAGGAGTGGTCCGATTTTAATCAAATTTGATACACTCATAGACAAAGACATAAGAAACGATATTCAGAAGTTTCAAGGTTGCAGTTAATACAATAGTGCAGAAAATTGATAAGATATATATATATATAAAAGGTAAGAGGTTTGTTTGTGTGTCTGTTTATCTGCCTGTATGTCTGTATTTTTTTTTCAGCCCTTTTATTTTAGTTTTTGCTTTGGGTTTGGCTCTAAGTAGGTATAATTGTAGTTCTTAGTCTCAGCCATGATACCATTTACTCAGAGGACTTATTTAGCCTTCAAAATTCAGTTTACAATGAAAGAAACTTATTTGATATCAATACTAGGAAATCAAAATTTGACTTACATCCATTCATTTTTCTTTCAGTCTATGGTTTCCCTTTAACTGGAAACAACTATTGCTTTTAAGTTTTTCGTGCCAACGTCCAAAGAGTCTGGGCTCCAGGACCATGGATTAGTTTTAAAGCTTTCATTACACCCGAGCAACGCCGGGCTATACTGCTAGTTTGAGAAGAGATTGATATATCTGTAGTCAGCTTTTAGTAACTACTCAGTCACTCATCCACCACTGTTATGTAGTTTCCTTGTGAATTTTTTACAAATAATTTTATTGTAATGGTTTTGATGAGCTTGCCTCTTTGCTCCCGCAACTTTACAAATTTTAGAGCAGTACTAGATTGGCAGATAGGTCTCATCATTTACAGTTGAAATGCTAGATGTAATTTCTATGCTAACAATTTGTTCTCACGCGCTTCTTGCTTGTGGAATTCTGTTTTCCGTCTTTTGATTTTCAAAAATTTATTTTACTCTCTCCCCTTAAGAAAAATGAAGATAAAAGTAAATACTGGTCAATAATAAACAGTTTTTCTCCCCATAATCTATCTTCGGCATTTATAAGCATACCATTCGTCCATGCATTCGATATTGATGTTACATCTGGTCTGGTGCTTCTGCTGTGTATTTAGAAATTCTTGATAAACTCCAAAGATAAATCTGTAATGTTATCAGTTCTGACCTGGCATGTTGGTATTCGTTACTTCCTACTGCCATAGCTTACCCGCGTCTTTTCTATAAATATTATCATAGTAATTGTTCTGATGAGCTTTCCTCTTTCGTAACTCAATTTTATGAATTTAAATTCAGTAATAGTTTGTCAGCTAGTTTTCATCATTTTTCAGTTGAAATGGCTAGATGCAACTGTAAGTTCTATGTTACCAGTTTCTTGTACTTCTTTCTGGTAGAACTCTCTTCCAGCTTTTTGCTTTCCATCAACTTCAATTTTTGAAAATTTAAATTCTTTTATTGTTCACTGTCCTTAATAATGTTTTTCTTTTTCTACACTCAGTAACCACTTGGGTATTAGTAACTTTATTGCCTTGCTTGGGGTATAATGAAAAAAAAAAAAGAAAAGAGGAATTGGCAGACCCAATTCAGTCTGTCTTGGCCATGTATATCACTTTGGTATTCTTTGGAAAAGGATTGCCGCTAATTTTGTATTTGAACTGTTCCATTGCTATCTTAACGTAATCTTACATATCATTGTACCATGAAATGAAATGACACGATAAATGCAAGCAAGGAATACTCTGGTTAATGTAGTGTTGGATCAAAATGTCAACTTGTATCATCTACATCATCTCATACGTTCACATATTATATAGAAAGCTTTTTCTTTTTCCTTTTCTGTTTACAATCCTAATTCCTATCATGTCTAAGCAGCTTATCTTTTCTAAACAGTTGTGCATAATCAAGTCTTGTTTGCTTGTTTTTTGTTGTTTTTTTTTCTTTTGTTTTTGTTTTTTTGAAACATTGTGACCAAATTATTCTATGCCAGGAGTTGGGCTGGGGATAAGCTCCATCCCAAAATTATACAAAAGATTCAATGTTAGAGAAAGCTATAACAAAGTGAGAAAAGTTTTTACATGACTCTATCGTTTGACCCTTTAAAACTTAATTGCATAAATACTACATATAAATACTACATCACATCACATGAAAACTTTTTTCACTTTGTCATAGATTTACCCTAAATTTGTTTATGAGATATAAAAAATTACATATTGTTCCCCAACCACACAAACACACACACATATATATTATTTAATTACTTAATTTTGGTCATAATTAAATTAGACCAGTACACAGTTGTATAAAAAAGTTTTCAATACAGTTATATTGGAGAACTTTTGAATATTCTTAATTTATAAACAAGTTATTATGCAATCCAGGTTTCTACAATCTGGTGTCTTCAGACTATATATTTATTGTAAATCACCTGAAGACACCAGATGGTAGAAACCTGTGTATAATAACTCATTTATAAATGAAATATATATATATATATTAATATATCTATTGTTTTTATATATATATATATATATATATATATATATAAACATTTTAAACATTATAAACATTTTTTAGATACACTTAAAAAAATTTTCTTTAAAACAACATTTATAAGTATTATTAAAGATAGGTCTACGTTTACAAATATTTTTAAAAATCTGTCGCTTTCTGCGTCACGTGATGTAAACAATCTCTCCATGAACGCTCCTTGCAAAAACGCTTCTAATTTAAATTTTAAAATCATTTGTTTCTGATGAAAGGCCGAGGTCGGTCTGAAATATCAAATATAATAATAGAAATAAATAAATACTATCAAAAAATACATTTTTAAACTTACGACTTTTTAGTAGTTTTTTGTATACATATTATATATATATATATTATAGTCATCCGCAGACAGATCTGTTTCGCTGTATCACAGCTCATCAGTATGGTTAGACTCTGATCGCCTCCTAACCCAGGATTGAAACCCGACCGAATCGGCATCTATTATTATTTATATATATCAGTCAGTCAGTTAAGTGCCATACGTGATACACACTTGAAAGAGACATGACTGACTGGGCAGAAGATTATCCCACAGTAGGTTGCCATTGCTTTCTGCGGTAGACTGATTGCGACCAAGGCTATAGAACCCAATCTCTCCTGCTATTTAACACATAACTGGAAGGAAGAGACGGATTAATACCTTTCCCAAGGGTATTTGCGCGTAAGTGAATACAATGGATTTACTTGGCTTAAAAGTGTTTTTCCTCATAAATAAAGGGAATAAAATTTCTCTTCCTCTCTGGTTGCTTTTTTTTATGCCATAATTCTTGATTGTTAGGGTGGTTGACATTTTTATTTGCCAAAAAATTAGAGACAACTATCCAATTTTGTAACCATCACTTCTGCTCTAAGAGTTTATTTTCTCACTTTTCTCTTGGAACTCCCTTCCATTTACTTGCTTCGCTGATAGCTACAACCTCCAAGGGTATTTTGTAACCATCACTTTTTTTTTTTTTATAAGCGTTTCACCCCGAGCAAGGCATGTCACTGCCACTACTGTGCAGGGGGCTACGTAGAGTGGAGAAAGGCTGATTAAATATAGGAAATGACAGAGGGTAGGTGATAGGTGGGTGTGGATACCGAGAATGAGGGTTGGGTAGATGAGTGTTGTGAGAATAGTTGGGAGTTAGTGTGATAGGTGGTGTCTATTGACCCTACATTTAAACACCTGGAGATTGTAACTGTCGGGAAAGCAGACTTGTGGAAGGGAGTTCCACAGGCGGGAAGCGCGAGAAAAGAAGCTATTGGAGTAGAATTTACGGTTACATCTTATTTGTTTAACTGTAAAAGGGTGGGACCTAGTTGCTAATCTAGTATCTCGTGTAATAAGAGTTTATTTTCTCACTTTTCTCTTGGAACTCCCTTCCATTTACTTGCTTCGCTGATAGCTACAACCTCCAAGGGTATTTTGTAACCATCACTTCTGCTCTAACAGTTTATTTTCTCACTTTTCCCTTGGAACTCCCTTTGCTGATAGCTACAACCTCCAAATATTTAAATGCAACTTCAATTGTCATCTACTATCTCCCTGAATCCCGTTCATTTTTATTTCATTTTTTTTTCTCCCAATAACCCATGTATCAAGTCTTTTTTCTTATTGTAACCACATGCACACCAGTGACGGTCTTGCCTTGCTTGTGGGTGAAATGATTAAAAAAAAAGATAACCAGTTTGACTATAATAGTGGATTTTAAAAATACTGCAATTTACTAAAGTTAAAGTGTATAAAAAATATGCTTTGATCACTAGATCATCCATGGTAAATTTGCGTCTAGGTTCTTCCAACATTCCACATTAGCAGATAGTCTATTATCACACTATGGGATACTTAATAATTAAAGCATTAAAAACAAAAGCAAAAGGAAACTGAATGAAATCGTCCGGACTACATACCCAGAAAAATCTGAACAAAAAGAAATTAATTAACTTTAAAAGAACGACATTCCAACATATCCAGCGTTTCCTGTCAGTGCATATTTATAACAGGAATTTGCATTTTTATATCTCCTCCTTCTGTTTCTTACACATGAGTCCATAGACAAAAAGCATTACATTAATCGGATGAAGTCCTGCTAGATGACGAAATACGTTGCACAGAACTTTCTCTCTTTGACATTCATTTGCTTAAAGTTTTGTATAAATTCATAGCTTTTGTCTGATAAAGCTTATCTCGTTCTATTTTAAATGAATTAAATTCTGGAAATACCGTTTTTAGAAAAAAAATTAGAGTTATAAGGAAGAATGCACACTATACTGTTCTGTTGATCATTTCATTCAGCATCAGCCAAATCTGGTGTAGAACTGTGTCGCCATCTTAATTGTATATAAATGAAAAACAAACGTCTCTTATGTTCAGTAACTTGAGGTCTGCTTGTCCTCATTGTATTGCTAACAAAACCCCTCATTGTAATGCCATCAAAAATAGTCTTTTTTTAATCAAATTTTTGTTAAGTGTTGTTATCTTGTTTTCACATTATCTTCATGGTCTATTGGTGACCTCTCTCAAATACATTTGCTGTCGTTTGCCTTCCAATTAAATGTTGGTCCTGGATATGATGGTAAACTGCATCCGGCAGCAAGGCCTCTGATTGGGAGGTTGTGAGGAGTATGGAACCACCTCTTCATTGCTGTTGTATTTACCAACAAAACTTTTTTTGAATGAAAAATGTTACCAACAAAACTTTTCTGAATGAAAAATGTTACCAACAACTGTGATTTAAAATAAAAATACGTTTCTGGCCTTAAATGACCCTTTAGATGTTGATAGGCCGTTAAACAGGAACAAACCAAACCAATTAAATGTTAACTTAATTCTTTTCATGCCTATATTAGGTTTTGACGCATATGAAATGAATAAAACACTTCTGAAATGTTAAATAACTAATCTATTTAGTTGAAAAAGGCACCATATTAATAAATGACTGCTCTCCAACGTACTTCTAAATTCCTGATTCCATCTCTTAAAAAACTATCATCTTTTGATGTGATAAAAAGTTCAAATGATTTAATTACCTCTTCTGTAATTGTTCACTTACATACAAATACCCTTGGGCAAGGTATCACTCTATCTCTTCTCCCTCCATCTACGGGTTGAATAGCAAGATATATTAGGTTCTATAGCCTAGTTTGGCAACCAGTCTACCGAAGAAAGAAACGGCAACCTACTGCGGGAAAATGTTCTGTCTAGTAAGTCATAGATCGAAAGGGAGATGATCGCCCAAGTGTGTATCACGTATGGCAATTAACTGACTGACTGACCTCTTCCTTATTGGAGGATGTTTTTATTGCGTATGATAAGTGATAATCAGAAGGAGAGATAACAGGTGAATATGGAGGATGATGCAGAATTTCATAATTCAGGCTATGCAGCTTCTGGACAGTTACTTGAGAAGTGTGCGGCCGCGCGTTGTCGTGCAGCTAGATTGGGCCATCTATGTTCACAAGTCTGGCATATTTCTTTTCCAATTTTTCGGGCATGTACTCAATTTCTTAATTTTAAAATCTTCTTAACACATCACTCAATAAGTCCCGGGCTTGACATATAGATGGCGCCACTAATATCAAATCCACAGGTTTTTTTATGAAGCACTAACCTTCAAATGGAACGTGACAAAATTTGGGCTTAATCGGATTATTAGTTTACAAATTACAGTTATTTAAGTGAAGCTACTGTTGCAAATTTTCAAAACAATGGAAGAATCTGAATTTCCTATGTTGATAAAGCATTGCTTTCTGATGAGAAACATACTGTTCAAGCAAAGCAATGGCTTGATAAGTTATTCGGACTCTGCTCCGTTGGAAACAACGGTTAAGAGGTGGTATGCTGACTTTAAATGCGGTTGTACAGACGCAAATGACACTGAACGCTCAGGTCCCCCAAAATCAGCGAAAACACTAAAAGAAACCCACAAAGTTGCTTGAGATAGCAGAGAAGTTAAACATATCAGAAGGCAGTATATTCACCATTTTGCATGAACATTTGTCAAAGAAAAAACCGTATTCAAAGTAGGTGCCGCGTTTGCTCACAGTCGATCAAAAACAACAGCGCGTCGACAATTTAGAGCGTTGTTTGCAAATGTTTTAACGCATCAAGGAGTTTTTGTGTAAATATGTGACAATGGATGAAACGTTGAGTGGATAGCAACAGATGAAAGCCGTTTAAAGCGACTAAAGACGCAAATATCTGCAGGCAAGGTTTTGGCTTCCGTATTTTGGGATATGGAAACTATTTTGTTCAACGAGAAAAGAAGAACCATCAATAACGAATATTATATAGTATTATTGGTGCGTTTGAAGGAAGAAATCACCAAAAAATGGCCACAAATTAAGAAGTAAAAAGTGATCTTTCACCAAGACCATGCACCGTGTCACAAGTCGGTCGCAACGATGTCAAAACTACATGAACTTCACTTCGAATTGCCTCCGCATCGACTCTATTCTCCAGATCTGATTCTGGATTTGACTTCGTGTATGTGTATGTATATATATATATATATATATATACACACACACACACACACACACACACGAAGTCAAACCAAGCCTATATAACACAATTTTCGATTCACGCAAATAACCATCTCTGCACTGAAATGTATCGTGATATCAACAAAAGTAAACATGTTACGGAATTTGTTGACATTACGATACATTTCAGTGCAGATATGGTTATTTGCGTGAATCGAAAATTGTGTTATATAGGTTTTATTTGACTTCGTTTAGACTGTTAGTTTTCGTGGTGGAGAGGTCTAAGACGCGCCAGATAGAGAGATAGAGAGTAAAATAAAATTAAAAAAACTTCCTCATTGCTCACATGCTTTATCCAGGTTAATTTTATGCTTCTAAAGAACCACTTTTCTATTGGTCAGGTCTCCTGTTCATCTGTGAAGAGATTGCCAAGCATTCAATACCAGTTCAGAACTCTTTTCTCTATTTGTAACGAACTTTTCATAATTACATAAATACACACTGTTTTACTTATTTCATATTGCATTTCATTAAAAATGAATACCCGTTTACTGTTATGAATTGCAGAAAATATAAAAGTCGCACGTTAAGTCAATCGTTCCCCATATAGTGGAAATGTTTAAAAAAACATGGGTGATAAGGCTCTCCACAATTTCCTGTCCTTTGTAGTTCTTATTAAATTTTGCCTTTTCGCTAATCCGTGTTCTTACAGACATTTATACAAGTCTGTTGCTTTGAATATGTCCTGTGAGTGTCAAATTTTCCTAGCCTACTTTCCTTATTCAGTACCCTAGACATTTCAGCTCTTTCTGATATTAAGTATAAGTGTCTTTTTTGTTTACATTTTCTCTGAATCTTCGTTGTTTGTCCCATATGTAGTCCATAGCATTCCTAATATCCTTCTGTAGAACCGCATTTCTGTTGCCGGAAGTTTCTCATTCAAGTAAGATTGTCCAGCATTAACCTGCCATAAAGAAGGACCAAACATTTAAGTACTCATCCCTTTGTTTCTAACGAAATATTCCCTGTTGATAATTAAATAGCCTTTTCTTTGACTCAACAACATTTTCGCAGTTAAACAATTACTCTTTTTTCTTTTTCTTTTTTTAACGATATTTTCACAGTTTAACAGTTATGTGCGTTGTGGTGCAATGGATATCGGCTCGGAACGAGAAATCGGGGAGCCGAGTTCGAATTCTAGTTGAATTCATTGCATTCACTTACGCGCAAATACCCTTGGGAAAGGTATTAATCCGTCTCTTCCTTCCAGTTATGGGTTAAATAACAGGACAGATTGGGTTCTATAGCCTTGGCTGGCAACCAGTCTACCGCAGAAAGCAATGGCAACCTACTGCGGGATAATGTTCTGCCCAGTCAGTCATGTCTCTTTCGAGACATGATCGCCCAAGCGTGTTTCACGTATGGCACTTAACTGACTGACTCTTTTCTTTATTTGTCTATTTGTCAGATGAGGTATTGTAATTATTAACATTATTCGGACTCATTTTTATTGCCATATTCACAACGTTTCAGCCATTGTACGCTCCGACTTTCAAGGACACATGGCCCAGTGAATAAAAGCATTGGTCGGATCCAGTGAGTGAATCCAAAGAGTTGTAAGTCTAATAGAGTATTTAATTGCTAATAAAGCGTTCGGTTCGAAATTCCTAGCACCTGAAGAAGTTCGGAGCGTACAACGGTCGAAACGTCGTACAAATGGCAACAAAGATGAAGACAATAGTCCGAATTATGTAAATCCTTTTAATTTCTTAACTGCGAAAACTTCTTGGAATCAAAGTAAAATGTACTTTTGCCGGCTTGGTTTCGTCTACTAGATTTCACATACAGGACACTTCCTATCACTGCTCCAGGCCAATATTATCAAAAAGTCGCCTTCCTGACAATTTGCGAGATTCGAACCGGAGTGTCATGATCGTAAAGCTAATTATCTAACCACATGTCCATTGAATAGGTTACCGTTACATATATATTAGATTAATTAAAATATTACTTATGTTATTAAATATTATCCTTTTTTCGATGAAAACATTACTAATTTCCTGTTTAGCGTGTTTTCTATCTGCAACCGGAAGTTATAATTTTGTTGTGGTCAGTACTTTTTATTTTTTTATATTTTGCATTTTTTTAACGTACGTTTTTATAAATAGCTTTTAAACCAAGAAATTTAAACTTCTTAACATTTATGAATACAAGCAACGAGACAAGTTCCTTCCTGTCAAATGTCAAGTGTAGGTTTCGTAATTAATGTACACATTCCATCATATAAATAATACGTGACAAATATTTAAACGATTGAATTCACTTCCGTTCGTCTGTGAGGTAAGTCAAATATTTCGAGAATATCACTTTTACTGACGATGCAAAACTTAATTTTTAAAAGACTTAATTCTACATTCACTGCATACACCTTTAGCTGCTTTGCCAATTTAATCTAAGTCGCAGAAAGCAATGGCAAACTACTGCGGGATAATCTTCTGCCCAGTCAGTCATGTCTCTTTCGAGACATGACCGCCCAAGCGATCGGATCGTACGGCACTTAACTGACTGACACAAAGTTTTGTAATGACAGTAGGAGTCATGTGCATATTTAGGAGTTATGTTTGTACAATCGATCTTATGTAACTTTTATCTCGTTCCTAGCAGTTATATGTCTCGCTTAGGCTACTCACCATGACGTCATTAGAAATACTCATCGACTGACTCCAACGGTCTTCATTAACTCTCTTTACTTAAGGCGTCTTACCTAGTTCTTTGTGTGTTACTGGGGCTGTCTTATTTACTCCACAACAGTCATAAATATGACGGATTAAAAATAAATCCATTATATATATATATATATAGCCTAAATAAAATAAATTTCGACACCTCCACTAACATACTTCAATGCCTATAATCGACGGGAGAGGTCATAATTATTATACTTACCCCCTACACCACAGTAGCAGCAGTTCCCAGACCAATCCCTCATGCCACTATACACTCAACTGAACAAAAAACTCACTACCACCATTCCTTCTCGGCCTACAGCCATGTGCGACACAAAAAAATGGACCTGCCTAATTTTCTCTGTATTTTTTTTTTTATCATATCACCCCAAGCAAGGCGGTGACGCTACTGATGCGCATGGGGCTACTTAAGAGTAGAATGATAGGAAAAAAAGAAAGCCGGGAACCACATCCTAAACAGGAAACAAGGGATGAGCCTCTTCACCTGTTCAAAAGACGTGGGTGGAGTGTGAACCGGGCGATAGTTAAGTCTATCTACTTCAATTGAAAACAAAAAACAAAAAGAGAAAAGAAAAAAAGTGAAAGATTTGGAAAGAAAAAAAAAGTGACTTATTAAGTTAGTCAAGTCAAAAACTTTTCTAAAAATAAAATCAAACCTACAGTTCGACATGAAAAGTTTTAAAATTAAGCAAAAATATTGGGCAAAAACGGAGAAAAAAGCAAAACAAAATAATATGGCAGACTTATACAAGTGATTCCAAGTCGGACTGCCGGCAAAGTGAATAAAAAGAATATTTCTAACTTTTGGTCAGAGAAAATCGGTGGATGGGGGAGTAAAGAATAGTGTGTCACCTCTCCAACAAGGCAACAGAAAGAAAAGAAAGAAAGAACGAAAGATAGATACTAATATACTAACGAAAAATAAAATAAAGTTTAGATTCCAGTCAAAAACTTTTTTAAAAATAAAATCAAACCTACAGTTCGACATGAAAAGTTTTAAAATTAAGCAAAAATATTGGGCAAAAACTGAGAAGAAAACAAAACAAAATAATATGGCAGACTTATTCAAGTCGTGATTCCAAGTCGGACTGCCGGCAAAGTGAATAAAAAGAACTCCACTCTGTTAATAATATTTTAAATGTTCTATGTTCACTGAACATTAAATGTTCATCCTTTGATAATGGCTTATGTAAGCCGAAAGCTCAGACCTGATAAAAAAATCAACAATTATTGGGATTTCTTGTCGTCTTTCCATGACAACACTATCAAGCTAATCAGATCATACGAACGGATCTTACACAAAATAGATAGACCTTGTCTATATTATTCAATGAAAACTATATATATATATATATATATATATATATATATACATAAATAAATTTGTCGGTTGCTTATAACCAAGTTTCGTTAAAATTCGTTAATTTCCGTAACATGTTTACATATATATATATATATATATATATATATATATATAATTTTTGGTCATAATAAAATTAGACCAGTACTCAGTTGTATTAAAAAGTGGTCAGTACAGTACATTTACACTATAGAGCTTTTCAATATACTAAACAGAAAAATGGAAATGACCCTGATATAACATAGAGTACGGTGGTGATATCTGCAGCTTGTGCCAAGAAGAAAAGTTAACCATTATGTTGTTTCCAGAACAAATAATTACTAAATTAAAAAATCAGAAGTAATGTCCATATGTAATCACACCTATAGGTAGATCTTAGGATCATACAAACCTGGATGAAAGTGTTTTAAGATCCTTAAGTGACTCCTGGATGTTCGTTGTGGTGCAGTGGATATCAACTCGGAACGAGAAATTGGAGAGCCGAGGTCGAATTCCAGTTAAATTTTTTTGCATTCACTTACGCTCAAATACCCTCGGAAAAGATATTAATCCGTCTCTTTCCTCCAGCTATGGGTTAAATATCAGGACATATTGGGTTCTATAGCCTTGGCTAGCAACTAGTCTACCGCAGAAAGTAATGGCAACGGAAAACTTTACTGCCCATTCAGTCATGTGTGTTTCGAGACATGATTGCCCAAGCGTGTATCACGTATGGAACTTGACTGAAGCAACTCTTCGCTAATTGTGAAAATTATCGGTTGTTAAAAATTAAAGTCGCGCGTTCGTAAAAGTCGCCGTTGTATGTTTGAAAAAATCGTTGGAAAATCAGTTATTATATTTCGTCTAGAGATACCGAAAAGCTGAAACCTAGGTCGCAGAAATAACTCATTTCTCTCTCTCTCTCTCTCTCTATATATATATATATATATATCTATCTATCTATATATATATATATATATATATATATATATATATGTGTGTGTGTGTGTATATATATATATATATATATATATATCTTATGTGTTCGGAAAGTTATGTATTTCACCGCTATAAAACAATTAAGGCGGAACCAAGGTTGGATGCTAGGAAATTGTCTAGAATCTAGACAGTTCACTTCAGAGTTTCATTGGAAAAACTTAGAAAATTGGAATTAGGGGTCCTCATTACCTTTCACTTGAAAACCGAGCACAGTGTTCCTCGACATTGCAGTAGTTTAACCAGGAATGGTAAACTTTCATTTTTGCATTGCGATTTTAACTCACTCTTCAGTCATAACTGATATATCAAGACAAGCTTGTTATAACTCCCTCATAGCGGTTATAATATTATGTCTCGCTAAGGCTACTTGCCATGACGTTATTAGAAATTCTCCTCGATTGATTCCAACTGCTTTTTTTATTTTTACTCACTTTGAGTCCTTTATTTAAGGCCTCTTGCTTAGCTCTTTTGTGTCACCTGTGGTGTCTTATTTACTCTTCGTCAGTAACCCACAGGGAAGTCAAAACTGAACCCTTTATTCAGTCTACAGGAGTAGACTGTTCTAGATTGAATTCTGAACTGAACTTTATTTAATGTATTTTACCCAGATCGATATATACGTAAGGATGGTCGGAGAGCACAATGGCCGAAACGTTGCGATAAAAAACAACTGAGCTGAGGACAACTGTCTGAACAATGTAAATAGTGTAAATATATCAATGACACTATTTATATTCGGACTATTGTCATAATCTTTATGGCCATATATTCACGACGTTTCTGCCGTTGTACGCCCCGACGTTCTTCAGGTGATCGGAATTTCGAACTGAGCACTTTATTTCGTTCACCGGCATAGATTGTTCAAATTCCATGAGTTTTGCCTCTTCCAGATGTCTCAGAATGTTATCTAGCTCTAACTCAATTCTCTAAGTTTTCGTTCACCTCTGCTGTATCTAAGTATTGAACTTATAACTCTTTGGGTCACGTCACTAAATCCAAACAACGCTTTTATCTATTGACTGAAACGTCGTGAATATGACAACGAAGATGAGGACAACAGTCTGAAGAATGTAAATAGTGTAAATAATTACAATACCTCATCTCAGAAATATAGTCAGATCCTTTATAATGCCAGAGTGTACAACTGCCGAAACATCGTGAATATGGCAACAAAGATGAGGTCAACAGTCCGAAGAAAATAGTGTAAAAAATTACAATACTCCATCTCAGAAAGATATAAAGAGATCCTTAATACCGAAGGGCATGAGGACTGAAACTTTGTGAATTTTTTTTTTTTTTTTTAATCATATCACCCCGAGCAAGGCAGTAACGCCACTGATGCGCAGGGGGCTACGTAAGGGTAAAAAGAATGGAAAAGAGAAAGCCGAAAACCGCATCCTAAACAGGAAACAAGGGATGAGCCTCTTCACCTGTTCAATAGATGTGGGTGGAGTGTGAACCGGGCGATAGTTTAGTCTATCTACTCCAATTGAAAAAAAAAATAAAATAATAAAGGAAAAGAGTGAAAAGATTGGAAAAGAGAAAACCGGAAACCGCATCCTAAACAGGAAACAAGGGATGAGCCTCTTCACCTGTTCAATAGATGTGGGTGGAGTGTGAACCGGGCGATAGTTTAGTCTATCTACTCCAATTGAAAAAAAAAATAAAATAATAAAGGAAAAGAGTGAAAAGATTGGAAAAGAGAAAACCGGAAACCGCATCCTAAACAGGAAACAAGGGATGAGCCTCTTCACCTGTTCAATAGATGTGGGTGGAGTGTGAACCGGGCGATAGTTTAGTCTATCTACTCCAATATGGCAACGAAGATGAGGACAACAGTCCAAAGAAGGTAAATAGTGTAAATAATTACAATACCTCATCTCAGAAATTAAGTGATATCCTTAAGACTGCCAGAAAGTGCAACGGTCGAAATGTCGTGAATATGGCAACGAAGATAAGAACAACAGTCCTAACAATGTAAATAGTGTAAATAATTGCGAAACTTCATCTCAGAAAGATATAGAGAGATCCTTAATACCGAAGGGTACGAGGACTGAAACGTTGTGAATATGGCAACGAAGATGAGGACAACAGTCCAAAGAAGGTAAATAGTGCAAATATTTTTAATACCTCATCTCAGAAATTAAGTCACATCTTTAAGAGTGCCGGAAATGTGAATATAATAACGAAGATAAGTAGGACAATATTTAACATGGCGTACGAACGAAAGAGTTAACTGATTATTTAATTTTTTTTTTTTTTTTTTTTACGGATGAAAAAGATTTAATACCATTTTGGATTTATTCAGACGATTAAAAGAGTTTTAAAAAAGCGATGTTTTGTTTTTTGTTTTTTTGTTTGTTCGAAAGAGATCTGCTTTCCCAACATTGCAAATTGGCTAAAATTAGGAATAAGATTAAAATTGCAATTCTGATTGTTGTTACCTAAAGATAAATTGCTGGTCTATGGGAGGTAAGATGTCAGGCAGCTCTGTTGAAAGAAGAAACATTGCGTTCGGGCGAAAAACTTTGGAGAAAAAAAAATTATATTTTTATTTTCCTAAATCTTCGGCAAAATACAGCCGATATAGTTAGAAGTCAAAATCACCGTGTTGAAATAAGTGTAACAGACCCACAACACGTAGACGAAAAAAACAATTGGAAAAGAAATTTTGATTTTTTATTCTCGACAGGAATACAGCCAATATACAGCGGCATGATTACGAGGTCAAAATATCAAGCTCGCCTTATTGAAAAGTATAAACAAAATGGTTAAAGAAAGGGATTTTTGTTCATATTTCCCCAGACTGCAATTCGACGAGAGAGCAAAGGTTAAGTTAAGAGATGAAAAAGGATAATTATTAATTACTAAGAAAATGACTATTTAAAATTTCCTTGAGAGGCTTACGTCATGTAATAACTCCGCCCACAACGGATGGAGAAAATCTTCCATGATTGGAAGTGAGAAATAGAGATAAAAAGAAAACTAAGACGATAGAGAGGCTGACGTCATGTAATAACTCTGCCCAAGAGGAGGGGGAGAACAGTCCATGATTGCATGTGTAAAACAGAAGGAGGACTGGTTGAATTTCAGGATATTTGCATAACACCTCTTATGCGTCCTCACCACACCAGTAAAAAAAAGGAACACCCATAAATACGAGAGTCCACAGGGGCTAAAGTCAGTTCCAATTCCAGCGCCGCACAGAGATGAAGTGAGTTCGAGTTACCACCGCCGCTCACAGTTCCTGACAGCGCCGCTCGGAGAGGAAGCAAGAAGTGATTTTGCAGTTGGAGTTTGAAGTTGCCAACCGAAGTAGCTAGTCAAAGTATGAAGTTGCTAACCAAAGTTCGAAGTAATAATAACCAAAGTTATTTGCTGAAGAAGAGAAAAACTCCGACGCAAACCTTGTGCCAAACTGATGATAATAATAAGAAGAAGAAACCGCCGACGAAATTTTCGCAAAGTACAAACAATGGTGTTTGAATTTACCAGTTACCTGATTATCAAGTCTGGCCCGTCTTAGAGAAACTGGTCGACATTTTCGTTCCGTCTCCAATTAATAGGAACGGCTTGGGAAAAAAGAAGAACTGAAATTATTTTCTTCTTGTTTTTTGTATATAAATACCATCAAAAGTTTATTCAGGTGTCATCCGTTTTATTTCCACAAATGTGCACGCGTATCCAACTTGATTTAGCTTGGTTGAGATACCTCAGTGATAATTCAGCTTAACTCTCTTAAAAAACACAACGTGAGTAAGAGAGATTACAGTTGAAGACCAGCTGCTGTGTCAACGCCATCAACGACCGATGAGCATGAACTCAGACCAGGATCGATCCTGACAAAAGGGACAGCAGGCCACGAAGCCTCCGGTACGACCGCGTCACATAAGGACAACAGTCCTAACAATGTAAATAGTGGAATTATAATGCCTCATCTCAGAAATATAGAGAGATCCTTAAGAATACTGGAGAGTACAACGGCCGAAACGTCGTGAATATGGCAACGAAGATGAGGACAACAGTTCGAACAATGTAAATAGTGTAAATAATTATAATGCATCGATCCAGAAATATAGTTAGATTCTTATGAGTGTCGGAGAGTGCTCCGGCCGAAACGTTGTGAATATGGCAACAACGTTGAGGACAACATTCCGAAGAAATAGTGTAAATAATTACAATATTTCTTCTCAGAAATATAGATGAATATGTAAATAATCTGTATTTTAATTTAATTCTGAAACGTATTATGAATATATCTTTTTAAAAAGTGGTGTTTCCTTGTTGTTGAATGCTTTTCCAAGGTACCCAATATGCTGATTTTTTTTGTTTTAAATATGAAACTATCCTTTTAATGAATATAGACACGAAGAATTCGGATGTATTCTTTAAATCAGCACTTTTCCCCCTTCCTTTCCTTCCATGACATTTTCCAGGTAACTTCTAAGATAAGGCGGAGTATCGAGAAGTCCAAAAAAAAAAAAAATACTGTTCTAACCTCCATAAAAGGAAAAGTTCTACTGAAATAACAGAAGTCTGACACTATCTAATATTTTTCAGGCTTACATTTGCATCACGTTGAAACACAGTTCCCGTACGATCACCAAAGTTAAGCAACGATAAGCCTGGTCAGTAGATGTGTGACCCCTTGGGGATACCAGGTGCTGTAAGCTTGGATATGCGGCTGATGTAATGGATAATGGCTCGGAGAACTTGTTTCTCGGTCAATAAGTGCGAAATTTTTCCTTACTGGAAAATGGTTAATATTACCAATAACCTATTTCGACGCATTATTTAATTTACGAGAGTATTCTCGTTCCACTTTCTATGTCAGGGGTTCTCAAACTTTTTTTTTATCCATGAACCACTTTTACACTTAATTTTATTTTTTGGTGGGCTCCCATAACTATTCAACGAAAAAAAAAACTTATTTTATTTTTGATTAATAAATAAGTTTAAGAATTGTTTTATATAATTAGTAAATGCATATAATTTGTTTTGAAGTAAAACTAATTTAATGTAAATAAATTTGAATTTAACAACTAGAAACTACGGAACATTTGTATAATAACTCATAATAAACCATTTTAAAATATGTGTCCAGTTGAATTCCTAGCATTCACTTATGCACAAATACCCGTGGGAAAGGTATTAATCCGTCTCTTCCCTCCAGTTATGGGTTATCAGTCTACCGCAGAAAGTAATGGCAACCTACTGCAGGACAATCTTCTTCCCAGTCAGTCATGTCTCGAAAGTGACATGATCACCCAAGCGTGTATCACGTATGGCACTTAACTGACTGAGGAATTAATAATATTTTCCAAAAGTGCAGGTTTATTCAATAAGGTTCCTGTGTTTGAAGCTCCTCTGCAAGTTTTTTTATATTACCCTCCATCAATGCCAGTGATAGTCGATCAGCCTTTTTCACAATGTCGCGTCTATTAATATATTAATTAATTTATATTAATATCTTATTTTATTATTATTTAAAATTAATATTATTGTTTAGTATTAATATATTAAATTAATTTCTATAATAAAACATAATTTTTTTATAAACATAATCATATATATATATATATATATATATATATATATATATATATATATACTACTGGCCATAATTATTAAACCACCCCAATGTTTTAAAAAAAGACATATTTCATACTACTTTTTAGTATTTATTGCCAAGTCAATAATTGTAAATGAAAATAGAATGGTTCTTTTGTTAATATTGCACAATAACATGTGCATCAAATGAATTTATAAATATTTAATAATTACCTATATTGCAGTTTCATCAATAAAAGAAAAAAGAAAATTTAGGCTGATTCAGACGAGTTCATCTTTGCTTTCTTGCCTTGTAAAATTTTGCAAAATAATAATAACAAAAGAACCATTCTATTTTCATTTGGCAATAAATACTAAAAATAGTAGGAAATACATCATTTCTTTTTAAAAAAAACTGAGGTGGCCTAATAATTATGGCCGGCAGTGTGTATATATAAGCCTTCATTTATATATCCTTTTCAGTTTTTATTCAACTTTTACAATCAAAACATCCGGTCGAGCAAAGCGAACACTACCTCATATCGCTTGAGCTCGTTTTCTGCTGGTTTTAGAATTGATATTTTTACTGTGAATATTATAATATGCCGTAGGTTATTGTAGACATGCCAATTCTCAGTTGAAATATTATCATGGAACCTGAATTTGCTATATTTTTGTGTTGACCAGTAATGTTACATGCATTGCAATGCTTCCTATGCACCCCAGTTAAGAACCTCTGATCTAGATTAAATAAAAATTCAGTTCTAAATTGGTTAAATGGTAATGGTAGTATTAGCCATTTCCCTCCAAGGAAACATTTTGGTATTCATTCTGTAGCTTTGAAGTCTTCTGTAATTCATAGCAGATAGCGCATTTTTTTTAATGAAACGCAATATGAAATGAGCGTTCTATCGCCAAGGTGGATACGATACACTGCGGTATTATTCAGCCTAATATCCGGTGCTAAGCGGATATATACAGAACAGTACAATAATCACAACAACAGATAAGACAGAACTTACAACACATAGAAGAGAAGTTTAGATCGCAGTAGTTGCTGAAGTAATCAGTCCAAATATTACTATATTTTTACTTAAATAAACCATTTCAGGCCATTCCATATTTGAGAGTGCTGCAGGGGTGTCAGCCACTCTACAACAATGAGTAAAAAAAATGTTATTATAAAAAGTTTGTTAAAAATAGAGAACAGAGTTCTGAACTTCTATGCAATATCAATCCTCCTAAAAAGCAGTGAATACTTGACAATCTCCTTCCATGAAGTTGAGACTTGAAGCAAAAGAAATGTATTTCTTCCAAATTATGAGAATACCATGGACGGAACATATGAGTAATGAGGACATTTTATGGAAAACACCTGAAAATAACTACTTTTTAAAAACGCAGTCACATGCAAATGGTTTTAGGAAATATTAGGCATCCATTGATTTCGCACTTTGTACTGCTGTCACCTGAAATTTGTAAAATCGTTCTTTCAAAACAATTACTCAGATAAATAGTTTCTCAAGTGTTATTGTTCTTTTCAGTATTGACGGGCGTTTCCTTCTTAACCTTTTTTATGAAATAGTGTGGTGTATCAACATATTAAGTATGTCATTTGGAGTTACATATATTATCTATTTTATTTGTTGCTGTCAAGCCGAAAAATGTTCTATAGTTGAGAAGTGCGAAATATTCGAATAGAACTTACAGTTAGATCTAGTAAATTCAACAGTAAAATGGTGAGACCTATCTGTCAATCTAGTAGTTCGTTTAAATTAGTGAAGTCGAGGTAGCAAAAAGGGAAAATCATTAATGGTTATGGCAATGATAATAGTCGTATCCTTATTAAGAAACGTTTGACATTCATTGACCCACCAGCCAGCACTGAAATTTTTCTCTTAAAACAATTTGACAGGAAAATATGATTTTCAAGTTCAGTAGCTATTACCAGTATTTCCAATATAAATGGAGGTTTATGGTGAGACCTATTGGCCAATCTAGTCAGTCACTTAAGTGCCATACGTGATACACACTTTGGGCTATCATGTCTCGAAAGAGATATGACTAACTGGGCAGATGATTATCCCGCATTAGGTTGCCATTGCTTTCTGCGGTAGGCTGGTTGCCAGCCAAGGCTATAGAACCCAATCTATCCTATTATTTAACCCATAACTGGAGAAGAGAAACGGATTAATACCTTTCCCAAGGGGAGTTTTGCTTAAGTAAATGTCATGAATTCAACTGGAATTCGAACTCGGCTCCCCGATTTATCGTTCCGAGTCGATATCCACTACACCACAACGCACATAGTGCGCTTAAATTAGTGAAGTCGAGGTAGCAAAGAGGAAAACTCATTAATGGTTATGGTAATGATAATAGTCGTATCCTTATAAAGGAACATTTGGCATTCATTGACCCACCAGCCAGTACTGAAATTTTTACTCTTCAAACAATTTGACAAGAAAATAGGATTTTCAAGCCCAGTAACTATTCTCAGTATTTCCAATATCAATGGTGGTTTCAGGTTACCCACCTGGACAGACATCTAAAGAAGTCCGGAGAACAAAATGGCTGAAATGTAAAATGAGAATATAAGTCCAAACTGTAAATAATGTGAACGAACTTGAACTAATTCAAGCATTGATTTCTTTTCAGCTGTAAGAAAGTGTATCATAGACTTGTTTACAACAAAACTGTGGCGTCAAGAACCAAGTTCCTCTTTCATTCGTGTCCACACTTTAACATATGCTTTTAATTTCACTGAAATGCCGAGTAAATTGCAAGATCGCCGACTTATGAAATAACAGGGCAGACAGAGAAGAGTGAACTGCTCAGCGACTTATGCCGATGTCGCTGCTGATAATAAATAGGCGAAAGGAAAAGCGATGCTGGGTTGAGATGTAAACATAATTAATTCGAAAATACTGTCGATTTAAATAGTGATAAAGCATAGTTAGAAGGTTTGGTAATTTATCAGACAAACTGCAAAAGGACGTGGGAAGAATATTTTGCTTTTAAGTGCTACAATGACTGCCTGGATAAGAAGTTCAAACAACCATCGTTGATGAATTCTAATTTACTCATATCATTTTATCATTTTTTTTTGTTTGTTCTCACTACACGCCAAATCCATTCGTAATTGAAGTCCTTTTGGATGGTGCCAAGGATACACTAACTGCTTTCACGTGCAGTGGATTAATCCAACCCCACCCAAAAAATGAGGTCACTTGATTACTGTACCAATGTCAACCTTTTTGATTTCGTACAAAACAATACTCTGTAGACCTTTTCGAATTTGGTGCAGACTAAATATATCTACCTTTTTATCTCTCGTGCAAACGAAGCCTATGTCTACCTTTTTGACATTTGAAAAAAACCAAGCTCATGTCTACCTTTTTGAATCTCGTTCAAGCCAACTTTATGTGTAGCTTTTTTAAACTATCTTTATCATATTCTCTTGACTTTTATAATCGTAAGATTGGGTGCTAACGTGGAAGCGATAATGACTCTCCTTCAAAACGGCCTATCAACGGCAGCAATTCGGGTGTAGTCATATTCGTCCACTGTTTGACATTGTCTAAACAATTCTTGAGTTGACGTCCTCTCCTTCAACGGTGCCTTGAATGATGGTCTTGTAACGTGTCCAAACCATGCCATTTTTCTCTGTTTGATATTGGCGTGAAGAAGATCCTGGTGACTCACAAAACTTTCAACTCACTTCCACACATATTCCTAGGTTTTACGTTCCCAATAGAGAATGTCAAGAAGTTTTATCATAGACTTGTTTTCAAACGCCGGAAGCCTTTTCTCTCTCTCTCTCTCTCTCTCTCTCTCTCTCTCTCTCTCTCTCTCTCTTTTTGCCAACAGTGGCCATAATTTACATCCATATCGACGAATAAAAATTACCAGCAATTTCTATAATCTGTACTTCGTTTGAAAGCTGATTTTATTCCTCCATATTCTTGCCAATTTGGCCATCGCTGCCTTAGCTGCGGCAATCTGTTTTGGTTCCTGCGCTGTAGGTTCCATCTTTAGACAAGTCTTCTCCTCAGGATTTAAAACTGAACACTTCCTCCAGTGAATTCCCATTCATGGTAATGTTACCATTTGTGCTGTTCACTATTACTTTGAATTTTTCGAAGCTGACCTTCATTCCAGATGCTCATGCTCTTTCAACAAGTTTGTTGGTCAAGTCCTGGAGTTTGCTATATAAATAGAAAGTCAGGACGTGAATTAATTTTTCTTCCAATCATTATATTCTGAATAGTTACCATAAATTTTGTACTTCTCAGCCTTTGTCATTATCAGTCAAGTTTGATGCTGAAATATGCTATTCGGTAGGTAGAATTGGGGATGATGGAGAGACTTATGGCGTACAAGAAAAGCATTTTTTTTTCTAATTAGTTTCTTCGAAATTAAGGTGTGTAATATCGGTGGAGAGTGACAAAAAAGGACTACAAATAAACTATGAGAAAACTGAATGCATGGGCATCAGCAAAAGGTGCAACCCAAAATGCCAAATACAGGTGGGGGATACCAGAATCAAGCAAGTACAAAAATTTAAATACCTAGGAAGTGTTCTAACAGGAGATGGAAAGTGCGACACAGAGATCCGAAGGCGAATTGGCATGGCAAAAGACGCGTTCCTGAAGCTGAGTAAAGTACTAACACACAGGAAAATTTCACTAGAAACAAAGAAAAGAGTGCTGGATTGCTATGTGATGTCAGTTCTTCAATACGGCAGTGAATGCTGGACAATATCATCGAAAATGAGGACAAAACTGGAAGCAGCGAAAATGTGGTTCTACAGAAGGATGCTGCAGATATCGTGGACTGAACATGCAAGCAACGATGAGGTGTTGGAAAGAATGGCAACGAAAAGGAAATTAATACTGAGCATCAGGAAGAGACAACTGAAGTTCCTGGGACATGCAATAAGGAAGGAGAGCTTCGAGAACCTGATACTGACAGGTCAGATAGAAGGAAGGAGAGACAGGGGAAGGCAGCGGATAACATATTTGCAGGGCCTGATCAGGTGGATGACGGAACGGGGATTGCGAGGTGTAACAAGAGCAAACATACTAAGAGCCACAAGGGATAGGGAGACGTGGAGAACCATGATCGTTTACGTCCTGAAGGGACAGGGCACATAGAAGAAGAAGAAGAAGAATGCATTTGAACGAACAGGGAAACCACAGATTTGTTGTTTAATGCAAAACTAATTTTTCACGACTTGTTACAAAGATTTGCATGCATGAAATTGACATTTCTGGTTAAAAGATTTAATTTTAAAATAATTTTGTTATAGCAAGTCGAAGATTATATAGAATGTGCAACGATTTCTGAAACTTACACGGTAATTAGCGTTCACGTTCTTAAAATATTTGACCTTTCTTAAATCTTTTATCAGTATGTGGAATATTAAAACTTAAACAACTGCGATACAAAACAGAAACAAAAGGGTTGAGAAATCAAATGAGATCGAATGAGATCGGCCGAATTATACGTCTAGACACGTCGTAGCATTCTGACAGCTTCAGCTTTTCCCTCCGAATCCGTTTTTACAACCTAAACTTGCGTTTATATTTCCATACACTTTCACTTTCTCTCTCTCTCTCTCTCTCTCTCTCTCTCTCTCTATATATATATATATATATATATATATATATATATATATATATATATGTGTATATATATATGAGTTTGTAACCCTGGGTTTCACGCTCTTGCGGTCGTCAAAAAAACTGATTAATTTTTTTTTAAATTGGCTATATATAGGGCTGCGTATATTGGTGTATTTTTGTGGAAGTGGGAGGAAAATTTGTTGTCATGACTGACGCAGACATATATACACATTTGTGCACACACTGGCGTGCGCAAAACACACACACGCGCGCGCACGCGCGCGTCCGCCTAGCGGGACTCACACAAACATATATGCGAACCGTACGGGGCTCGGCATATATATGCATATGTGTGTCGTTGCGCACATACATACGCATTCGGTTGGTGTATTCGAATAGTGTAGCGATGTCAACGCGCGGACAGTTGTCGATTTCTCGTATGTACATATGTACGTATGATGGGGTCTGTGTGAAACTGTGATAGGCAAAAATTGCTATTATTTTATTTAAGGCTGTATTGTTATTTTTTATTTTTAAGTTGGTTTAAGCTTGTTTTTTTGTGGTTGCGCATATTTAAATGGTAGACATTCTAATTTGTAATGCTTGTCAGTTTTTATGCGGTGGTATAAATTTTTCTACGGCAGAGAGGAGTAATTTACGTTAATAATGATGGCGGACTAATACGGTGATACTAATATTTGATGATAATAACAGTTGTGGTTGCAAATAGTTATTGTAAAGCGGTTGTAGTGATTAGTAATAGTGGTGTGATGATGATAACAATAAATGCAATTATTACGTTGGTAATTTGAAGTATAGAATAATTAATAGGATTATGGTATCAGTGGTTCTTTTTTTTACCCGTTTGGTATAAATTGTGATAAGAGGTATTTATTTTCATGTCTGCATTTGGAAATTAGTTCTGATCTTATTTCATAACAAAAAAAAAAACATTGTTGTAAATAATCAGGCCGGTAGAAATAAATATATAATAGTGTTTATAAACAGAATATCTACTAAAATACGAGTATTGATCAAAAATAATGTTAAAACAAATCACTTCAAATTGTCGGTTGTTTATAACCAGTTTCGTTAATCTTCATTAATTCCCGTAATATATATATATATATATATATATATATATATATATATATATATATATAAATGCATATTGTAATGTTTTAGTGTACTGATGTTATGCTTTTATAAACCATTGTAACAGCCATTACAATATAAAGGTCTACGTTGTATCGAGCAATCTTTATAAAAGTAAATGTATGAACAGTGGGTTTAAAACCTACATGTTCCATAACTTTCTTACAATATATTATATATATATATATTTTTAATCATTTCACCCCGAGCAAGGCGGAAATGCCACTGATGTGCAGGGGGCTACATAACTGTAAAAAGATTAATTAGAAAAGAGTGAGGAGTACAAACTAGTTAGAAAGGAGCAATAGAAAGCTGAGAAAGCAGGTGCGATGACAGATACATAGGTGGAGAGAAAGGGAAGGTTGAGGGTGGGGAGAAAGCTAGAGTCCAGTGGTTAGTAGATGAGTATTGACTTTGCATTTAAATTTCTGGAGGTTGTAACCGTCAGGAAAGCAAGAATATGGGAGCGAGTTCCACAGGCGGGAAGTGCGAGAGAGGAAGCTGCAGGAGTAAAATTGTCGTCGGCATTTGGCTAACCTGACTGTGAATGGGTGGGACCCTGTTGCCAGTCTGGTTGCATGAGTAAGCACCTGTTGAGGAGGCACCAGTGACTTAAGTTCGTCCGAGCAGAAGCCATGAAAGTATTTATAGAACAGACAAAGGGAGGCCACATTTCGACGGTGGGGAAGTGGCTGCAGTCGAACCGCCAGATCAGTACCTATCACATTACAGACTCTCCTTTGGAGAACGACAGGGGCGCCTGATCATAAATGGCAGCAGTACTCCATGCATGGACGGATGGTTGACTTGTATATATGCAGGATGGATACAGGCGGAAAAAACATCCTGGATCGACATAGTGACCCAACCTTCTTAGCAGTAGATTTTGCTATGGATTCAATATAGTGGTTCCATTTGAGGTCTGAGGACAGGGTAAGTCCGAGGAGGCGCAGTGTATTACTCTCCGGGAGAATCGCTTTGGTCCATGCTTATATGAGGCAGGAGAGGTTGCCTGTAATGGTTGACAGACAACAGCTTGGTCTTAGACGAAATGAAGTTGACAAGCCACTTCTTGCCCCAGTTTACCACAGAGTGTAGATCCCGTTCAAGGTCAGCAGCGAGATTATGTCTGTCCGCCACGACAGGTTTCTTACTGGTGCGGGAGTATATTGTAGTGTCATCTGCGTAGATGCCTACTTGGGACTTGATCTCATCTGGGAGGTCGTTGATGAAAATAAGGAAGAGCGTCGGGCCCAGGATAGAGCCCTGTGGGACACCAGCATTCGTGCTGTAGGACGAAGAGGCATGCCCATTCAAAACGACTTTCATTTTGCGGTTATTTAAGAAAGATTGGATTAGGTCAAGCAGGCGACCGGTAATACCGTAACCCCGTAATTTGCATAGGAGGCCAGAGTGCCAAACCCTGTCTAAAGCCTTGGAGATGTCCAGAGCAACCGCGCGAGCCTCGTCAGACTCATCAAGGGCCTGTAGCGTGTACTCCGTTACGGTTGTTAGCAGGTCGGCCGTGGACCTGGCAAAGCGGAATCCATATTGCCTGTCAGACAAGAGTTTGTGGGCAGTGAGATGATGAACTATTTCAGCATTGATTATGGCCTCGAATACTTTCCCGAATATCGGTAGAAGACTGATAGGGCGATTGTTGGATGGGTCCGAGGGTTCACCACAATTCTTAAATACAGGAACGACTGAAGAGAACTTCCAGCATGCAGGAAAGCAGAAATCAGAAAGGCAGTAGTTAAATAGTTTAGAGAGCACAGGGGAATGTTCAGGAGCACATCTCTTAAGGACTATCACCGGGATTCCATCGTCTCCACATGCCTTATGGGGGTCGAGTTTTGAAATTACTCGGGATACTACTGTCGGGTATACGTCGGGCAATTTGGCCTCAGTTCTAATAGGGAAGTCGGGTGGGTGTACTCCGGACGAGTCAAATGTGGAGTTGGATGAGAATCTGCGGGCAAAACACTCAGCTTTATCCGCAGATGATGTGAGAACCTCAAATTCATGGATTAAAGGAGGTATTGAGGATTTCCTATTGTTGAGCACTCGTTTGCAAATCCTCCAATAGTCCTTGGAGCCGAACTTGCGGTCAGCTATGCACTGTAGCATTCTCTCAGCAAACAACCGTTTGGCGTCGTTTAGGGTTCTCTTGCACTCATTGCGAGCAGATATGAACAGGCGCCTATTGTGATCAGATGACTGTCTCCGGAATAGTCGGAAGTAATGGTTCCTGTGGGCAATGTCGGCTGAGCAGGCCGGAGAGAACCACGGAGAGGTATGAGGTTTTAAGCAATACTTCTTGTTGGGTATGAAGGCGTCAATGCCAGCTTTCACCCATGACGAGACCCCAGAGGCACAGTCATCAACTGATAGGTCGAACACTTTTCCCCAAGGGACGTCGCAGAGGAAATCGCGAAAGGCATCCCAGTCAGCTTTTTGGTAGAGGTAGGAGGTCCTATAGGTAGGGGGCTCCTGGGGGGGGGAGTGAGATTGGAAAGAAATACTGAGAGAGACTACAGCGTGGTCGGAATTGCCGAGAGGGCAAAGCTGCGAGACTTGACAGGCGTCAGGCGCAGAGGTATATATATATATATATATATATATATATATATATATATATGTAAATATATATGTATATATACAGAATAACCCGGATATAATAGAAGTTTTGTCCGGTCCCGATAACTCTCTTATATCAGGGTTACACTGTATATATGTATATATATGCATATATATATATATGTATGTATATATTTGTATATGTATGTATAGGAAAAACTACTAAAAAGTTGTAAGTTTAAAAATGTATTTTTTGAGAGTATTTATTTATTTCTTTTATTAAGAGAAATAAATAAATACTGTAAAAAATACATTTTTAAACTCACAACTTTTTAGTAGTTTTTTCTATACATATTAAGACAGTATACGTGGATCATCACTATGTTATATATATGTATATCTCTATATATGTATATATTCATATATATGTATATATATATGTATATATATGTATCTATGCATGTATATGTATATATATATACATATACATATATATATGCATGCATATGCATATATACATATATAAGCATATATATATGCACATATATACATATATATGTGTATGTATGTATATTTGTATGTATGTATATATGCATATATACATGTATATATATGTATGTTTATGTATGTATATATATGCATATATATGTATATGTATGTATATATATATATGCATATATATGTATGTGTATATATATATGTATGCATATATATGTATATGTATGTATATATATATATGCATATATATGTATGTGTATATATATATATGTATATCTATCTATATATGTATATGTATGTATATATATGTATATGTATGTTTATATATATGCATATATATGTATATGTATGTATATATATGTATATGTACATATATATATGCATGTATATGTATATGTAGATATATATATATATGTAGATATATGTATATAGTGATGATCATCCACGTATACTGTCTTAATATGTATAGGAAAGAATATTAATAAAAAGCTTTGAATTTTAAAATGTACTTTTTTTTAACAGTATTTGTTTATTTTTATGTATGTATATATATATATGTTTGTATATGTCTATATATGTATATGTATGTATATATATGTATATGTATGTATATATATGCATATATATATGTGTATGTATGTATGTATGTATATATGCATATATATGTATATGTATGTCTATGTCTATGTATATATATGTGTATGTATGTATGTATGTATGTATATATATATATATGCATATACATGTATATATATGTATATATATGTATAAGTATATATGTATATGTATATATATATATGTATGTATATATATGTATATATATATATATGTATATATGTATGTATATATATATATATGTATATACGTATATATATATGTATGTATATATGTATATGTATATACGTATATATATGTATATATGTATATATATACGTATATATATGTATGTATATATATATGTATATGTATATATATATGTATATATGTAAATGCATATATGTATATGCATATATGTATGTATGTATATATGTATGTATTATGTATATGTATATATGTATGTATATATGTATATGTATATATATATATGTATATATGTACGTATATATGTATATGTATATATATGTATGTATTTATATATTGTTACGAACTGGTAGCATATAGTCGAACCGCATGTTCAAAAAAAAAGAAAATGTGGGATCCTTTCTCGGTCTTCACTCAGAAGTGGACGCAACACACGGGAATCAACGAAGAACAGACGCAAAACGACGGATTTTAAAAGAAAACATTTATTTGTAACATACAAAAAAAAAAAGAACAAAAAGTAAGTTGATTTAGCAAAAGAGGGAGGGGACTATTAAGAAAACAGGAGGAGCGAGCGAATACAAATACACATATAAAACGAGATCAAGCCAAAGTATCACTTATCTGTCCGTCGTTTTCGTAGAAAGAAATTGGGTTGCCGAAGCGAAAGTTCTGTTTTAAAATAATATTTTATGGAGGCTGGCCATTTTCTCTGGTTCCTTCTCCTTTGAGAAATTGGGATTGTTTGGAGTTCACGATATCTCGTAGAGTCGTTTGGTCGGTCAGTCCAGCTTCATAGCAGCGTTTTCATTTATAGCCGACAAACTTTGCTGCCTTCAATTCTGTGGGTAGTCATCCGAAGTTGGGACGAGTCTTTTCTTAGTGACGTTTATCTGTCACTGGGTGGACAGAAACTGGAATATCTCTTTTGATTTCGGCTGTCCCCAAAAGAGTCACGTGGGCTCTCCCTCCGGAAACGGTGATGCTCGGGTCACGCGGCCTTTGCCTGACCGCCAAGGTTTTCACTTATGACTGACCTCCTGGTAACAGCAAGGTTTTGGAAACCAGATCATTCTTTGCCGCGGTCGCTCCAAGTGCGCGGACTCGTAGCTTGTGTGCGGGAGAGAAAGAAAGTGTGATGAGAAGGAAAGAGTATGGCTGATCGTAGGACATATTCGCTCGCCAGTTAAAGACATTAGATCTTATCTATTTTTATTTAATTATTTATTTTACTTTTATATCTAACCGAGACTTTTCTTTGGGAGTACATTTTGGCCTTAGGCCTATATCGTTAATAAAAATCGTGGGTACGTCACAATATGTATGTATATATATATATATATATATATATGTGTGTGTATGTATGTATGTATATATGTATGTATATATGTATATGTATATATATGTGTGTATGTATACATATATGTATGTGTATATATATGTATATATATATGTGTATATATATGTGTATATATGTATGTGTATATATGTATGTGTATATATATGTGTATATATGTATGTATATATATGTGTGTATATATGTTTGTATATATGTATGTATGTATATATATGTGTGTACATATATATGTATATATATATATGTATAAATGTGTATATATATGTATATGTATATATGTATGTGTATATAAATGTATATATGTATACATGTGTATGTTTATTGATATATGTATGTGTATATATATATGTATACATGTGTATATATATGTATGTATACATGTGTATATATACATGTATACATGTGTATATATCTGTATAAATGTGTATATATATATGTATACATGTATATATGTATGTATACATGTGTATATATATGTGCCTATATATATATATATATATATATATATATATTGTATTCAAGCAACAATCTGTCATTTATTCCTGTTTCATTAAAACTGCATCCTCCACATGGAAAAGAAGATTAAAAATAATGGAGGTATTACTAATAAAAAAAGAGAAATCCTACTCGTAATGAAATTAATTATGAACACGGTAACAATGTGCTTACCGTGTTCGGAACTTAACATGCACATGACTCTATATACATAAATTTATACATAATTATTTATAAGTAAAATTCATTCTTGATAATGGCTAAAGATGTAGCGGAAAGCGCTCGAAAATACAAAACATTTTGCATTTGGACATTTAATAATTTGAGTTCCGAAAAGAAAATATCATCAGGACACATGAAAAATTATATAAAAACTTAATGTAAATAACTTGTCTATCATTTTTAACCAAACCTGCATATATATATAATGTTAAAGAACAGAATATATACCACTTACTTGGTACCTAGGTTTCGACCACGAAGGTCTCTTCAGGCAAGGTCTTTATACACACACACACACACACACACACACACACACACACACACACACACACACACACACATATATATATATATATATATATTAAAAGAGAACCCGCAAATATTCTTTAATAAAATATTTTGTATGATTTTTCTTTTTCTGCTACACCTGTTTCTGGTCTCTCGACCTTCATGAGGCAGAGAATGGTTGTTTCCACATATTAAAATAAATTAATTATCATTATAGTCGTTGTTTTTAGTCGATTGGATTATAGTAAAAACAGCCAAGCCTTACAGCGGTGGCAAAATATATAAACTGTGCTAGAAAGAAAAGTTAACGATGAGGCTATTCCCAAACAAAACTGAACTATTGAATGAAAGAACAGAAATTATGACTAAATGTAATCATACTAAAAAATACCTAGGTTCATGCAACCATGGATGAAAACGTTATAATTTATTGTAATTTTAAAAATTGCGCATTCAAAAATTCCCCGTCACGTAATCGTTAAAAAAAAATCACCGTTACGTGAGCGTTCTTAAAAAAAACAGTAAACGGTAAAACTAAAATCAGTTATTGAAAATCGCCCGAAACCTAAGTCGCGTAATAACTGGTTTACAAATGAATAATATTCAAAAGTTCTACAATATAATTGTATTGAACAGTTTTTAATACAAATGTGCACTGGTCTAATTTTAATATGACCAAAATTAACTAATTAAAATCTCTCTCTCTTTCTATCTCTCTCTCTCTCTCTCTCTCTCTCTCGCTATATATATATATATATATATATATATATATATATATATATATCATATTGCTCTGGATAGTATCCACAGAAATCTCTATATGGATCTATCTCTTTAATAGTCTATATTAAATAGATTGGATTATCCTCTCCGTTTAAGGATTTGACATAATTTCCTATATTCCTTCTTACACAGTTAAGTTGAGCTCTCTCTGAAATATTCAAGCTCTATCTGAAATATTCAAATTTGGAAGCCTATATATATATTTACTTCGTACACAAAAAAATTGCGAATAAAAGGCGGTGAACTTCATCTCTTTTCAAAAGTAACGCTTATTACCTGATGAGACATTGTTCTTTCAATGTCGAAACAAAATGTACACTTTTATGGTACATAGTTGTTTGGACATGTTCTAATTTATATATATATAATTCCAGGTGAAGACTCAAGGTTTTATTATTTTGAGTGCCCCGGCATTTATTTTATTATGAACAGTGCTCAATATAATAACTATTATAGAGCTTAATATAATTATATCGTTATGAATCAATTGTACATTGCGAGAAGGGATAAGGGTAGGATGAGGGAGGAAAAAAGAAAAAAAAAGAGAAAAAGTTGGTTAGTATTTATTCTTTGGGGCCAAATCCCAAAATGAATCTCCATTCTGATTAGCCAAAAGAAGCACACATGTAAATTGTATATCTTCCCGCATACGTACACAGCAAACCAAAGGTTTTTGTTATTTAAATGTAAATCATCTGCACAACCAACATCAAAATTGCCTGATGATGAGAATCTATCTCGAAACAGAAACTTCCGTGTCGCAATGTACAATTAATTCATAACTATATATATATATATATATATATATATATATATATATATATATATATATATATATATATATATATATATTAATGTTAATATATATATATATATATATATATATATATATATATATTAATCATAACACCCCAAGCAAGGCGATAACGCCACTGATGCGCAGGAGGCTACGTAAGAGTAAAAAGATTGGAAAAGAGAAAGCCGGAAACCACATCCTAAACAGGAAACAAAGGATCAGCCTCTTCACCTGTTTAATAGACGTGGGTGGAGTGTGATCCGGGCGATAGTTTAGGCTATCTACTCCAATTGAAAAAATAAAGGAAAGAGTGAAAAGATTGGAAAAGAGAAAACCGGAAACCACATCCTAAACAGGAAACAAGGGATGAGACTCTTCACCTGTTCAATAGACGTGGGTGGAGTGTGAACTGGGCGATAGTTTACTCTATCTACTCCAATTAGTCTATCTACTCCAATTATATATATATATATATATATATATATATATATATATATATATATATATATATACCGGTGTTTTACACCTTTTTTACTTGTAGAATAAGTGAAAGTTTGATGTAAACATGTTACGGAAATTAATGAAGATTAACAAAACTTACTTATAAACAACCGACAATTTGAAATGATTTGTTTGAACATTATTTATGTTTACATTTGTTGACAATACGATACATTTCAGAGCAGATATGGTTATTACGATGAATCGAAAATTGTATTATATAGGCTTGATTTAACTTCGTTTACACTGTTGGTCATTCGTGGTCGAGAGATCTAAGACACGCCAGATCAATTAGTGTCTTTCTCGATAGGGGCCGCAGGTTCGAATCCTGCCGCGTGACACACATTTTCGTAACAAAAAAATTATCGTAAATAATTAGGCTGTAGAAATAAATATATGATACTGTTTGATTATAAACAGAATATCTACTTAAATACAAGTATCGATCAAAAATAATGTTCAAACAAATAATTTAAAATTGTTGGTTGTTAATAACCAGTTTTGTTAAACTTCGTTAATTTCTGTTTTATATATATATATATATATATATATATATATATATATATATAAAAGAAAAATTAAGGCAGACACGTTAATTCGTGATATATCGGAAGCATAGGCCTATTTCAGGCGAACCATCATCAGCTTCCGTCTTTATTGTACAAAGGATTTTACACGAATCTCGTGTAAAATCCCGTGTAAAATTTGTGTAAAATCCTCTGTACAATGAAGACGGAAGCTGATGATGGTTTGCCTGAAATAAGCCATACTTCCGATTTACCATGAAATAACGTGTCTGCCTTAATTTTTCTTATATTTGCTCTCTATGTATTTATATACGTACATATTTAGAGCTTTCTTAGAGAGTTATCCTGCCACTGTATGTACAGAATACTCCTTGGATTCTTCTATACCCACACTGCATGCTGGTATATACATATAGTGATCTTTCTTATAATAGAGAGGATTGTGCAAAACTGTTCTTCGTGTACACAGGTCATTAAATGTCCTTCATTTGATTTCTTGTTTGATGTAACCGCCTTCTATATTAGAGTTCTCATCCCCATGAATTGTGACTCCTATAACCTTCCATATAACACCTCATATTTCATGATGTTGTTTTCGTTAGAGCTACTATTTTGTTCAACAGCCCCCAAGAGGCTTGTCAGCCAAATCACAGGGTGTAACCTGTTTCGCTTTTAACCTTACGCGATAAGTTTTTTTATTTTAAATCCTCAGTTTTTATTTTTCAGGATAGAGGTTTTAAAACTAATTTTCTTTTATCATTTTGATAAAAATTAAGAACATACACCATTTATCAGTAAGAAACTACAACAGAATTGTTTTAAAACTATTGTTTTCGTGTTTATTTAGTCTGGAAGACTGGTCACCGATTATTTAAAACAACACATTCCGAATTAATTTTAGAATTTATTCATCTAAGAAGTATTGTTCATCTCATGTAAACAAATTTCTAAAAATGTGAAATTATGTTTAGTTACCAAATAAATATATGTTGGGCGACCAAGTTGTTATCTAACCAATTTTATCTAACAAAAGAATAAAGATGGCGACAAAAAGTCAGAAGAATATAAATACAATTTATCCATGAATCTGACACAACATATTCTTAGTAAAAATTATTTGAGCTTATATGCTTGTTCGATCGTCAAATATAAATAATTCAACGCGCATCTGTAGCACGCAAGTCTATCATTATCGGCTGGGTCACCTTAGATATGGGGTATGATGTTGAAAGACCCGAAAACCCTCGTTATTCTCGCCTAAAAACATCACTGATAATGTGTGCCAAAGCATCAAACCGATGTATTTTACAAACAAATGCTCGGAATAAAATTTCGTAGCATTTTTTTAAGTGAATTTTAAAAACAGTATTTTGATTTAAGTGCTTATATTTATTCAACCACGAATGTGCAATTTCTTCGGCTACATTTCGCCATCTTTGAGAAATCCTCATGATTCCATTCTATAAGAAACTGGCATTTTAATGATACGCAAACTGATTAAAGTAACTTTTACAGATATTTGAAGTTGTTCCTCTTTAGAGAACTGAAGTTATTCCTATGAAGTAAATTTGAGTTTGAGTTTTGTTTAATGGCATATCAACCTTTGTGGGTTATTTAATGCCAAAAAGATGCGGTTTAAAGGTATTTTTTTTAATGTTCGGTTATAGTAAGGTTGATTTAGTCAGATTTTGATGAAATGTTTTTGTTTTTATTCTTTTTTATTTTAAGAAACCAGAAAATGTCTTCTAGTATTGTATTCAAAAATGTTTTGCTGAGAATATTTCTTCAAAAATGTGTGATGGTAATAATTTTTTTTCAAAAATGTATTGTTAGTAATATTTTTGTTTCAAAAATGTATATTTTTCTATAAAGGTCTATTTAATATGATATCTATATTAAATGGATATTATATTGATATCTATTTAATAATTAAATAGATATTAATCTAATTAAATAGATATTAATTAATGTTTATTTAATTAGTATTATATTATAATACAAAACAAATTATCGGATATATGTAAGTTAATGAATATTCTTTTATGAAATGAATATTTCTTTTATTGGCGCGAATTCGATGAAGATGTGTTCGTGATCATCCAAGCCGTAGCTTCAGGAAACATTGACTGGAGATTTAACACCCAGAGCAAACTCATTATCGGCTATGCGTCAGAGCGATTTGGCTATTTTGAAAAAAAAACAGCAGAAAAAGTCTAGACTCGAAATAGGCGAAAAGAAAGGATAAAGAAGTCAAGGCTAGAATTAAAACAGATTCTATATTTTCTACCTTGGGGTCGTCTTTCGACCAATCAGAATAACCAAGTGTGGTCAGCTGATTAGTAATTGAATATCTCCGCTAGAATAAATAACACGTTTTACTTAGCGTAGCTTTTTGCCTCTGGACGTGGACCGAATGCTGATCACATTACGGTCGGGCCACCCAACGAAGGAGTATGTTGCCTAGACCCGAAACTTCTGATGGCTTGGCAGTAACAACACTGTTGACATATCCGGAGGTAGTACTTGAAGGTGTATGATGACGAACCATATTCTAATGTGAACATTTTACAATGTTTACATATGACATTTATTTTATTACATTTATTTAATAGGTTTTTATTCTTAAGAAATTTAATGATATATAGTTTCCATATAGACACAAAGGGCATGGGTCGTTTAAAGATTTACATATTCTAGCTTATTTTAAAATATTCCATTTCTAAAATATAGACTGACACTTTCCCGTTAAGATTGAAAGAAAACCTGTATTCCAAAACATATGAGCTATATTTTCAAATTTAAAAGTTGAACTTTATTCTGATTAGTTAAATTAATCAGACATAAACTTTTCTGTCTTCTTCCATCCATATTAACCCTCTAGGGCCATTCGTATCATATTTGATACAGTATGGAAACAAGCCTTGAAAGAAATATTTTCCTGAAAAATTTTTTAAGAGAAATATTTTATAAATTTCAAATGAAAGCAGTACTGACTGCTCAGTCAATGAATACCAAATGTTTCCTTATAGGGAAATACCAAATGTTTCCTTATAGGGAAATACTGTATCAAATATGATACGAATGGCCCTAGAGGGTTAACTCTTTAAATAACAAGCATATTGTTTTCTACATTTAAATGTAAATGATTTTCACAACGATGAGTTAACATTGTTTGATGACGAAGTAAAATCTCTAAACATAGAAATTTCCGTGTCGCAATGTAAATAAAATTAGTTTTAAATAAAAACAAATTTAATTACAATTATATATATATATATATATATATATATATATATATATATATATAGTAGCGTCCAAAATTTAAGAGCTAGTAAGAACAAGTGAATTTAAATATCTATTAAAGAAACTACTGAACACTACGTCCTAATTTTTAGCACACACTTAGGTAGGCACAATATCTATCTGTGGTGAAAATTGTGTTGATGTACAAGAATTATTTTGCAAGTTATTAATAATTTATGAAATATTCTGAAAAATCAAGGCGTCTAAAATTTAAGGGCTACCTGGAAAAACAATACAAAACATAACATTAAGAAATACAAACACGTTTTTAATACTTAGTGAACAGCCCTTTACTAATGATGACTTCTTGGCATCTGTTGCTGCAAGAATTAACCAATTTCTTGCAAAATGATGGGTTTATCTGGTTCCATTCATTTTTCAATGATTTCCAAAGTTTATCTTGGTTTTTGGGATTTTGACGTCACGCTTGATCACCAATAATCTTCTAAATGTTCTCTTTAGGGTTGAGGTCCGGACTCTGAGGTGGCCAGTCCATCACTTCAATTCCTTCATCAACCAAAAAAGACTTCACTTTCTTTGCAGTGTGACAGGGATCGTTGTCATGCATGAATATTGAAGACTGGAATGGCGAAGATCGGAGTTGCGGAATGCCATATTGTCGAAGAATTTGTTTGTAAGTTTCTGCGTTGACAGTCCCTTGAAGGCAAACAGGTGGGCCACAGCCAGCGGCTGACATTTATTCCCCACACCATCACACTGCCTCCTCCGAATTTAACTGTTTTCTTCACACATGCAACAGACAATCTTTCGCCAGTTATTTGTCGGACATGTGTCTTCCCATCAGAACGAATTACGTTATACTTAGATTCGTCGCTCAAGTGAACCTGTGACCACTTATCGTCTGTCCAAACGACATGTTCATGTGCGAAACTAAGGCGAACCTTCTGATTTTCTTTTTTTTTTTTGAAATCAAAGGTTTCTTTGCTGGTACCCGAGTTTGCAATCCTGAATCGTGTAACCGCCTAAAAACTGTTTGGCGTGATACTTTGACATCAAACGTCGAACTTACTTGACGAGATATTTCGGCAGCACTCTTAAACCTGTCTTGAAGTGACATTTTGATCATGACACGGTCCTGTCGAGATGACGTTTTACGAGATCTATCTGATTTAAGGGCTGATTCTATTAATCCAGTACACTTAAATATTGCAACAATGCGTTTCACAACACTGGCAGACCTTCCTACAATACTTGAAATCTCAGAAGTTGACTTTCCCTTTTTGTGATGATCAACAATCCTTTGCTTTTCATCAAAAGAAACAGGGCGACGTTTACAAGCAGCCATGTTGACGAATAGATGTTCTTATAATATTTAGAAAAGAGAAATAAATTTATTATAGTGTATATAGTATAAAATTATAGTGTCATAATCTTTTTCATTTCTTAATGTTATGTTTTGCATTGTTTTTCAAGGTAGCCCTTAAATTTTGGACGCCTTGATTTTTCAGAATATTTCATAAATTGTTAATAACTTGCAAAATAATTCTTGTACTTCAATAAAATTTTCACCACAGAGAGATATTGTGCATAACTAAGTGTGTGCTAAAGGGTAGGACGTAGTGTTCAGTAGTTTTTTTAATAGATATTTAAATTCAATTGTTCTTAGTAGCCCTTAACTTCTGGACGCTACTGTACATATATATATATATATATATATATATATATATATATATATATATACTAGCAGTATAGCCCGGCGTTGCTCGGGTGTAATGAAAGCTTTAAAACTAATCTATGGTCCTGCAGCTCAGACTCAGCCTAAAGGATATTTGTGTGAAGTTTGGTGAGAATCGGATAAAAATTGTGGATTTGTATAAAGGACATACAGACAGATAAACAGACAAAAACACAAACATCTTGCCTTTTATATATAGATATAATCAATTTTCTGAACTATTTCAAGAACTGCAACCTTGAAAGTTCTTAATATCGTTTCTTATGTCTTTGTCTATGAGTGTATCAAATTTGATTAAAATCGAACCACTCCTTTTATAACCCGATTTTTTCGATTATCGATTTTCGATATTTATCGGGGGTACCTCGACACAAAACCTAGCTAAGAACACTCGCAGACGCTTATAGTACAACTGTGTAAATTTTCAAGAAAATCGGTTCAGCCGTTTCGGAGTCTGTAGGTAACGGATACACACACACAGGCAAACACACACAGGCACACACACAGTTTCATTTATAAATAAGATTATATATATATATATATATTAGTCGGAACAAATGTCTGTTTTTACACGAATATCAAAGACAGCATTTAGATATTTGTACATTGATTTATTTAATCATATGAATATGGGCCATTTTGTTTCGCTAACTTTCGCCATCTTTAAAGCAGCTTCATGATTCTATTCTCACAGAATTTGATATATTTCAGTGTGATCCAACTGTTTTTCCAGGCTTCAAGAAAATTGGAGTTCTTCCTGTTGGGTGGATTTTGTAAAGATCGAAATAAGCGGTAATTTTGAAGGTGCAATGCCAAGAGAGTAATTCGTGGCCCTGAAGGTGTTTCGAACCGGGTCTCATCTGCAAGGTTAACAACTGATTTCATCAGAACCTGGCACCATATCGTTCATATTTGGTTGTAGCTTATTTGCCTAATGCATCCTTATCACTCTGCGTGCCATGGTGGGTTAGTTCTCCTTAGTGTGTAGGCTGTACTTAAGACATTTTTATATATCTCTTAAGCTGGAGTTTCCAGAGATTCTTTCAATGTGTTTTGTTTCATTTTTTTTTTTTTTTTTACCATTCCAAGTGCACCTACTATTACTGGTACTATTCTTGTTTTCAATTTCCACATTTCTTCTATTTCAATTCCCAGGTTTTATATTTTAATTCCTTGGTTGCTATGTTACAATCCGCTGGACAAGCCATATTAATTAGAAGGCAAGTTTTTCTTTTTGGTTTTTAACAATAATGTCCGGCCTATTTACTTCAATTTTCCTGTCTGTGTAGATGGAGTATTCCCATAGAATGGTGACATCTATTTCAGTAACCGGTGCTGGGTGATGCTCATACCAGTGTGTGTTTACACATTTTTTATAGTGTTTGCACATTGTCCAGTGTTTATTATTATTATTATTATTATTATTATTATTATTATTATTATTATTATTATTATTATGTCATTTTTCATCATATTTCGATTTCTGCTTTGGTCTCACTACCAACCAAGTCTGCGGGGAGACCTAAGGCAGGTAGTGGCGTGTTGTTATGGCTCCATTTCATGTTTTTCTATCTTCCCTATCATCTCCAGCATTACATAGATAAAGTTTTCCTTAGTGTGTGGGCTGTACTTAATAAGACAATTTTTTGTATATCTCTTAAGCTGGGGTTTCCAGGGATTCTTTCAATGTGTTGTTTTGTTCCATTTTTTATCATTCCAAGTGTACCTACTATCACTGGCACAACTCTTGTTTTCAATTTCCACATTTTTTTTATTTCAATTTCCAGGTCTTTATATTTTGACAGTTTTTCAAATTCCTTGATTGCTATGTTACAATCCGCTGGACAAGCCATATCAATTAATAGACAAGTTTTCTCCTTCTGGTTTTTAACAATAATGTCTGGCCTATTTGCTTCAATTTTTCTGTCTGTGTAGATGGTGTAATCCCATAGAATGGTTACATCTTCTATTTCTGTAACTGGTGCTGGGTGATGTTCATACCAGTGTTTGCCTACAGCTTTTCCATAATGTTTGCATATTGCCCAATGTAAATATTGCCCAACTCTATCGTGGCGATTTTTATATTCATTTGGGACAAGCACAGAACAGCCTGAGATTAGGTGGTCTATTGTTTCTTGGTGTTTATCACAAAACCTGCATTTTGGATCCATATTATTATGCATAATATTTGCCTGAAAGTTTCTCGTGAAAAGACGTTGGTCTTGTGCTGCAAGAATAAAGCCTTCAGTTTCAGACTTTAATCCAGATGCACGTAACCATCGATGAGTATTAACTTTGTCAACATTGGATTTATTCGCACGTACTGGATATTGGCCATGCAGAGGTTTGTCTTGCCATTATTATTATTATTATTATTATTATTATTATTATTATTATTATTATTAGCAGAAACCGTGGAATTTCCACGGAAGGATAATTATGATTTCCTGGAAAAATTTTACTTTGTCATACTACAGATGATAGTCACGTCTTCAAACATAAAGGTGTTGGATAATAAAATAACGATAACACAGAGTGTAATTTTACGTCGTATATTTTACTCTACCGTTATTATGTTGGTCTGCTGTTCTCTTATTCAATAATAATAATAATAATAATAATAATAATAATAATAATAATAAATCCACTGCGTAACCAGGTATGGCTCTCATGGCTTCTTCTAAGTTCAAATGATTTCAGGTGTTAACATGTTTTTTTTAATCGTTTCACCCCAAGCAAGGCGGTGCACTGGATGTCAGAGAAAGGGCAAGAAAAGAATGGGAATATCATTGTGAAGACAGTTGCGAGGGTAGAGTGAGAAAGGAAAAGAACAAGATACACGGGACGATGGGGAAAGGACGAGGGAAAGACTGGAGTCAAGTGGATAAGAGATGGAAATTGACGTTGCATTTAAATTTAAGATTGTAGCCGTCAGAGAAGCAAGTATACGGAGGAAGTTCCACGGCGGGAAGTGCGAGAAAAGTAGCTGTTTGTGAAGAAGTGTCAGCTGCATTTGGTATATTTAACAGTAAAAGAGTAGGACCTTATTGCCAGTCTGGTTGCTTGAGTAAATTCTTGTGGAGGAGGCATCAGTGAACTAAGCTTGTCGGAGCAGAAGCCATGAAAATATTTGTAGAATAGACAGCGGGAAACCTAATCCTGCCGGTGAGAAAGTGACTGGAGTCGAGCTGCCGGGTCGGGACCGATCACATTACAGATTCTCCTTTGGAGCCTGTCGAGAACCTTGAGATGAATAGCTGGGGCACTCGACCAAATATGACAACACTATTCAATGCACAATTGGATGGTTGATTTGTATATGTGCAGGATGGACTCAGGTGGGACAAACTTCCTGGCCCGACACAGTGACCCAACCTTCCTAGCTGTTGATTTAGCTATTAATTCAATGTAATGGTTCCACTGGATGTCGGAAAAGAGGGCGAGGCCGAAGAGGCGCAGTGTATTGCTTTCAGGGAGACTCGTTTGGTCCATGCTGATTGAGGGAAGGAGGGACTACCTGTGGTGGTTGACAACAGCTTCGTCTTAGAAGTATTAAAATTTACAAACCATGCAGTTTTGGTTGAATTAAAATTGTGATATTATTAGCTTGTCGGTTTTCTTACTTTAATTGGTTAGGCATGTTTTCTAGGGAGTGATGCACAGTACATGAGCATTGGTAGTAGGGAAGCCTCGTTTCCGGATGTCAAGAGGTTTTTTTTTTTAGATAAAGCAGCAAAAGCAATCTGGGAGTGATATTTAGATACTTGGGAGCATCGTCAAAATTTTGGGAGAACCGTCAGAGAATTGTATGAGTGAACAGAAATAGAAAAACATTGTACTCACAAGTACAGCTCACACTTTACGAATAGCTTTATTTATGTATAATGTGTGTGATCACAGGTTCGTCTGTTTCTTTCTCAATGGAAAATGTCATGATGCCATTTTTAAATCCATGTCTCTGGCTGGGACCCGGAAAGAAAGAAGTATACGCCAGAATTCAAAGGAATCTATATTATAATTTTGCTTGTTCCTTCCTTAGTTAGTTACTTAGTTCCTCCGTCCGTTACACCACACTCTCTACACGAGCTTTTCCTTCCCCTCTATCTTTTTACTCTCCTCAGCCTTTCGCTCACCTTTGCCAAACGGAAGGGTAGTAAAGAGTGAGAGAGTAGGAGAAGACAGCTTATAGTATTATCGTATTAGTAGCAGCTTAAGCGGATGGTTGTAGCAGTAATTGTGTGTGTATATGTGTGTGTACTGTACAATATAGTAAAAATAGGTAGGTTTGTTGTCGTATTCCACGAACTAATAACGAAATTACTGTCCTCTACACCCTTCGTCATTACTTAGTTGGTCTTTTCTGTTTACAATGGACACAGGAACTTTTAAAGTAACTTTCATTATTTAAAAAAAAAATTTAATCCCTTCTAACATTTTTGAAATTTTGTCAGAAAGGTTTGTTTTGATTTGAGTTAGCAGCTAAAGAAACGTTACGACTGTTTTCCAATAGAAACATAATGATCACACACTTTTTTTGGTGACAAACACATTCATTTGGAAATTCTCGCAAAATTCAAATAATTGTCGGATTTTAATGAAACTATCAGTACTCATTCAAAATGAATGAAATTATTTTTGAAATTATTATTTTTTTTAAAATCTCGATAAAAATATTTACAATGGACACAGGAGCCATGATTTTTCAGTAATAAAAAAAACATTTTCTCTTTCAAAATCTCTCACAGTAAAGTAGCTTCTATGGACATAAATAAATTAATAAAATTACAGTCTGTGTTATCGTTATTTTATTATCCAATACCTTTATGTTTGAAGGCGTAACTATCATTTGAAGTATGACAAAGTAAAATTTTTCCAGGAAATCATAATTATCCTTCCGTGGAAATTCCACGGGTTCTGCTAATAATAATAATAATAATAATAATAATAATAATAATAATAATAATAAACACTGAACAATGTGCAAACACTATGAAAAATATGTAAACACACACTGGTATGAACATCACCCAGCACCGGTTACTGAAATAGATCTAACCATTCTATGGGAGTACTCCATCTACACAGACAGGAAAATTGAAGTAAATAGGCCGGACATTATTGTTAAAAACCAAAAAGAAAAACTTGCCTACTAATTAATATGGCTTGTCTAGCGGATTGTAACATAGCAACCAAGGAATTAAAATATAAAACCTGGAAATTGAAATAGAAGAAATGTGGAAATTGAAAACAAGAATAGTACCAGTAATAGTAGGTGCACTTGGAATGGTAAAAAAAAAAAAAATGAAACAAAACACATTGAAAGAATCTCTGGAAACTCCAGCTTAAGAGATATATAAAACTGTCTTAAGTACAGCCTACACACTAAGGAGAACTTTGTCTATGTAACGCTAGGGACGTTATAGGAGATAGAAAAACATGAAATGGAGCCATAACAACACACCACGACCTTCCTTCGGTTTTTTCCGCAGACTTGGTAGGTAGTGCGACCATAGCATAATTTGAATTATAATGAAAAATAATGTAATAATGATATTTACCCTACTTTCCCACTGGAGCGAGATGTGACACAAGGTCTTTTTTTAACATGGGGAGCCCGACCGCGTACAGAGAGGCGAAGGAACAAAAATTCCCCATTTCCCTCAGCCGTTGGTTGCGCTGGCCCCGGTGACGAGCACCTGATCCACCCTTCTGGTGTCATGGGGTATCGCGGCCTCGGGACATTGTTCCCCGGGACCGGGCATCTACTCAGTGTGATTTTTTTCAGATGCAACCCTGTCCTCGCGGACTGAACTACAACTGAGCCGCACTCTGTCTTTGAGGACAGAGGCGTAACTGAAAGATGATTTTTGGTCCCTACCCGACACAAAAAGTTGCCAGGTAAGTATATTATATAAAATGACGTAATAATAATAAATAAAATGACACACAGTGAGATTTAAGAAAATATTAATATTAATATTTATTAATGTGGGATTATTATTATTATTATTATTATTATTATTATTATTTTTCTAATTATTTCCTTTGATTTCTGTTGTATACAGATTTCATTCCAGGTCTCAACCAGAGACCTAAAAACCACTGATCATTTTTGTAAAAAAAAACAAAAAAAACTAAGATCATGCACATCTATACTTATTTATAAATGGAACTTTGTCTGTGTGTGTATGTGTGTGTGTGTCTGTGTGTGTGTGTCCGTTACCTACAGACTCCGAAACGGCTGAACCAATTTACTTGAAAATTTACACAATTGTACCATAAACGTTTGCGAGTGTTCTTAGCTAGGTTTTGTGTCGAGGTACCCCCGATAAATATCGAAAATCGATAATCGAAAAAATCGGTTTATAGAAGGAGTGGTCCGATTTTAATCAAATTTGATACACTCATAGACAAAGACATAAGAAACGATATTCAGAAGTTTCAAGGTTGCAGTTCTTACAATAGTACAGAAAATGGATAATATATATATATATATATAGTATTTACGCTCTCACACCCTAATTGAGCACTCTGGAAGAGTGGGAGACTTTGAAAACAGTAGCTACTCCGGCATATACGCATCGCTCATTCAATAATGAATTAGAGCACTCTAACTATTGGGCGAGTATAATGATATACACGCTAAAAAGTCTGCCGTCTTTTACCGGACGCTCGTGGCCCAGAGGTAGAATCGCCGACAATCGTGGGTTAGGAAGCGATCAGAGTCTAACCGTACTCATGAGCTGTGATACAGCGAAACAGACCTGTCTGCGGATGACTATATTATATACATATATATATATATATATATATATATATATATATATATATATAAACGGCAAGATGTTTGTGTGTATGTCTGTATTTTTTTCAACCCTTTTATTTTAGTTTTTGCTTCGTGTTTGGCTCTAAGTAGGTATAATTGTAGTTCTTAGTTTCATCTATGATACCATTTTCTCAGAGGACTTATTTAGCCTTCAAAATTCAGTTTACGACGAAAAAAACTCATTTGATATCGATACCAGGAAATCAAAATTTGACTTACATCCATTCATGTTTCTTTCAGTCTACGGTTTCGCTTTAACTCTAAACAACTATTGCTTTTTAGTCTTTCGTGCCAACGTCTAAAGAGTCTGAGCTCCAGGACCATGGAATAGTTTTAAAGCTTTCATTACACCCGAGCACCGCCGGGCTATACTGCTAGTTTTACATACAAACTCTTCATAATGTGTAAGCTTGTTGTTGACGTCGGCATTTTCTAAACTATAAGGAACGTCGGCGGTCTCCAAGTTATAGAGGGTTTTATAAGATATAACCATCAGGTTGAAGATTACGTCAGGTACAAGAACAATAAACTTCGGATTTCTCCTGATCTTGTCAAATAACATCTCTGAAACAGTATTTATATTCGATTTGATACAACATTCAGGATTACGAAACGAAGACAGAATAAGAAATAACAACGATACAGCCTCGAAACAAGAGGAATAAAATATATATTCAAACAATAATATAGATGGTAATATTGATAAGATAAGGCATGCAATTAGTAATACAAGATAAAAGAATGTGGGGGTTGTTTCCCATCGACCGTTTTTCATACAGTTGGTACAAAGTTGAAGAATAAGTTTCTTTAATTGAAAGAAAGTAAAATGTTCATTTGTTCAGTCCACATGTTGTATTAGTTTTAAGTTAAAGAATAATTAACCTGACATAAATTATAAGAGTTCAAAATAATGTTTGTATGCGTGTGATTGTATTAGAGAAAAAGGTCTGTAAGTGATTTGGGCGTTTGCATACTTGTTGCAGTCGATTCTTCGGCCCAACTGTCTGTGCTGAGAAATAAAATGACGCCTAATTGCTACCTGCAATTAATGCGGGTGTGTGAGAAAACAAAGTCCTTCTGCCATATTGGATAGGAGAGGTTCTCACCATGAGTCGGGAGACTGCTGTATGTTAAGTGACCATTGCCGGCTGATAGCGAATGCCCAGCTCCAACTGCTGTAATCACGTGTGCCCGCTGGTTAAATACCAAACCGAACTGCGCAGGAAAGATGCACGTGATAGATAAATGATTGCCGTGTGTTTCAAGAAAGAAGACATCAAATGATAGTGAATGCGTAGGCGTGTGTATGTATGTAGGTGCGTACATATACAAGAGTGATACATGCAGATTAATTATATGCAAATTAGAAATAAGCAGTTTCCACAAGATGTACTTGAGAGTACATTTTTGTATTTCTTTAATCAGTCTATCAGAATCTATTCTTTTTCAATCCGAGTGTTCCAACAACAACTGGAATTATTGATGTCCTTATGTGCCAGATTTTTTGAATTTCCCTTATTATTATCATTAGCTAAGTTGGTGACATTTTCACATCCGCTTAAATTCTGACACAAATTATCAGCTGAAATCTTTAAAAAGTTATTTAATAACCATTCTGTTGTTGATCGCCAATTTGTTATGGAGTTCTGACGAAACTTCACCGCAAAGTATAGTGACCGGTTTATGTCGAAAGAAAGACATGGAACAAGAAGGTAGGTTAAAAAAAGTGTATTAGTATAACAATTAGTATAAAAGTGTATTAGTATAACAATTAGTATAAAAGTGTATTAGTATAACAATTAGTATATAAGTGTATTAGTATTACAATTAGTATAAAAGTGTATTAGTATTACAATTAGTATAAAAGTGTATTAGTATGACAATTAGTATAAAAGTGTATTAGTATTACAATTAGTATAAAAGTGTATTAGTATAACAATTAGTATAAAAGTGTATTAGTATAACAATTAGTATAAAAGTGTATTAGTATAACAATTCGTATAAAAGTGTATTAGTATTACAATTAGTATAAAAGTGTATTAGTATGACAATTAGTATAAAAGTGTATTAGTATTACAATTAGTATAAAGTATATTAGTATAACAATTATTATAAAAGTGTATTAGTATTACAATTAGTATAAAAGTGTATTAGTATTACAATTAGTATAAAAGTGTATTAGTATTACAATTAGTATAAAGTGTATTAGTATAACAATTATTATAAAAGTGTATTAGTATTACAATTAGTATAAAAGTTTATTAGTATGACAATTAGTATAAAAGTGTATTAGTATTACAATTAGTATAAAGTGTATTAGTATAACAATTATTATAAAAGTGTATTAGTATAACAATTAGTATAAAAGTGTATTAGTATTACAATTAGTATAAAGTGTATTAGTATAACAATTAGTATAAAAGTGTATTAGTATAACAATTAGTATAAAAGTGTATTAGTATTACAATTAGTATAAAAGTGTATTAGTATTACAATTAGTATAAAAGTGTATTAGTATAACAATTCGTATAAAAGTGTATTAGTATAACAATTCGTATAAAAGTGTATTAGTATTACAATTAGTATAAAAGTGTATTAGTATAACAAGAAACAAGATATTCAAAAGAAGTTCTAATATTAGGTTGTCCCAAAAGTTCGTAAACACTTGCAAAAAATTAAAATTTTACTCGCCAAGTAATCTAAGGTTACCAGAAAACATTTGCAAAAAATTGAAATTTTACTCGCAAAAACAACAAAAATCATTGCTCAAAATAAAGACCATCATTTTCCAAGACTTTTTACCATCGATCTGCAAGCTTTCGGATCTGGTCAAAGTACCATTCAGCCGGCTTCGAATCAAAGAATTCTTGACACGCTTCCTCGACTTCATCAAATTATTCTCAGAACCCTCTCATCTACCCAACCCTCATTCTCGGTATCCTTACCCGCCTATCACCCACCCTCTGACATTTCCTATATTTAATCATCCTTTCTCCACTCTATGTAGCCCCCTGCGCAGTAGTGGCAGTAACATGCCTTGCTAGGGGTGAAACGCTTATAAAAAAAATAAAAAATAAAAAAATTGCAGAAAAATTCAATTTTTCGCAAGTGTTTACGAAACTTTTGGGACAATCTAATAATAAGTAATATAGAAATAAGTAAGTCCGAAGGTATTATTATGCTGCCTGACTAGTAGCTGTCGTCAACTGCTCTCGCTAACTGCTGTACTTGACTGCTCGTAACAGCAGATTTTCATCGCCTTCCCACTTAAGGCAAAATGTAGGAGAAGACCTATTTTAATGTGGGTCATCCGGGCCATATAGCCAGGCCAAAGATTCCCGTCTAATTTTCCCCAGACGAGACTCTACTCTTCGGCGTAGCCTCGACTGGGTTAATACTCTCCGCCAAAAGGCAGAAAGTTCGACAGTGCCCAAGGCAGTTACTGGGCGCAACTACAGTATTTATCTGTCTTCCCATTTAAGAAAAATGTGGCTGGCACAAGGCCTTTTCAATGTGGGTTATCCGGGCCATATTGCCCGTCCAAATATTTCTGTCTAATTTCCCCCAGTCGTGACTCTACCCTTCCTCGGAGACACGACTGGATTAATATTCTCTGCGCCAAGGCAGAGAGCAGACAGTGCGCAAGTCAGTTACTGGGAGTAACTGGTCCCACGAAGTCACGCAGGTAATTTATATATATCAAAAGGAAGAGTCCATTCTTCGCAGGAGGGCACCATAACACATTCATTCATTGCGCAATGTTGCAGACTGCGCATCAATATGATATATTTATTTGTTAATTTTATGAGCCTACTCTTTCATGCTGGCTCAATGCATGTTGGAAGAGAGGTTTCTTAAGATTTTCCCACAGTAGATTACTATTTCTTTCTGCATTAGACTAGTTAACAACCAAGGATATAGAACTTAATATGTCCTGCTATTCAACCCATAGCTGAAGGGAGAAGAAATGGATTGATACCTTTCCCGCGTAAGTGAATGCAACGAATCTAATTGGAATTCGAACTCGGTTCTCAGATTTCACATTCCTTACCGATATCTATTACACCACAACGCACATCTGAAAAGCTGTATTCTTATTTTTCAAAATGAGTAAAACGTAGTTTCTGGTTTAAAAAGTGAAGAATTTTTGAAATCAGATGTTTTTACCGAATTCTGATTAATCTAATGGAAATGGTGAGACGACATCGAATGGGCGACAAGGAATTCAAGCTTCATAAGAAGTTCTGCTTTGGAGATTACATCAGTCTGGTCGGATGACAAATATCATTTGGTTCTGCTGAGATGATTCCAAAAACAGACGTGGGCATTTTGTTGCAGCTTCGACTATCAATTGAGAAAGAAAAACAAAGCAAAAATACGAGCAAATAAAAGGGGAAAAGAAGGTATTGTTGAGATAATTTACATTACAAATATTCTAGATAAAGTCATCATGCTGGGATTTCTCATTTGCATTTCGTCCTTATCTGGGTGTGAGTCCGATGATTATCAGACATTCTGTTTTTTATTTATTTATAAAAAAAGTAGGTATTTAAAAAAATAGTCATTAGATTCGCACAGTTACAAACCCACTTCCTCAGCCATTAACAAATCCGCCCATTTCAGTACTAAGAAATTGATAATACGTTAAGAAAATCTCGTGGAACCGTTTTATCGTGTAGGATTTTGAATATGATTCAAAGAGATTGTTATAAACATTTACTTAAAGCAAACAATTTCTGGTATAAAAAACGTTTTAGACAACGATTTCATAATTCTTATATCAGGTATACGTTTCCGAAACAACTGCGATCATTTTCGCCATAATGCCTTTCAGTAAAGCATAATTCTATTTTCTCCTCACATCTATGACTTAACTAGCAAGGGAGATTAGTTTCTCTTGCCTAATGGCAGGATAAATTGAACTGTTTAGCCTAATAGCAAGATAGATAGCACACTTGGTCCTAATAGCAGGATGTATTAGTTTCCCTAGCCAAACAGCAGAATATATTGAACTCTCTCGCCTAATAGCAGGATAGATTAAACTCTCTAGCCTAATAGCAGGATAGATTAAACTCTCTAGCCAAATAGCATGATTGATTGAACTGTCTAGCCCAATAGCAGGATAGATTGAACACTCGAGACTGATAGTAGAATATATTAGTCTCGCTAGCCGAACAGCAGGATATATTGAACTCTCTTGCCTAATAGCAGGATATATTGAATTCTCTAGCCTAAAAGCAGAATAGATTAAACTGTCTAACCTAATAGCAGGATATATTGGTATGTCTAGCCTAATAGCAGAATACATTGAACCGTTTAGCCTAATAGAATTATATATTGGTCTTTTTAGCCTTATAGCAATGGATATTGAACTGTCTAGACTCATAGAAGGGATTTATTGAACTCTCTCGCCTAATAGCTGGATGTATTGATCTCTCTAACCTAATAACATGTTAGACTGAACTATCTAGACTAATGGCAGAATAAATTGAACTGTCTACTATAATAGCAGATTAAATTAAACTCTCTAGCCTAATAGCAAAGTAAATTATTCTCTCTATCCGAATAGCAGGATAGACCGGTCTTTCGAGGTTAAAAGCAGAGTAGATTGGTATTACTAGGCTAACAGAGTGAATTATCAGTCACTCTAGCCTAACAACAAAATAGATTGGTACCAGTAAATTTCCTTATTGTCTTTCTCAAGAATGCTTGGCAATTCCTCATAGATAATATAGTAGAGGAAGCTGTGAGTAGCCATTATTGCCAAAGTCCTAAAGAAACACAAAAGAAAAGATTATGGTAAAAAGTCAACAATTGCTTATAGCTACAAGAAACAGGACATTTAGTAGATCCATGAATGCTCACGCCCTGAATGGACACGACACATAAAAGAAAAATGAATGGAAAACAGAACAGGAACAAAAAGTAAAAAAGTCTAAATGTTGCTTAGAGCAGCAAGAGACAGAAAGTTATGGAGAGCCATGATCTGAAGGAACGTGACACATAAGGTTAAAGAGGAGCATCAGCTATTAACTGGGAGGTGTTTTAACATAGGTTGGTAAGTGTGACACTGAAATCCAAAAACACGTTACCATATCGGAAGATACCTCCCAAAAGCTAAGCAAAGTATTAAAAAACAGAAATTTCTTTACAAATAAAGAAAACGGCACTGAACTGTTACAGATTTTTCGTCTTCATACACGCTGGAAAATCTCCTCACATATGAAGAAATTACTTAAAAAACAGAAATGTAGTTCTACAGAAGGATACTGAGAATATCATGAACTGAAAATATGATCAACTAGTTTTAGGGAAAATGGGAACAAAAGAACCCGTATACTTAACATCAGAAAGAGGCAGTTGAAATTTCTAGCTTACATAATGAGGAAAGAACGCTTGGAAACTTAATATTCACAGGACAGATTAAAGATATGTAGGGGAGCAGAAAACAAAACGTAACCTGCCGAGAGAGCTTCAGTGAATGGATGGCAGCACAGGGTTTAGTAGAAATAACACACACATTTTTAAGAGCTACAAAGAACAAGATGTCGTCAAGAGCCATGATCGTCAATGTCCTGAAGGAACAGAGCACATAAAAAAAGACCTGACATTGGACGATGGTGGATAGAAATAATGTTTTTGCACTCATCATTTAATCCTGTTTGCCTTGAAAATCTGCATTATTTATAGATCCTACGTTTTACCTCGGCTTGAACACCTATACTTCGCAACATTAAGATGTGCTGAAGGCAAATAGGTCCATATATGAATATATCAAGTGCTACTTTTTTAAAAAAATAACAAGGCATGTGCAGTCATGGCTCTCCACATTTTCTGTTTCTTTATAGCACTAATCCAATGCGCGTTGAGGGTGTGACGCGCTGAGGCGATCCTGTCTCTTTTCGGTTCATGATCGCTCAAGGGTGAATGTGATGATCCCAACTAGAATTGTAACCTGGCTCACTGATTTCTCATTTTGATTTTCTCGTTGCACTATCTGCATATCACATCCAAGGATCTGGGATTCCCAGGCGGTCACCCATCTGGACACTAAGCAGACATAGCATAAATTGCGCTGCCTTGACCTTACTTTTTCAACCGACCTGAAATAGAACGAATATATTGCATCTATAGCAGCATCTACTGATAAGAAATTTGGGTCACTGTGTCGGGCCAGAAAGTTTCTCTCGTCAGAATCCCTCCTATTCGTTCGTGTATTGAATACTGTTGCCATATCTGGTCGGATGCTCCTGCTATTCATCTCGAGGTCCTCGTCAGAATCCATCTTACACATGTATAAATCTACCATTCGTCCGTGCATTGAATACTGTTGCCATATCTGGTCGGGTTCTCCTGCTATTCATCTCGAGGTCCTCGTCAGAATCCATCTTACACATGTATAAATCTACCATTCGTCCGTGCATTGAATACTGTTGCCATTATCTGGTCGGGTTCTCCGTAATTCATCTCGAGGTCCTTCGTCAGAATCCATCTTACAATGGTATAAATCTACCATTCGGGTTCCGTGCATTGAATTACTGTTGCCATATCTGGTCGGGTTCTCCTGCTATTCATCTCGGAGGTCCTCGTCAGAATCCATCTTACACATGTATAAATCTACCATTCGTCCGTGCATTGAATACTGTTGCCATATCTGGTCGGGTTCTCCTGCTATTCATCTCGAGGTCCTCGTCAGAATCCATCTTACACATGTATAAATCTACCATTCGTCCGTGCATTGAATACTGTTGCCATATCTGGTCGGGTTCTCCTGCTATTCATCTCGAGGTCCTCGTCAGAATCCATCTTACACATGTATAAATCTACCATTCGTTCGTGTATTGAATACTGTTGCCATATCTGGTCGGATGCTCCTGCTATTCATCTCGAGGTTCTCGTCAGAATCCATCTTACACATTTATAAATCTACCATTCGTCCGTGCATTGAATACTGTTGCCAAATCTGGTCGGGTTCTCCTGCTATTCATCTCGAGGTTCTCGTCAGAATCCATCTTGCACATTTATAAATCTACCATTCGTCCGTGCATTGAATACTGTTGCCATATCTGGTCGGGTTCTCCTGCTATTCATCTCGAGGTTCTCGTCAGAATCCATCTTACACATTTATAAATCTACCATTCGTCCGTGCATTGAATACTGTTGTCATATATGGTCGGGTGCTCCTGCTATTCATCTCCAGGTTCTCGTCAGAATCCATCTTACACATTTATAAATCTACCATTCGTCCGTGCATTGAATACTGTTGTCATATATGGTCGGGTGCTCCTGCTATTCATTTCGAGGTTCTCGTCAGAATCCATCCTACACATTTATAAATCTACCATTCGTCCGTGCATTGAATACTGTTGTCATATATGGTCGGGTGCTCCTGCTATTCATTTCGAGGTTCTCGTCAGAATCCATCCTACACATTTATAAATCTACCATTCGTCCGTGCATTGAATACTGTTGTCGTATCTGATCGGGTGCTCCTGCTATTCATCTCGAGGTTCTCGTCAGAATCCATCCTACACATTTATAAATCTACCATACGTCCGTGCATTGAATACTGTTGTCGTATCTGATCGGGTGCTCCTGCTATTCATCTCGAGGTTCTCGTCAGAATCCATCTTACACATTTATAAATCTACCATTCATCAATGCATTGAATACTGTTGTCGTATCTGATCGGGTGCTCCTGCTATTCATCTCGAGGTTCTCGTCAGAATCCATCTTACACATTTATAAATCTACCATTCGTCTGTGCATTGAATACTGTTGTCGTATCTGATCGGGTGCTTCTGCTGTTCATCTCCAGGTTCTCGTCAGAATCCATCTTACACATTTATAAATCTACCATTCGTCCGTGCATTGAATATTGTTTCCATATCTGGTCGAGTGTTGCTGCTATTCATCTCGAGGTCCTCGTCAGAATCCATCTTACACATTTATAAATCTACCATTCATCAATGCATTGAATACTGTTGCCATATCTGGTCGGGTACTCCTGCTATTCATCTTTGTGCTCTTGACAAAATCCAAAGAAGAATTTGCAATGTAATCAGTCTTGACGTGGCATCTCGACTTCAATCACTTTCTCACTGACATGATGTGGTTTCCCTCTGTCTTTTCTACAAGTATTTTCATGGTAGCTGCTCTGGCGGACTTTCTCCCCTGATGCCCACAGGATTTCAAGCGTGATTCTAGATTGGCATCCAAATCCCACCCTTTTACTGTTTAAATAGTTAAATGTGTTCGCCTCTTCTACTGTAACAGTTTCTTTCCTCGCACTTCCCACCTGTAAAACTCCATTCCGTTTACTTACTTTGCTGATAGCTACAATCTCCAAAAGTTTAAATGCAATGTCAATTGCCATCTTCTATCTCCTTGAATACAATTCATCTTTAATATTTTCTTCAACCCTCCCTGTACCTTGTTTTTCTTTTATTGTGGCCCCTTGTGCACTAGCAGTGGTCCCGCCTTGTTTGGGGTGAAATGATTAAAAGCATATCTCGACCAGTGAATTGCGTTTTTAACCCATTTCAAAGCTGCAAACACTTGTTACTGTGTTAACGTTTTTCCTGGGTGTGACGATAAACTACATCCGGCAGAAAGCCCTCTAATCGGAGATTGGATGTTTAGAGGAACATGGAAGAACCACTTAATTCCTGTTCCTAACAGGTTCACCTTGACTTGGGTGGTATGGGCAAATAGTAAAATCCGCTAAACAAAAAGAAAATATTATAGAAGTATAAAAATTATTTATAGCAGAGGTACTAGCAATACATTTTTATATAAAAAAATTACTAACAATCTTTATAGTAAAGTTACTGATACTACATTTTATCTGTAGTTCAAAGCAAACAACGTTCAAAATATCTAGATTTCGGCATTAAATGAAATATAAGTTGGCGAAGTTTGCCTTCCTGAAGTTAAGCAAAGTATTAAGAAACAGAAAAAGTTCGTTACTGTTGTGACCTGTTTCGTCCAGGAAGAAAGACACAGAAAACAAGAAGGTAGGTTTAACCAGTGCATTAGAATAACAGAACATATATATATATATAAGTAGTCATCAAATAAAAGTGTACGTCCGAACCGTCTAGTTACGCTGCCTGGAAATCAGGCAGGTTAGTGTTAATGAAGGAGGGAGAGTCCATTCACTGTCAATAAGGCACCATAACAGTTACAAAAAACAAAAAAGAAAAACACTACCGAACTGTCAGTCTTTCTACACGACAGTGAATTCTGGACAATCTTCTCATAGATGAAGCGACAGAAATGCGGTTGTTATGCCGCAAAACAAAATCAACCAACCAACAAATCGTCTAAAGTTCTTTCAAACGTTGTAAAAGCTCCAAGAGCCACTCGAGGGACACGGTTACAGACATTTTTTACATCTCTATAGACAAGTGAAATTTCTTGAACACATTTCAACTGGACAGTTTAGATTTGGAAAATATCCACAAAATAATGATTCCCCCCCCCCCCAAAAAAAAACAGTAGAATTTGAGATTGAGTAAAATTCAGATTTGATTTTTCCTTTGTTCACATTTTTGGGGTGATTGACTGATTTCTTTTATTTTTTCGGCTTATCAACCTATTGCAGAATATTTAAAATCAGAAAATATCATTTTAGGTACCTCCAATCATTTTCGATACCTAAATTTAAATTGAAATTTTAAAAATAAATAAGTTATCTTCAAGCTTTAAAATAAAATTTAATTGAAAGCCAATAGATTAAATTTAGTAATTCCACTAAGTAAAATACACCGGTGTATTTTAAACCGAAATTATATTGATTGGAATCAAAAATTTCTTTGATTAAAAAATATTTTTAATTTATCGTCATTTTTGATCTATCGACGCAATTCGTAAACAGTAGCCAAATTTCTGTTTCTGTTTTAAAAATCTTGCAAAAATAAAATATACCTTGCTGACACGTTATTTAAGTCAATTTTTAAAATTGAAACTTACCTTTATCTGATTTCAAACAATGAGTACTTGCTTACTGGCTGAAATGTACGATAAAAGCTTTTCTTAACTACAGTAGTCCTCTTACATCAGTGTTATCGGAGGTGACGAATGATTTAATGACAACCGGCAGTTGACAAGAACGCTAAGTTTGGCGACAAACACATCCGAGTCAGAATGAAAGTGCTGTTTTCTCTGGTTTTCCATTTAAGTGAAATAATCCAAAACACTTGTTAGCTTCTAAAATCAATATGACTCCTATGGAAACTTGTTATGACCCCTATGGAACATCGTACTTCATAAAAATGAACATATTTACACACAAAAATATTTTAATTATTTTGAAAATATTGGTTGTGAACGATTTTTATTAAACTTTTCAGTTTTCGAGAGGCAATATCAATTCTTAACTAAAAAAATCTAAACGCAACAGTTCTTTAAAGATTTTTAAAATATTTTAAAAACTTTATAAATTATTATAATAATAATAAAAAATGAAAACAATCCTTTTAAAATTTCATTAGTTATCGAAATTCTTCAGACTATAATGTCCTTCAGTTTTATTATTTATTCAAGCAATTAAAAGATTATCAAATTAAATAATATCAGCGTCTTATTGCATCTTTTTATTTTACTCTTCAGAGCAGATTTTTGGATATTGTTCCAAAATTTAAAATAAAAGAAATAGATGATTTATATTTCCCAATGAGTCCTGCGTTTAAGTAATAAAATTATAGACTGCAGCAAATTAAAATTTATTAAAATTTCATGGATTTACGTGGAGTGGGGTAACAGAGGTAAAAAAATATTTTTACCAAGATTTTTAAAGAAAAATAATTTCAAAAATAATTTAATTCATTTAGGAAGGAGTACTAAAAGTTTCATCGAAATCCAGTAATTATTTGATTTTTGCGAGAATTTTCAAATTCATGTGATTGTCATCGGAAAATAGTGAGTGATTTAATCGTTACGTTTTCCATTGTAAACAGTCGTAACGTTTTGGTTACCCACTAATTCAAATCAAAACAAAATGTTCTGCCAAACTTTCGAAAATGTTAGAAGGGATTCAAAAGATTTTTAAAAATAAATACAAATTACTTTGATTTTTCCTCTTAATAATTTTATAAACATGTTGATGGAAAAAGTTCGTTTTTATTAAGTTTTGAACATTTTTTATTCATACTATGTTATTTTTTAGCGATTTAATAAAGGTACATACATTATATTGAAAGACTTTTTTGAGAGAATAATGATATACTGATACATGTCCTAATATTTAAACCATAACTAGGAGGAGAAAACTTGGATTCATTTATTTTCCAAAGATATCTTCCCGTCTACTAGTTATAACGAACCTGACTAGAATTTGAACTCAACTCTCCGATTTCTCATTCTGAGCCTATATTTATTACACAATCAGCACATCCAAGCTTACAGCACCTGATGTTCATCAGTGGTCACCCATCTATGTACTGATCAGGTTCAACGTACCTTAACTTGATGATTGAAAGTTTCAACTTAATATGACCGTAAGCCGAGCCAGCCGAGGCAGCCTGTGGCTTACACTGTAACTATGCGAAGTGGAGAATAGTTAAAGTTGAAGTATTTTCCTCTTATACGGTTTTGAATTCAAAGTTTTATTTCTCCAATACTAGTTGACGACAACAGTTAGAGAGTTCAGTCTGCTCTACATTTAACTCATATCTCTATATAGTAACCTGTACCGTAATTCGAACTGTTACCTTCCTTGTCGCTACTGGCTTCAGACCCCAACGACATTTCATAAATTGTCTTTTTTTTTTCTTTTTAATCATCTCACCCCAAGCAAGGCATTCCACTGCCACTATTGCGCATGGGGCTACATAGGGGAAGGTAAAGAGAAGGAGTGGTTAGACATAGGGAATGTCAGGAGGAAGTTGACAGATGAGTAAGGATAGCGAGGATGAGGGTTGGGCAGATGGGAAGAGTGTTTGAAAGAATGGGAGCAGGTTAGTGTGTTAGGAGGTGTCTATTGACCTTACATTTGAACTCCTGGAGATTGTAGCCGTCGGGGAAGCAATCGTTTGGAAGAGAATTCCACAGTCTGGAAGTGCGAGGAAAGAAACTGTTGGAGTAGAAGTTACGGCTGTATTTTATCGGTTTCACTGTAAAAGGGTGGGATCTAGTTGCTAATCTAGTATCTCGTTCAAATTCGTATTTAGGGGGCACTAGTGATCTAAGTTCATCGGAGCAGAAGCTGTGAAAGTATTTATAGAAGAGATACAGGGAAGCCACGTCGCGCCGGTGGGAGAGAGACTGCAGGCGGTCTGCCAAGTCGGTATCTATCACATTACAGACCCTCCTCTGAACCTTATCGAGAAGCCCGAGGAGAACAGCAGGGGCACCCGACCAGATATGGCAGCAGTATTTAATGCACGGGCGGATGGTAGATTTATATATGTGCAGATGGGAAGATTTAGACGGGAAAAACTTCCGGGCCCTACACAGAGAACCGACTTTCATAGCAGCGGATTTAGCAATGGATTCGATATAGTCATTCCATTTGAGATCTGCTGAAAGTGTGAGACCAAGGAGGCGTAGTGTTTTACTCTCTGGGAGGCAAGCCTGGTCCATGCTAATGGGAGGTAGGTGCGGTTGTCGATGATGGTTAATTGAGAGTAGAAATGAAAGACGGTTTCTTTTTCTTATCCGTTTGATTATACGAGATCAACAGACGTGGTAGCATCGATTCTAGGATTTATCTGTCCGAAGGTCTTCAGGTGAAATCATATTCTCTCATGTCGATGATCCAAAATTCTTGAGGTCCTCTGTCTACTTCAAACTGTTTTGGTCTTTGTCAAAACAAACATCACTATGAGAATTCCGCACCCACGAGGTATCCTAACTAATTGCTCGCCATTCTGGCTCAGACTCCACATTCTGTAAGATAACTTGGCTCGCTGATTTCACGTTCCAAACTACTACACCACCTGCACAACCAGGGCAACCTAAAGAAAAATGTCGTGTTTACACCATTATTTTCATCATTTCACTAATACCACTAAGATACAAGGAGTTACCGAGTCTGAAACAACATAAAAGAGAAGCACTATTAGAAGAGAGGACAATAAAATAGCAGAATTAAGAAAACAGAAGATAACGTTTGGCATTGCTTTTAAAATTTCGAATAGCAAACCTAACTGGAAAGCAAGAAGCCGGAAAAAGTTCTACAAGCAAGAAGCTTGATAGAAGAAACTATCAGTATAGAACTTACAGTTACATCTACTATTTCAACTGTAAGATGATACACCTAGTCTAATATTTGATGGAACAGAAATCCGAGAGTATGCTTTCTCGTTCGCTAAAAGATCAACCTATTCAAGTCTTAAGTTAACTGGTATCTTTTCTACATATCTTAATAAATTTAATTTTTTACCACTCGTACAACGACCTCATTCAGTAAACCTCTACTTTGAGTGGTTATTGAGCCCTGTTTTGGGTGAATATTATTAAAAATTTGTGGTGATGCATCGGCCTGATAAATTTAGAATTATATTATTTAAAAATGTTATGCGAGTTTGGAAATTGCATTTTGAAAGGGTTGCATTAGTAAAGTGAGTTTTCTCCCGGAATATACCTGGTTTTCTTTCCAGTGGTTTTGAGAACGGCTTTTCTTTTATTTCCCCAAATTTATTGTCTTCAAATTACGAACTGAAATACATTTCTCTGGGACACATTTGTTTTACAAAATGTTCCTCCTGTACAAAACCCCAAGTGCCACTCGAGGTACACTGATACACAGTTTTTCATCCCTAAAGACAAGTGAAATTTCTTGAACATATTTTTTACAGTATGTTTTCCCTATAAAATCTCCAAGAGCCACTCGAAGGACACGGTTACAGGTATTTTTTTACATCCCTAGAGACAAGTGAAATTTTGACACATTTTTTACAATATGTTTTCCCTGTAAAACTCTAAAAGGCACTCGAAATACACAGTTACAAGCATGTTTTTACATCCCTAGAGACAAGTGAAATTTCTTGGACGCAAAATATGTTCACCCTGTACAAGCCCTGAGAGCCAGTAAAAGTAGATGGTTACAGAGTAAGAGGCACAGTTTTATTTGAGGAAAGATAACGTTTAACCCTAGACTTTTATAGATTAAGATTGCAATGCTCGGAGAAGCATCCCCTTTGTAGCCGATTCTAAAAAATGGCAGTTCGTGGAGAGAAGCTGCTAGAATGAAAGTTACATCTCACCAAGGGAATAAGAAGGGAATACGGATTGTTCGCTACAATGTGGTGTGAGGAATGACGGGTTTTAAGAGGTTAATTACGAACGAACGGCTACTAGGAATACCACAGGAGCGACGAGAAAGCTTTGAGGAAAGTTCAGGGTAAGTAACAAATTTTTTAATTGTACGATGATCATGGGCCACTTCTTTGGCTATTTCTAAGGTAGATATCTTATTACAAACCTTTGAACAATTTTAGACTTCTCAGCTTGACTCAAAGCATCTTTACGTCCCATCTTGTATATAAAGTTGGCACGCTGAAACAGGCTGTAAGTCACCAAAATGACTGCCATTTATTTACTATTACACAGATCCGCTTAGAATTTTAGATCTGCACGTGTGTTAGTGTCGCCATATAACGTGCCAAGTTTCATTAATTTTTATTAACAACTGTTGGAGTTAGAACAAAAAAATCGATTTGCATATAATTCTGACACGCAGTGTAATGAGATAAAAAAAATTCACACACAAGACATGTTGAAGGAAGGAAATAGAAAGGAACACAGCAAGTAACCTAACATCTTATGCAGATGGATATCAGATCAAGGAGTTTTTTTAACCATTTCACCCCAAGCAAGGCATTCCACTGCCACTATTGCGCATGGGGTTACATAGCGGAAAGTGATGAGAAAGAGTAGTTGCGAAGAATAGTAAAAAAAAATCAAATAATCCTCAGCTATAAAAGATACGAAGTTGTGCAGAATTATTATGGCCAACGTCCTGAAAGAACACGGTGCTTAAATGTAGGAAGAATTAATTTCCAGAAGACATTATTACATAAGGAAATTAATTAAAAACATTCTCTTTTGATTGTGCAGACAACCCGGCGCCTAATATATACTTTTGACGTAAAGGCTGATCAGCCATGCTCTAACCATGTCGGTAATCGTCATGGACTGTAGCTAATGAAATAGTAGGACTATTGTCCGCCCCCATTTTTGAGCTGTCGTTTATTGGTTATTTCTAACCAATAAGAACACAGAGAATGCTCTCCAAATTCTTGTGACATTGCTGATTTGGGATTTTCTATTTAAAGACAGTGTATGGTGGGTAAGCCCAAACTAATTACGACTTTCTGCTTCGTCCTCCCCATCCTGCCTCTCCTGTACCTTCTATTCCCGCTCCTCCTTCACTTGCAATGACACCTTAAAACCTAGTTCGATTTACTTCCGTGTCTCATACATAAAACGTCTGGTTTCCCATCCACCGTTTTTTTCACTGCAAGTTGAATTAGCATTGCAGAAGTTTTTAATTATCTAGGCTTTCTCGCCTTGTATACAACCGCTGTAGGAAATTATCTAGCTTCGGTTAAAAGAAAAGCCACGTTTCTCTTTTTAATTATCAGCGTCACAAAATTTCCTAAAAAGCAAATAAAACTTTATTTCTGAGAATTCAGTCTCTCTTTCTGACCAGGAGGTAGCTTGTTCCTAAGAGTCATAAAATTCTTCCAACAATTTTCATGCAAATTCCAAAGCAAATCTTCACAATAACCGATAGTCTCACTTTTCGCGATAATGGCTATTCCGAATTTTGTGACAAGAATCTTTATCCTTCTTGACCAAATTTGTTGCAAGCACTCAAGTCCTAAATAACTTTATCTCGAGTGGCTATTTGTTTTTGGTGACCGTATTTTCATTTATCTATTTTGGGGGCGGGAGGGTGGTCTTCTTAGAATATTCTTCACCTAGCTTCTAGAGGATAAAAAAGAAAGAAAAAAGTAGACAATTATTATCTCTTCTTCTTTACAATAATTTAAATATCTGCAAAGTTAACAGCTGACAGAAAGCACTACTGGAGGCACATTGGAATAGCCAAAGAAGGTTTCTAAAATGTAAGCACTGTATTAAGAAACAAGAAACTTTCGTTATAAACAAAGAAAATAGTACAAATCCTCTTATATGCTAGTAGATAATGGACAATCTCTCCACAGATAAAGAAGATACTTGACGCAAGAGAAACAAAGAAAAGAGTACTGAACTGTTACGTAATATCAGTCCTCCTATATGGCAGTGAATGCTGGACAATCTTCTCACAGATGAAGAAGAGACTTGAAGCAACAGAAACAAAGAAAAAAGTACTGAAGTGTTACGTACTATCAGTCCTCCTATATGGCAGTGAATGTTGGACAATCTCCTCACAGATGAAGAAGAGACTTGAAGCAACAGAAACAAAGAAAAGATTACTGAACTGTTACGTAATATCAGTCCTCCTATATGGCAGTGAATGTTGGACAATCTCCTCACAGATGAAGAAGAGACTTGAAGCAACAGAAACAAAGAAAAGAGTACTGAAGTGTTACGTACTATCAGTCCTCCTATATGGCAGTGAATGTTGGACAATCTCCTCACAGATGAAGAAGAGACTTGAAGCAACAGAAACAAAGAAAAGAGTACTGAAGTGTTACGTACTATCAGTCCTCCTATATGGCAGTGAATGTTGGACAATCTCCTCACAGATGAAGAAGAGACTTGAAGCAACAGAAACAAAGAAAAGAGTACTGAAGTGTTACGTACTATCAGTCCTCCTATATGGCAGTGAATGTTGGACAATCTCCTCACAGATGAAGAAGAGACTTGAAGCAACAGAAACAAAGAAAAGAGTACTGAAGTGTTACGTACTATCAGTCCTCCTATATGGCAGTGAATGTTGGACAATCTCCTCACAGATGAAGAAGAGACTTGAAGCAACAGAAACAAAAAAAAAAAAAAGAGTACTGAACTTTTAAGTAATATAAATCCTTCTACATGACAGGAAATCCTAGTTCATTTCTAAACGTTTTTATATTTTTTTACTAACTTTAAAGAAAACTACCATAATTTCTATTGAATGTAAAGAAGAAAAGATAAAAGAAAAGATAACGGCATGTTGACTGAATGCCTACTACAAAAACTTGTACCACTGAGGTTCCTTTCTATGACCATCAAAACAACATATATTTACAACATGATAGAGTTTTCATGGGTTTAGTTCTGTTTTCAACATTTAGTAACTTTTACATAGCTAATCATAGAAATAAGTAATTGATACCTTTAAATAAAACTCTCCATCTACCTAAAATATGTAGATGCTATTTTCATCTTAGTCAAAAACATAGATAAAATAAAAAATATCTTAAAAAAAACTTTATCTTTAAGTTCATATACGAACTTAACAATAATAATACAATTCCTTTTCTTGATATATTGATAAACACTAATGATAATACATTTACTATCTCCATATAAAAACAAACAAGTAGCACAAACTCGTGCATTCAAAACTATAAATGTAATTTGGCACTAAAGGGTTAAAAAAATAGAAATAAATACATACAGATAAACCAATGGAAGATTTTTCTGTTTTGTTAGAAATAGACGAAATCTCAAAAAACTAAAGAAAGTTTCCACGGAGAGTTTTTATACAAGCGAAAAAATTGGAATAATAAAGATTTCTTTGTGACCAGCCGAAGCTGACGGCGAACGAGACTGCACTATAAACAGGGTCGGAAATAAGGATTTCTTGGTGGGTTGAATGATTAATGACATTGATAAGAAATCGAGAGAGGAGCACCTGGCAGGTTTCTAACCAGGCATCAGAGTTTTCCTTATGGAGGAGAAATTTTTTAATATTAAAAATTTAATTCATGATCGCAAGTAAATGCGACCTGAAACCGACGAATCAAATCAGTTGAATGAGGACTGATTGGTAGTGAGCAGAGGTGGAAATCTAAGGAAGACGGAGAATTCGTACACGTTTTGAAGGGTATTACTGTGAGATATCAATGAAGAAAAGAAGGAGTTGATTTGATCGGATCTCTGACTGTGACTGCTTCTCACGGAAAGGAAAAACCCAGAATTGAAAAACATAATTAATCTTCGAAAGCCAGAGAACAAAGAGACCTTTATTAAAGTTAGGTAATTCACCGATTTCCCCAGACTGGTCAAACCCCACTCCAGTTTTGAGCGGAAACCCATATAAACGAGGTCCCGAAGCGGCTAAAGGACGTTGGGGAGCAGTATTTAGCCAAATATATTTGCCGTTGGGACGACAGACCTCTCTGCCTGTTTAAGAAGAACTCCGACTCGAACTCTGGGCCAAACTTAACAGAATCAGCCGAAGTGTTATATTTCAACTTTAGACGTGGGTTGGGAAGGGAGCTGTCTGCATGGAATAGATAGCAGTTGACTGCTAGAACGAATAAACTTGTACCAAAAATCAAACATATAAAGATTTTTGTTTTTTTTTATGAAAATATTTTTTTCTTTTTGTGACTTTCTCAGCTCGAACGAATTCATTTGCAACGGCCCCTGGAGGTTATTCGGCTTCAAATCAAAACACGTGGGATAAGATTGGGTGTGGTCTGAGGTAATCGATCTATCGATCCAGCCCCGGGATTTTGGCAGTTCGAAGAAGGTAGGGAAGGCCACATAAGTGTGAATGTCCTAACTACTGCATAATAGCGATTATACAAAATTTAATAAACCGTGCAAAAGTTAACGAAAAAGATTTTCTACACTGAAAAAATTAAACTCTCATTAATAAAAGCTTTTCTGATGACATCGTTGACGAACAAATTAAAGCTATTAGAAATATTAACATAAACCAAAAAGAATATAATACTCCCTAAAATAACCCTAAACATATCAACCTTTTATATCGTAATCAAATGTATTCTAAGTGCAAACAAGATAATAAAAAAATGCTTAAAAACTACTAATATATCCGACACATATCCCAGTAAAAATGAAACTAATCATATGCTATACTAAATTGAATACAACCAACTTAATCATCCGCCATAACTCCTTTCCACTAACTAGCGTTTTCAAAACGCAACATTATATATCAATTCAAGTTACATTTTGGAGACTATATCTCTTACAAGATACATATATATGCTGGTCACACGACAAAAACGTTATCTAGAAGGCTTACATTCCACATGTCTGATTCATCATTGATTGCACAACATTTACATTAACATTTATATCTACATTCACAATTTAGAGAAATATTAATTGATAATACATGCATATTCCAACATAAATGCAATTATCAAAAACTTCAAATTCTGGAAGCCATCTCTATCAAAAAATTAAAATCGACACTAAACAAAATTAAATATGAGTATAGTAAACATTTTCTAAAGTGCCTATAACAGTAACTTTTTAAAATATCTCAGAACGAAACCCTTTTTACAAAAATGCACAAATGAAACCTGATCTACAAACTGATTTCTTACATATTCTATTCATTTGAACCTCTCCTAAAAATCTTGTTGGCATTATTGAGTTTGATATACCGTAAAACAGACAAGACAGAACTAAATCAATGAAACTAGACTCTCGACATAAACCCTCTTTGCAAAAATACGTCAATAAAATGATCTACAAACTGATTTCTTATAAAGATTACATATTCTCATTCATACGAACGTCGCCTAAAAATGTGTCGGTATTAAACAACCCATTGCGTTTGATATGCCGTCAAACAAAATAGACCAAACCAATCTATATAGCTACTTTGTTTTGAGAAACCCTGTATTTCTCTCTAACTTCGTCTTGAATTACCACATTTTGTTTCTGAACAGTTGTTTTTCGTCAGTTCGAATGGAGGTTTTCTAACGTTACATAAGACCTTTCTCAGATCACGTTAACACACTGATCATATTAACACACTGACAGTCATCCGATGACAAACAGATGACACTCGACGAAGAAAATGGAATCATTATTTCTTTGGCTGTGAGAATTTTAGACATTGCAAAATTAACAAATTTCTACTTATTGACACTTCACGCCAAGTGGTAGCTTTTACTGGAGTCCAAGGGACAACAAGTCTACGACTCGGCACTTATATAAATCGACTGGTCGACTCGCAAAAAAGGTAAAACAATTTCCGGGGAACTATTATTGTCCTCAAACCGCAAATTTTTTTAGACTAGTCTAGAAATTTTGATACTTATTGATTTAGAAATGGGAGTTCTATTCCTAATATAAATGCACTGAGAAATCGAACCCCGATTTTTGTTTATCTGTATTTAACACATGTCTATAATTCCGCGGATGTGCGTTGTGGTACAGTGGATATCGGCTCGGAACGACAAGCCGGGGAGCCGAGTTCGAATTCCAGTTGAATCCATTGTATTCACTTACGCGCAAATACCCTTGGGAAAGGTATTAATCCGTCTCTTCCTTCCAGTTATGGGTTAAATAGCAGGACAGATTGGGTTCTATAGCCTTGGTCGTCAACCGCAGAAAACAATGGCAACCTACTGCGGGATAATCTTCTGCCCAGTCAGTCATGTCTCTTTCGAGACATGATCGCCCAAGCGTGTATCACGTATGGCACTTGACTGACTATAATTCCGAAACTCTTTACATTAGTTGCTTTGTTCTCACGGTTGTCCTAATCTTCATTATCACATTCCCGATGTTTCAACCGTTATACGCTCCGGTCTTTTTCAGGTGATATACATTGGAATTTCGAACCGAATTCACCTCTTCTCCCTCCAGATATGGATTATTTAGTATAACTTGTATCGCTAAATAATTATTATCTCCAAAAAATTATTTTCTGGTTTTAGATAACTTTCAAAAGGTTGATAAGTCCCAAGCAATAAAAAAACGATATATTATTACCTTGAATAAGTTCTCGCTGTTTTCCAACAAATAGCTTTCCTAGAATTGTGTGTGTGTAGTTTAGTGCAGATGGTAACGCATCTATGAGGAAGTACTATATGCAATCTTGAAATTCAGTGTATATCATTTTGCCGAAATGTAAACAACTTTGATTTTCATCGTGTTAAACATGTCGGATTTCGTGCCAAAGAAAGTTTATTTGCGGGTAATATTACTGCACTGCTTCATTCAAAAGAAATCTACAACTGAAGCACACAGAATTCTTGCTAAGATCTAGGGCAACCCCACTCTGTTGGAAACAAAATGCAGAGATTGGTTTAGACGCTTTAAAAATGAGGATTTTCATGTTGAAGATAATGAACGCTTGAGCGCACCGAAAAAAGTTTGAAAACGATGAATTGGAGACATTAAATGATGAAGACTCATATCAGGTGTTTGTGCCGAGGAGAAAAATGCCCGTTATTTTGCACATGTTGCGAAACGGATGAAAACCTACTTGGAAACTCTTAAATGGTAAGTCCTACTCCACCCACCGTATTCACCAAACATTCACTCATCACTTGTTCTAATTAATGGCACATGGCCTGACTGAGCATCACTTTTATTGTTATGAAGATGCCAAAAAACGGGTCGACTCGTAACTAACCTCAAAAAACGAGTCGTTTTTCTGACGTGGAATTCAAATGCTGCCAGAAAGATGGGAAAAGATAGTGGCTAGCGATAGACAATACTTTCAGTGACATGTTTCGTACTAATTTTTTTGTAAACAAACATTACTTTTCATGAAAAATCAGCGAAAGATTATTTAAGGTCCTAATAATTTCTTTTAATTTAATTTTTTTTTTCGAAAGAGCATTGGTGGATAATAATTATTTATTTTAAATGAAGAATAAACGGGTACATAATTTTATTTATTTCTGTAAATTTTTGTTCTTTAAATAAATAAATATATATATCTGTTTGTTCTTTACTTTGCGAAGTATGTAGTCCTTAGCGATGTCGATCCTTCTTTGAACCTTGTGGATTGGAGCTACAGCATCACAAAGAACGAACGAAACTTACAACAGAAACCACATCACTTGAGGACTACCAACAGTGGCAACAACTTAATCTTTCTCTCTACTAAACAAATCTGTACGCAAAACAACTATGTTTAAATAACTCCGTAAAATATTTGAGATCGATTTGATATTCTATCAATATGATCTTCTACTGATTGCAGACACGGAAAGGAAACTACAAGACCTTCTACAGAAGGTAGCTTAAGAGAGTGACAAAAAAGGACTACAAATAAACTGCAAGAAAACCGAATGCATGGTCATCAGCAAAAAGAGCAGCCCAAAATGTCAAATGCTGGTGGGAATACTAAAATAAAGCACATACAAAAATTTAAGTACCTGAGAAGTGTTCTAACAGAAGACAGAAAGTGCGACACAGAGATCCGAAAACGAATTGGCATGGCGAAGGAGGCGTTCCAGACGCTGAGTAAAGTATTAAAAGACAGGAAACTTTTACTAGAAACAAAGAAAAGAGTACTGGATTGCTATGTGATGTCGGTTCTTCAATATAGCAGTGAATGCTGGACAATATCATCGAAAATGAAAAAAAAAACTTGAAGCAACTGAAATATGGTTCTACAGAAGGATGCTGCGGGTATCATGGACTGAACATGTGAGCAATGATGAGGTGTTGGAAAGAATGGAAACGAAAAGGAAATTAATATTGAGCATGAGAAAGAGACAGCTAAAGTTCCTGGGACATGCAATGAGGAAGGAGGGCTTGGAGAAGCTGATACTAATAGGCCAGATAGAGTGAAAAAGAGACAGAGGAAAGCAGCCCGGAAATCCCAGTCATAACTGACCATGTGTCACATGTTGCCCTTACTGGGAGGGACAACTAAATATAGAGACAGAGGAAAGCAGCGGATAACATATTTTAAGAGCCTGAACAGGTGGATGACAGAACGGGGGCTGCGAGTTAAGAACCACCAGGGATAGGGAGACGTGGAAGACCATGATCGTCTACGTCCAGAAAGGGCAAGGCACAAAGAAGAAGAAGAAGAAGAAGAAGAAGAAGAAGAAGAAGAAGAAGAATCTATATAAAAAATATAACTTAAACATTTCACTCTAAGCAAGGCAGGGCCGCCACTAGTGTGTAGGGTGTTACAGAGAAGAAAGACGGGATAAAAAAAAGTATTGATGAAAGGATAAAAGATGAATGGGATTCAAGAAAATAGAAGAAGGCAATTGAAGTTGCACTTAAATTTTAGGAGATTTTAACTATCAGGGAAGCAAGTAAACGGAAGAAAGTTCCATAGGCGGAAAATGCAAGAAAAGAAATTGTTGAAATAGAAATGACGGTTGCATTTAACTATTTCAACAGTATCAGGGAAAGGCTAGATGTCAGTCTAGTCAGTCAGTCAGTTAAGTGCCATACGTGATACACGCTTGTGCGATCATGTCTCGGAAGAGACATGACTGACTGGGCAGAAGATTATCCCGTAATAGGTTGCCATTGCTTTCTGCGGTAGACTGGTTGCTGACCAACGCTATAGAATCCAATCTGTCCTGTTATTTAACTCATAGCTAGAAAGGGAAGATATGTATTATATTATTATGTAGTAATAAGTGGGGGATCAGTTTATTACTTCATAACAATATAAAACAGATCACCCACTTTATGCCCAGTAGAAGCCTTAATCATATGTTCAACTATTATATTTAGTCAGTCAGTTAAGTGCCATACGTGATACACGCTTGGGCGATCATGTCTCGAAAGAGACATGACTGACTGGGCAGAAGATTATCCCGCAGTAGGTTGCCATTGCTTTCTGCGGTAGACTGGTTGCCGACCAAGGCTATAGAACCCAATCTGTTCTGCTATTTAACCCATAACTGGAAGGAAGAGACGGATTAATACCTTTCCCAAGGGTATTTGCGTGTAAGTGAATACAATGGATTCAACTGGAATTCGAACTCGGCTCCCCGGTTTCTCGTTCCGAGCCGATCGCGTGAATTTCTTTTACTACGTAAAAATTTAGTAAGATTCATAAACAGTAAAACATTGCAGCAAGTCGTGTACGGTCTCTTGTAGGGAGAGACCACGAGAAAAGACGAGACACGTTGTGTTCCCCAGCCGCAGAAATACTTTCAGTGCATATGTTTATTTATTTATTTTTGTAAAGAGGTGCAATATGCTTTATAATTTATGTATTTTGTTGTTTTTTCTTTACTGCTTTTAACTGTTATCTTTTCTGATGAGAAAATACATATTTTACTATTAAATATATGTAACACTGTAAGTGTTCCTTATACACACATGTTAAAGCAAGTATCGACATAACCTAGATTCGAACACCAGAATACATACTTGGAGAATATATCTGTGTGTGTCTTTTTTTTCTTTTTCTGAGGAAGGGCCTGAGAAAGAGAGGAAGAACTTAATAAGCGCTGGGGTGGTCAGGAGATAGAAAAAAGGCGAAACACAAGACATTCACGAAAATGACATCGACTGATATGATAACAATTTAACAATGTCCCGCTCGTCCTGCGAGGAGAAAAAGTTTGTTTGTTTGTTTGTTTGTTTGTTTCTTTCTTTCTTTCTTTCTTTCTTTCTTTCTTTCTTGTTTGTTGTTATTCTCTCCCTTGTTCTCTCAGAGAGGGAAATAAACGATTGACTGAAAATAGAAATTATCGGTCGCTTTTGGAAAGAGACCACCCACGTAAAAATGAAATTTTAATTAACACTGACAGGTGAAAGTATAAAGTCAACGAAAGCTTGTCTCCAAACTTCCAGAATGGCAGACATCCGCGAAAACCGTAAGTGGGTGATTTAAGCCAGATACACTAAGTTGACGTTAGATTTTTATGGAGAAACATTCCGATCACTTACCACCCCAAACCATATTGAAACGGCTTCAACAAAAAAAAAAAAAAGGATTTGAAAAGCAAGCCAGAACAGAACAGAGATCGTCAGAGAGAGACAAGAGAACCGCTCGGAACGGGTGGAGTGAAGGCGCGGAATATCATCTCTCTCTCTCTCTCTCTCTCTCACACACACACACACACACACACACACACACACACACACACACACCACGCTAGTAATACGTACACTGCTTCTAAGCAGAACCCAAAGGGAAGAAAGCATAAAGACTACATTCCCTTGAACAACAAACAGATCTAGTAGCAGCAAGTAATTTGTGGGCTCTGAAAAATGTTGGATTGTATTTTTTTTATTCTTTTTTTACTCTCGCTCTCTCATTTTTTGTCTTTTATCCTTATTTCTGCATTACGCACCCAACCACCTCTTGATTTTCAGTTGTCGAGGAATATAGCACGAAGACGACCACCATTTTTTTTCTCAGGTCAGAAATCACAACGTGGCAGAGGAAGGAAAAGATTCGCCTGATCATTTGACATTTTTAATCACCTGAAGGTGGAAATGAAGCGAACATCTGCAGACTCAGGTGCGACTAACTTACAGCCAGTTAATGCACGCAACCGAGCACGGATGGCGTCATAAACATTAAAATAACAAATTTTTATGATTTTCGATTTTCCGCGGATTTTCCGTTATTTTTCGTAATTTCTGTGATATTAAATTATATATATATATTTTAAATCCCGCGATACAGCGGGACCGCGAAATGTGATCCGTGAAATGGCAAGGGAACACATTATATTCAAACTGTTGGGACGCCCGCACCTATTCGGCTACAATGGACTATTCCATTACTATGCAAAGTAATGGTGGCATCTACGTGAGGAGAGTGTGCCGAGCAGCCGATCGACAAGTCAGTCGTAGACTTCCGGTGACGACCCGGAAGTACCCATTGCTCATACTCCGTCTTACGATGATTGAGACGATTAACCTCTATTCTTGTATTGGATACTAATAACCTTTGTAAATACTATTTTCACGGAATACAACAATTAACCTATTCCTGTTGTTGAGTTATTTATTCTTACTCATGATATAACACAAACCAAAATTATAATTACACAAGTAGAGCCTAGTAACCCTTTTAATTGACTTTTAATTATGCTGTCGCCTGGAAACATTTTTTATTCTTCCTCAAATTTTCTTTTCCTCTAAACTCTTTACATGGCTTTTTGAGTTTGTTTCCTCAAATCAAAATTGCACACCGTGAAAAAGCTAAAATTTAATGTAATAAATACAAAGATCAAAAGTTGCATTCATAACTTTTATCAAATTTTAAGCATTTAGTTTTAAAGATTGTCAGAAAAATGTATAGAAATACTTAATTTCTAATGTTTGCATACAAACTGACTTCAAACTTTTACTATTTCAAGAATAAATCTAACTTAAAGACACGCCTTAGTCACGGACACATAGTTGTTGAATCCATCTGGGGAACTCTCCAATTGGCCTTCCAGCATCCCTACACCCAGCAATAATGTGTGATATCTCACTGGCTGTCTACATAGTTAAGAAGCCCAGCCGGTATCCTTGTGCTAAATAGACATTGATTGTAGAGGAAGACTGAAAACCTGACCCGTCAAAAAGTTTTGTTTTTAATCATGCTGGGTATGAAAGCAACCCTTCACAAAAGAAAATAATGGCGGAGGAAACAGATTAGTAATCGATGACCACACCAAGTGACAGATAGTACTGAGTTACATGGTACCAGTAGCACTCGTAGAGTGGCCTGGCATCTTTTTGATTACGATTAAATCCAGATTAATCTCACCCAGATTAATTGATCTGTTCAAACTGTGACCCGTGTCCCGTCGGCTGCCGACTAGCTAACGTCACTCACCTGGCCAATGCTCGTCATCCGACCGACCACCAAATGTCAACGTCCGATCAGCGAAGGATTGAATCGGTTTCACTTAGTTGGCGAACGTTATTAATTGTATTTCAAGAGGAATTTTTTATGTTCTAGGACAGGCTGCATTGCTTGACGAGGTGTGACGCATTATATCTCAGTGACTTTTACCCATCAGTTTACGAGGCGATGCTGAAAGACTATAGGCGTTAGAGCCTATAGTCTGTCAGTATTTCAATTTATCAAATACTAGAATAGTTAAAAATACTTGAAAAGCAGTTACCATATTGTGATGAATTGCAAATATCTTTAAAAATATTTTCAGACAAAAACGTTTAGAAAATGATAGCAAATATGTATTAAATGAACATTAAAAAATTGGAAGGCTGTATTTGTGAACACATTTGTACTTATGCGCATTTTCAGTGGAAACCCACAAATGAAAACTTTAATCTAAAAACCTACGTCCACTGACAAATGTTTGCCTATAGGCTAAGCTATACACCCAGTCAGTATTTACCGATGAAACTCTAGTAAAACACGACCTATACTTACCTATACACTCAAGTAAAAAATAGATCAGTGTTTTCCTTGAGGTTCAAATATATACTCGACCAATGTTTACCTATAGTCTCAAGGATAAAACCGACCATTGTTTGCCTATCGATTCGAATATGTAACCGACCAATGTTTAACTATAAACTTAAATATAACAGCAAGAAGTTGGGGCCTATAGCTTCAAGTATAAACACGACTAATTTTTACCTATAGACTCAGGTATAAAAACTACCAGTGTTTGCTTATCGATTCGAACATTTAACCGATCAATGTTTAACTATACACTCGAGTATAAAAGCGAGAAATGATTGCCTATAGACTCAACTATAAACTCGATCAATAGACTCAAATATAAAACCAACTAATGTTTATCAAAATATACATCAGAATGCTTACAAACATACAGACGAGAATTATTATTAGATACCGACTTGGCAGACCGCCTGCAGTCTCTCTCCCACCGGCGCGACGTGGCTTCCCTGTGTCTCTTCTATAAATACTTTCACGGCTTCTGCTCCGATGAACTTAGATCACTGGTGACCCCTAAATACGAATTTGAACGAGATACTAGATTAGCAACTAGATCCCACCCTTTTACAGTGAAACCGATAAAATGCAGCCGTAACTTCTACTCCAACAGTTTCTTTTCTCGCACTTCTCGACTGTGGAATTCTCTTCCACACGATTGCTTCCCCGACGGCTACAATCTCCAGGAGTTTAAATGTAAGGTCAATAGACACCTCCTAACACACTAACCTGCTCCCATTCTATCAAACACTCTTCCCATCTGCCCAACCCTCATCCTTGCTATCCTTACTCATCTGTCACCTTCCTCCTGACATTCCCTATGTCTAACCACTCCTTCTCTTTACCTTCCCCTATGTAGCCCCATGCGCAATAGTGGCAGTGGAATGCCTTGCTTGGGGTGAGATGATGAAAAAAAACACTCTTCCCATCTGCCCAACCCTCATCCTCGGTATCCTTACTCATCTGTCACCTTCCTCCTGACATTCCCTATGTCTAACCACTCCTTCTCTTTACCTTCCCCTATGTAGCCCCATGCGCAATAGTGGCAGTGGAATGCCTTGCTTGGGGTGAGATGATGAAAAAAAAACACTCTTCCCATCTGCCCAACCCTCATCCTCGGTATCCTTACTCATCTGTCACCTTCCTCCTGACATTCCCTATGTCTAACCACTCCTTCCCTTTACCTTCCCCTATGTAGCCCCATGTGCAATAGTGGCAGTGGAATGCCTTGCTTGGGGTGAGATGATGAAAAAAAAAACACTCTTCCCATCTGCCCAACCCTCATCCTCGGTATCCTTACTCATCTGTCACCTTCCTCCTGACATTCCCTATGTCTAACCACTCCTTCTCTTTACCTTCCCCTATGTAGCCCCATGCGCAATAGTGGCAGTGGAATGCCTTGCTTGGGGTGAGATGATGAAAAAAAACACTCTTCCCATCTGCCCAACCCTCATCCTCGGTATCCTTACTCATCTGTCACCTTCCTCCTGACATTCCCTATGTCTAACCACTCCTTCTCTTTACCTTCCCCTATGTAGCCCCATGCGCAATAGTGGCAGTGGAATGCCTTGCTTGGGGTGAGATGATTAAAAAAAAATACAATAGACTCAAAAGCAGACCTGCTCAACATATATCTCATATTGAAAATATAGACCCGTCAAAGTTTACCTATAGAACCGGGTATTAATCTAATCAATCAACATTTACCTATAGGCTCAAGTATTAACTTTGGAACGGTATCTTTCGGATTTCAGTGTCACATTTTCCGTCGTCGTTCTTTTTTTTTTATTTTTTATTTCACTTAATACAAATCCTAAGAGCCACTCAAGGTAGATTGTTGGAACGGGTAGAGGTAGGAGAAAGTAAGAAGTGCACATTATGAGGACGTGTAGGATATATAGAGGTTGATCTTGGATTTGAAATGTTTAAGATTGCAGTTGTTAGTATCCGCTTAGATACTTAGGGAAGTAGCAGATCTGTGGAAGAATGGAACTTACTCCTTATCAAAAGAACGCGAAAGAAATAGAAATGATTTTCCACCGTAAACCATAGCTGATCCTAGCCGTGAAGGTCTGAACTGGTGGAACTAAGGAATGTAACTCGTTAGAACATTTGCCATGGTAATAGCAATAGATTAATGAGAAGCGGGTAACGTTTCATAGTTGTGGTGCAGTGGTTATCGTCTCGGAACGAGAAATTGTATGGCCGAGTTCAAATACATTGCATTCAATTACGCGTAAAAGCCATCTCTTCTCTCTCCAGCTATGGGTTAAATTGCAGGACATATTGAATTCTACAGCTTTGGTTGGCAACTAGTCTACCTCGCCCGATGTATAAAAAACATTTCGTAAAGCTGTAAATGGCTACTGTTTATACAGTGGCATATCTACGGTGTCATATCATCGGACGGCCGAGAGCATAAATAAATATCTGTATACAGACCTGTTCTGCTGTTTTGCAGATTGCTCTAATATTCATGCAACCTTAAAAAAGGCGGTGTTTCGTTGAAATGTTGTATGGTTCCGAAGTCTTCAAAAGCACAAACACTCATAATGAATCAAGAACGAAGGTTTCTGTTTGAAACAACGCATGTCGAAAATGATAGTAGAATCCGTCATGCACGCACACACACACACACACACACACACACACACACACACACACACATATATATATATATATATATATATATATATATAAAGGAAAACTTAACATCTAAAGCGGTACCTTTTTAAAGCTCTAACCTAATAACACCTGTAAAAAACCTATGTATTGCGTAACGTCAACATTCCTACCTGTAAGAATATCAAGCTACAGAAGAATCGACGACCTCCTCGTCGATAGTGAGGGGTCGTTGATGACCTATGCTCCACTGGGAGCAATGGGATTTTTAGGAGCGATGTTTCATCTGTTGGATAAGTATTGTAGGATGAAAAATAACTTATCACGCACAAGACCGCAAAATAGCTGCTGATGCCGGATAATGAGAACGGGGTAGTAACCAGACTGAATATGTCAGCAATACCCCATTCTTGGTCTGATCTGACACTTGTAACGAGCATAGAATTAGGAGGTCGAAGTAGGGGGTCGATCTTCCTAGATCGCGAGTGAGCTTAAATAAAGCCAGCGTTGATGGCTTGTGCTTTAGGGCCATATCATGTTGAAATTTGCGTCCGATCATCGAAGTTAAGTTGGGCGTAGTCAGTATCTAAATGAGTGTCTGCTTGGGAATACCTGGTGCTGTAAGCTTGAATGTGCGGGTGATATAATAGACAACGACTGATAATTGGAAAATAGAGAGCCGAGTTTCAATTCCATTCGGTTTCGTTATATTCACTTACACGCAAGTACCCTTAAGAAAGGTATAAATCCATCTCTTCTCCCTTCAGCCATGGATTAAATAGTAGGACTTGTATCAGTAAATCATTATATTCACAAAAAATTATTACAATCTAAAATTATTTTCTGGCTTTAAATAACCTGAAAAAAGGTATATAAACCGTAAAACAAATCAATCAATCAATTTAGTGCTTCAGAGGACTGATAATTAAATTTCTATACTTGCTTGATTTTGACTTCTCAAATTCCTCTTGCTAACGACCCTACATTCTGTCTTCTTACTGCTGATAGTTAATCCTTTCTTCACACATTTCTTTACTATTTCTTTTTATGCCTGCCATAAACACGGTGTCAGCTGTATATCTTTGCTGCATTTGTGACGAAATATTCAATCACTGCTGTTGAGGGTCCTCCAAGCAGTTCTTGCTCTCCGCAGCCGTCGGTCAAGATGAAAGTGTAGTATCTGTTCTCAGATAGTCACTTTCTGCTCGCCGGCCTGAAAGCGATGACCAGCTAAGACCAGCTTTGTACCCAGTTACCGCATAAGCGGGGGCTGGGTAATCTTTGACCAATGGCCTGAGCGTACGCGTTCAGGTTCCCCACGTTAAAAACTAACCTTGTGTCACAACTCGCTCCAGTGGCGGAGAAGGGCAAATATCAAGTGTAGTATCTGCTCTCAGATACACACTTCTTGCTCGCCGGCCGTCTGGAAGCAATGACTAGCTAAGAGTAGCTTTTGACCAGCTTTGACGGGGGCCCACTTTAAAAACTCCGACTTTGTGTCACATCTCGCCTCAGTGGAGTAGGGCGGATAAATATCCCTTCTCTGCAGTTCTTGTTTTAAAGAACTTTGAGGAACTTTCTGATTATCATCCTATTAATCTCTTACCAATTTTTTGCAAAGTAATTGAGGATCTAATCAATGCCAATTCGGTTAAGGATCTTTTTTTTAACAGAAAAGAATTAATAATATTTTTTTAAACAGAATTTTTTCACCACATATGTAAGGTCACTATGTTAGATTTAGTATGGGATGAATCTAATTTAAATTCGTTATTTCTTTTTTTGCTCATGGGAAAGAGAAGAATGGAATGTTTCTTTTGTTTTTCTCTCTCAGCGTACAAAAGAAATTAAAAAGCTACTTGATGTTGTGTTGGGATGGAAAGTGCGTCTGGAATACATACAGATTTCGTCAATGCTGTAAAGTCAGTCTACCCAGAAAGATGCCAAACATTTTTACAATTATTTTTCTCACGTTATATCGCAAAGAATTTCGCCTGTTCCAACGATTTTTATTTTTTGTTCGTCTTCTCGAAATGGTCACAAAGATGTAGATTTAGTTGGGTTAATTTAGTGGTTTGTCGGCTTGTTGTTTTGTTAACTGACATTTGGGTAAATTACAAGGTCATTTACTCAATTTAATTTTTTAAACATAAAATTACCTCACTTAGTATTTTCCATAATTTACCTAGACTTTTCAGTTAACCTGATGGATATCTATGATCATCTCTTAAATTTAAAAGTTTGAAAAACTAATATTTTTACTTTTTTTATATATATAAATACTTGTTGCATTCAGGAGATGCTAAAATAAGTTTTACATTTGTCTTTATTTGTATATATATATAATGTCAAATTCATAATCGGAGAAGATAATCTAAAATAAAATATTAAAGAGATAGATCTTTATAGAAAGCTCAATGGATATTATCCAGAGCAATATGATATACATAAAGGAAAACTCAAGAGATCTTCTAAAGCGGTTACAAACTAGAATTTATTTTGACGAGTGAGTTTTAGTACAGATCTCATCAGAACACAAAAAAAATCAAATGATTTAATTTTATCAGAACATTAAAAATACAGGAAAACAAACCGTATAACCCAAGAATCAATTTTACCAGGTGTTATCAGGTTATAGCCTTAAAAAGGTACTGTTTCAGGTGATTTATTAAGTTTTCCTATATATATATATATATATATATATATATATATATATATATATATATTATGGACGCTCCCGTCGATTTCGACGTATGAGCGTTTGTTTAAAGTGGTGAAGGCTTGTGTAGCACCATCCACACTTTTTGGAGCTGCTGATAACAAACAATCGGTGCAGAAATTTGCCACAGATTGCATGAACAGCAGACCTCAGATATTTAACTCATAACTGGAGGGAAGGGACGGATTAATAAACTTTCCCAAGGGTACCAGTGCGTAAGTGAATGCAAAGTGTTTGACTGGAATTGGAACTCGGCTCACAGATTTCCCCCTCCGAGCCGACATCTACTGCACCACAACGCACATTCGTCAATAACGCTTACAGCACCTGGTATTCCCAAGCGGTCACCCATCTAAGTACTGACCAGATTCAACGTTGCTTAACTTCGGTGATCGAGCGAGTACCGGTGATTCAACGTGATATATATATATATAATTCCACCATTATTTTCGACATGAGGGGTTACAAACAGAAACTTTCGTTCTTGATGTATTATGACTGTTTGTGCCTTTGAAAACTTCAAAGCCATACAACATTTCAATGAAACAGCGCATTTTTAACGTTGTGTGAATATTAGAACAGTCCGTGATACAGGAAAACACGCCTGTATGCAGATGGTTATTTATACTCTCGGCCATCCGACCATAGAGCATTGTAGAGGAGAGTGGACTTTATAAATAGCAGCCACTTACGGCTTTATGCAATATTCTTCGTCTACGAATTGAACACCCACGGCTACTGGCGGTTGCATATGCTTACATTCTAGAAATAACACGCTATAAAAGCTGCCTTCCTCTACTGTGCTCCGTTAGCTTAGGAGTAAAATCTCCGTCTGATAACAAATCAGTCGAGATTCACTCCCTGGCTTGAAGTGAATGGTTATCTATCTGTACTGATGAGCTATAATACAGCAAAACAGGCTTGTATGCGCATGATACGTATATATATATATATATTTTAATTCAGATAGTTCAATCCAAGGGAAAAAAGCAGGAAGGTAAATTCCCAAAAACCCGATCCTAATTAATATTAAAAATTTTATTTTAATATTAAAAAATGATACAGGAAGAGAGCTCCATGTAATAAAATATTACAGAGCAAATATATATTAAAAAAGGATTAATTCAAAGATGTTGAATGGCCATTTCGATATGAAGATCCCCACGGGGGACAACACATCACCTCAGCAACAGAAAAATCCTTTCAGAAACTGGAGAAAAATTAGTCTACTTTTCCTTTTTAAATAGATTGCAAAGAAATTAAAAAATAAAATAAAATAAAATAAAATAAATAAATAAATATATATATATATATATATATATATATATATATATATATATATATGTTATGTGTTAAGTTGTAACAAAAAAAATGATTGACCAAAGCACAGAGCTTAATCACAAACAAATATTTAATTTACGATAACACGAAATAAAAATATATTACAAATATAAAATTTTTGCATTCAAATAGAAAACAGAGAATTTACTACTGGCAGAGTGACGGGTAAGTGTTATGAAGAGGATTGAAGGTGTCAAGTATCTTTACCCAGTTAAACTAGCGAAGTAGTTTAGATGCTATACTTTTGGAAATTTTCAATGTCTTCATAAAGAATAATTTTTAGTTTGGTCAATGAAAGAGTCAAAAAAATATTAACCCATTTAGTTTCATGAGGTTCTCTTTCAGGTTCTAGTTAGTTGGCAACTTTTCTTAGAGTTTCTTTCGGCTGGATATACAAATTCTTGAATCAAAGTCGGAGTTGATAATGTCAGCAAATCCCAACAGCTATCTTTATAGGGGCTAAAACCTAATTTGCATATTTCTAAATCATTTACAATTCTCGAGATTTTACTAGAATATACTGTAAATTTCTAGAATCTTCCAAAACGTTCTATTCCTCGTAACAATATATATATATATATATATATATATATATATATATATATATATATATGTGCAGATTTCAATATAAATGACAGTCGTGGTATTACGGCTAATTTTCTATGTCATTTTTCATGTGATCTTATGAGTTTTTTCTTTTCAGGACGTAAATCGAATAAAAATTTTACGAATATTTTGTTTTTCCGAACGTTTTCGGCTATACATTTAGCCATTATCTAGGATGGATTTTATTTTACGTGTAACTGAGTATATGCAATGTTAAGGATGCTTGTAGACTAGTGTGTATGTTTATGTTCCGAACACGGTAAGCACCTTGTTAGCGTATTCGTAATTGATATTATTGAGTTTTGGGTTTTTCTTTTTTATTAATAATGTCTCCATTATTTTTAGCCCTTTTCTTCTTGGTACGATATGGTTCTTCAACTATTTCGCGTGACATTCAAGTACAAATTTAAATGTATATTTAATAATAGAATCGATAATATTGTTACCTCATCATTTTGCTTAAAAAGCAACCTGTTTATGTGTGTTCTCGTAATATATATATATATACGCCCTCACACCCCGATTGAGAACTATGGAGGAATGGTAGACTTTGAAAAACAGTAACTACTCACGCATCTACGCATCGTTTATTCAGGAAGGAATTTGAACACCCCCGGTGTTTACATAGTATATAACACGCTACCGAGCGCCCAGCAAAACAAATCTGTCTGCGGATGACTATATATACATATATATATATATATATGTGTGTGTGTGTGTGTGTGTGTGTGTGTGTGTGTGTGTGTGTGTGTGTGCATTATAACTTATGACTATAATATATATATATATATATATATATATATATATATATATAATACATATATCTATAATATATACATACATATTGTAAACTATACTTTAGAACATGTACAAAATCCAATCTACTACAAAATTTTACATTTTGTTTCGACATTGAAAGAACAATGTCTCATCAGGTAGTTAATAATGACGGTAATAAACGTTATTTTTGGAAAGAAAAAATTCACTTCCTTTTATTTTTGGAAATAATTTTGTCCGATGTAAGAGATGGATAATTCTCAAACAAGCTAGAATATCTAGATCCGTAAATGAACCATGTTTTCTTTGTCTGCAAGAAAATATGAAAATTATTAAGCACATTAAGAGTGACATATTACTGAACCAGAGGCATGAAACTACAGTAAATTGTAAACATATTAAAGAATTAACCTTACAATCCTGCTAGAATTATCAAATCTGAAGTATGAAACTCCAGCAATCATAAACTTTTCACAGTCATAATCTTACTATCGTGATAATTTACTTTAATTATATGATCGTTCTTCTTATGTTATTTTATCTTTATTTTCTATTACAAATTGTGGCAACGTTGAGCCTGGTCAGTACTTAGATGGGTGACCGCTTGGGAATACCAGGTGCTGTAAGCGTATAGTGACGGATGTGCGTTGTGGTGCAGTGGATATCGGCTCGGAAAGAGAAATCGGTGAGCCGAGTTCGAATTCCTGTTGAATACCCTGCATTCACTTAAGCACTGGTACCCTTGGGAAAAGTATTAATCCGTCCATTTCCTCCAGTTATGGGTTAAATAACAAGGGTAGGACTTGGGGACCCTGCTCTTAAAAACAAATCCCAATGAATCGTGAAAAGAAAAATGTTGTAAAAATAAAATAACCTTACCCAAAACATTGGTTATGACCTTAAGTGATCCCATTAACGATTGATAGGTCGTTAAGCCTAAAAAAAACCCAAAAAAACAAACAAACAAACAAATTGTGATCTTTTTACTGCTTTAAATTTAATTTTAATTGTAATATTAATTTTAATTTTTCCTTTTTTTATTTTGAATTTTATTCTTATTTCATTTTATTCTACTTTTCATTTTATGTTTAAATATTAATTTAATTTTTAAATCTAAATTTTTAAGTTTAATTCGTATTTATTTTCTACAAAAATTATTTAACTCCTCCAATTTCGTATATCAGCACGAATGAATTTATAACTTCGCGTTGTGTCTTTAAATGTTCTCAGATTTGCGTTTTATGAATTATTCCTTTGTTTATATGTGTGATTTCCTTATTATGTTTTAAAAAATGCCAAAGGATTGAGTTTTAAACAATGTAACAGACGTCTGTATCTATCTACAATTCTTTTCCAGGCAAAGTTTGAAATTTCTATTTCTTTGCCGTTTCTGTTGTCTCCATACCCACTTTCTTCCCCCTATGCATTTTCTCACTTTTTCCTCTTTGTTAGACCCAAACATCGTATGACCGATATTTGTATCTGTTTATAATTTACTTCCTGTCTAAATTTAAAATTCTCTTTCTTAGCCGTTTTCATTGGCTCTTTCCTCTCAGTTCTTTCTCTCTTGTTTTTCGCTTTATTTTTTGTTTCCTTTGTGTCTTTCTATTTCCTATTTCTTTTACATTTTTAATTTCTATTTTTGCTTTCTCATCTTTTCTACCGCTTTCTTTTTTTCCCTTCTATTTAATATCCTCTTTCTTACCATCATAATTAACTACCTGATGAGACATTATTCTTTCAATGTCGAAACAAAATGTACAATTTTGTAGTAATTTGTAGTTTGTACATGTTCTAAAGTATAATTTATAATATATATTCATTGCTCTATTTTTATATTGAGCACTGTTTAAAATTAATATTTTAACGTTGCAAATATTTTCTGCGTTCCTTATTCATTTGAATATACATATATATATATATATATATATATATATATATATATATATATATATATATATATCTGAGTGAATAAGGAACGAAGAAAAATTTTACAATGTCCAAAATATTAATTTAAAACAGTGCTCAATATATAATATACAGCTGTGAATATTTATTATAAATTATGTTTTAGAACATGTACAAATTTTATATATACATATATATCCACTACAAATTGTACATTATGTTTCGACATTGAATTTCCAGTGTCTCATCAGGTGCTGTGGAAAGGAATGGAAGGCCACTTTTCTTATATTTGGGAGTTGTGTGCGGGATGTTGGCGGGGGTTAGCGATAGGGGAATAAGTCTTGTAAATTGTCCGTTAGAATTTTGAAGAAAATGGAGTAGGTTGGGGATATAGTTGATTCATGAAAGTGTGTTTTATGACCGCCTGGCTAGACTTTATTATTTGGTTTTAATAGAGGGGAGAATAAGGAGATGTAAAGTGTGGGAAAGGATGGGATTGGACATATCTTTAATGTTTATTTGTACAACTATAGAATATTTTTGTATTTAAGCACAGTTTTATAATTAATCTAATTTTGTATATTTAACCTTAATTTTGAATTTAGGAAATTACTTTTTTCTATAAATCTTTAAATTAGATTTGATTATAGTTCGTGGTGTGTAATAGGTAAAATTTGATATAAGAAGGTTGTTAGTGCTATAAAGGTTTATCGTCTCTAGGAGGGGTCCTAGTTTTGGCTTGTGCAGTATTTTTCAGCATGATTGAAAGGTTAGTTCTTTAATGTGTTTGCATGTGGTTTCGTGTCTCTGGTTTAAAAGCTTGTCGCTATTTATGTATTTAATGATTTCAGTTTTTTCTTGAAGACAAAGGAAACATGGTTCCGTTATTGATTTAGCTGTTCTTGTTTGTTTAAGGATTTTCCATTTAACTTTTAGATGTTTTATTTTCGTTTTTTAACTTCCGAAAGTGTTTGGAAAGAGACGCTATGTTTTGTTTTTCTTTGTTATTGAAGGATGAGAGGTGATTGTAAAAGCGTCTTTTAAATAGGTTCATGGTGTTTCCGATATACATTTCTTAATCTTTGGGATTCTCCGTGGATGAAATCGAACACATATATATTAGGGATTTCGTTAAACATTTATTAGGAATAAGGCATTGGTTTGGGTTTCTACAGTTACAAAGTTTGTTATTATGCTAGATTTGACTTTGTTTAGACAGTTAAATCATTCATGTTCGAGTGGTTTAAGATGCACAAGATCAGTTAGTGGATTCCCCTATGTTGTTAGATATTGCAGGTTCAAATCCTGCCGGATGACACACATTTTCTTAACAAAATTTCTCTTAAATAATCAAGCTGGTAGAAATATATATTTATAAATATATTATTTAATTAAAAACAGTATATCTACTCAAATACGAGTATCGATTAAAAATAAGGTTCAAACAAATAAAGTCAATATATCGGTTGTTGATTCCGAAACTTTCCGTAAAATATCTCTCTATATGAAACTATACAATTATATATATATACATATGTTGAAAGAGTGAGAACAGAATAGGCAGATTATGAGTAATCTGCCTTATTCGTATCGTCTGCTCTAGTGATCCTCTGACCGAGAAAAGTCTAGACAAAATGATAAATCTGAAAGCACGACTCACTGTACCGTTTGAAAAGTTACGTGGCCTTGGGTATTTTTTTTTTTTATTAAGCATCTAGGGTAGGGAAGAAAGGCATTTAAAAATGTCAAAGTAACATTTACGTCCACCATTTGGGCCACACCCTCCTTACTTGTGTCTCCTTTCATTTTCCGTAGTCAAAACTTTACTTCAATTTCAATGAAATACATCAAATCTATTTGGTTCTCTTTTATTATCTTTAATGGTTGAAAATGTCCCATATTGAATTATTGTCAAGGTATCCATTTTTCAAAGACCCTTAACAATTTATATTGATAAATGTCATCAAAATTAAGAATTGATATTTTTAGAGGGTGGGTGTATCCTTCACTTAAGTGGTCTAAAATAAGCTACTATTCTCTGAACGGTATAAACTCAGTCAGATCAATGTATATACAGTGGGGTGGACAAAATAATGAAAAAACCTAGTACCATAATAGCATCATTTGGAAAATTTTATTAAACTGTCAAAAGCTTGTCTATTTTTTGCTTGCTGGTTTAATATTAGTAGTGCTTCACTATTTTTTTTGCTACAACTGTTGCTTTTTACAGATAATTCTAGTGAAGTAGAACATTTTATATAACCACCACAGTCCCCAAATCTCAACATCACTAAACATTTATGGTTCATTTTAGAAAATAAAATGAGCAGTCGATATCCTCCACCATCATCATTGAAAGAACTGGAGATTGTTTTAGCTGAAGAATGGATAATAATTCTTCTGGAAATAATTCAATTTTTGTACAAGTCGATCCCATGCAGAATTCAAGCTGTAATTACTACCAATGGCGGTTTTACCCTATATTGATATCGACTCCTCACTTGAATATTCCTCGTGTCATTCTGCCATAATGTTAGCAGTATGAATAGGTGCATTATCATCTTGAAAGATGGTATTTAAATCCGGCAACAGTTCAGGAACTATAGGATGAAATTGATGACTTGAAACTCTTAAATAGCCCTGACTGTTGTTTTCAATAAAATTATTTAAATTATATCTGTAAAAGAAATTTTTTTTTTTAGTAAAAATGAAGTGCTATTAATATCAAATCAACAAAAATAGAAATAGACAAGCTTTTGACAACTTAATCAAACATTCTAAATTATGCTATTTTGGTACTAAGTGTTTCCATTATTTTATCCACACCCTATACTTTTATTGCATTTAAACGTTATTACAATAACTAATGTTAGACCGGGCAGCAAAAATTACCAAAAGCACGGGAATATTCTTGTTGGTTGATTTTGTTTAGCGGCATATCAACATCAATATGGGTTATTTAATGCTGATATCTAAATATTTTTAACACAGCTTTATGGCTTCAACTACGGATAAAATATATTATTAGTCATTTTTCTATAAAATATATTATTTTAATAAAAATTTATTGTTAATTTTACTATAAATTCTATTGTTAATTTTATTATAAATATTATTTAAATTGTTCGGACTGTTGTCCTCATCTTTATTCTCATATTCATATTTCGGCCGTTGTACGCTCCGACCTTCTTCAGGAGATTGTAATTTTTTAACTAAACTCTTTGTTTCGTTCACTGAGGAAGGTTTTTCTCATTCTATGAGTCATGCCACTTTCGGATGTTTTAGTTATCCCTATTTAACTTAACTCTCTATGTTGTTCACCACTGCAGTCGCCAGATATTGAACTCACAACTCTTTGGATCAAGTCACTGGATCCAACCAACTTTGCCATTGGTTCGAATCAAAATTCTAATCACCTAAAGAAGGTCGGAGCGTAAACGGCCTAAACGTCGTGAATATGACAATAAAGATAAGGACAAGAGTCCGATGTAAATAATGTAAAAACCTCCTCTCAGAAGTATAGACAATTGCTATAAAGATTTATTGTGAATATCTTGATATATATATATATATATATATATATATATATATATATATATATATTTCTGGTATCTTCATTATAAAAATCCATTTTTATAATATCATATTGTTTTGTTTAAGCGTTCAATAGTTGCCCATAGCTAGGATCTTAACAGGTGCTGCTACCACGGGCTGAAAAGAAGAAAAATTAAGCGGTGGTTCCAAACTGCAATCGCACGATCAGAAACCTTGCTGCCGGATGCAATTTATCGTCATACCCAGGATTAGACTGTTCTTGTACCGTCGAATCCACAAAATGCAGCTGATGAATAATGTCATGGATGTCGCGTGGTTGATTTCTTTGATTCTAGCACAAGCAGAAATCTGAAACTGTATGGTTTCCACGCTGAATACACCGCACAATCACCTCTTTTATGGTCCCTGCTCGCCGATCAGGCACCTCATAATTCTAAGAGTCAAGTCAGGAACTAACCAACGTCTACATCCTTAAGGACACATGGCTCAGTGGACATACGTTGGTTAGTTCTTGTGACTTGACCAAAAAGTGATTGTAATAAAGGGTTCGAAATTCCTATCACTTGAAGAAGGCCGGAGCGTACAACGGCCGAAACGTCGTACAAATGGCAACAATGATGAGGACAATAGTCCGAATAATGTAAATACTGTAAAAAAAACCCTCTCAATCTTCACAGTCTGGCAGAAGATTAGACCGTCGTAAACTATTATAGTTTTCGCTGTTTGGATTACCGTCAACTTTTACCAATTTACTTCCACCTTCGCTTCTGATGCGACCACATAGAATTACGTCCACCAACTTTTATTGTCTTTGTGGGACTTCTTGCATTTTTTTCTTTCTTCCATTGGTTTTCTGACATATCCTGTATTAGAATGTAACTTATTTTTGTAATATAATACCTTGAATGTCAGAGGTAAATGACAGACACATCTGGCCGTAGGTGAGGTCAACAAAAGACAGGTTTGGTTGACAGATATATCCGGCGGTGGATATCAACAAGTACAACAACAAAAGAAAATTCACAAACGACAATCGGCTTGAAAGACGATGGCCGGCAAGGATATCATTTTCAGATACATCCTGCCATAGATAAAAGTCAACCAAGAACAAGGGTGATTGACAGACATATCCGGCCGTAGATGACGTCAACAAAGAGACAACCCGAATATATATATAGTCATCCGCTGACAGCTCTGTTTCGCTGTATCACAGCTCATCAGTACGGTTAGACATCCGATTGCTTTTTACCAAGGATCGAAACCCGACGGAATTGGCGTCAGTCGGCGATTCTACCTCTGAGCTATGGGCGCTCGGTAGAAAGAGGCAGACTTTTAGCGTGTGATATATCATGTATTCATACGCCAATAGTGAGAGTGTTCTAATTCATCATTACTGAATGAACGATGCGTAGATGCTAGAGTTGCTACTGTCTTTTCAAAGTCTGCCATACTTCTAGAGTGCTCAATCAGGGTGTGAGAGCGTATATATATATATATATATATATGTGTGTGTGTGTGTGTGTGTGTGTGTGTGTGTGTGTGTGTGTGTAAAGTCTAGAACTTTTGCTTGAAGACAGACAATTTCCGATTGGTAATGACTCCCGATGGCTCTTTCGTATGTGCGATCTCTCTTCGGCTTCCCTCTTGCTTCACAGAAGCGACGAAGAATAAAAATATAAGATTATGTTTTTATATACATGTGTTCCTCGTTGTTTGTCTCGATCTAGAGGCGTAATGTACTACATTTTGCATTCATCACTAAAAATTGCTATTTTTATCTTTCTAGCACCTTATGCTAGATATTCATTTGACTACTTCAATCTTTTATTCCGATGATTTTTTGTTGCTATACGCCTATTCAATTTTGTTTTAATCATTTCACCCCAAGCAAGGGGAGACCGCCACTAGTACGCAGGTGTTTACAGTGAGAGAAAAGACTGGGTACAGGGATTATTGAAGAAAAGATAAAAGATGAACGATTCAAGAATATAGAAGATAGCAATTGACGTTGCATTTAAATTTTTGAAGATTGTAGCTATCAGGGAAACAAGTAAACGAAAGAGAGTTTCACCGGCGGGAAGAGCGAGAAAAGAAGCTGATAGAGTAAAAGTGGAGATTATAGTCAACTATTCCCATGATAAAAGAATGAGACCTAGATGCCAATTTAGTAGTCCGCTTAAATTCGAGCGTTCAGGGTACCAGGGAAGATTAAAAAACATAACCTTATATTTTAATTCTTCGTCGGTGACGCTTATGTGAAGCAGGAGGTCAGCCGGAGAGAGATCGCGCACACGAAGTAGCCGCCGGGAGTCGTTAGCAGGAGTTCTCTGTCTTTAACATTTTTTTCATAATACTCAGCGCACTGTATCAACTATGCTTCACTGTTATGACTTCATTCAATCATCACTTGTCTGGCTATTAATTTTGAATTGCTTACCAAGACTCCAACAATCTCTGATCTCGTTGTCTAGCTTTTGTGGTTACTTTCTTTAAAGATACAAAGACCAACACAAAAGAACATTGAAGTTGAGCCTAAATTGTTTGAAATACAAGCCTGAGCCCATACTAACTAGCAGTGTTCCATCATCATCGGAGCCCAAAACTTTGAAACTTCTTCTTCTTCTATGTGCCCTGTCCCTTCAGGACGTAGGCGATCATGGATCTCCACGTCTCTCTATCCCTTGTGGCTCTTAGTATGTTTGCTCCTGTTGCTCCTGGCAACCCCCGTTCCGTCATCCACTTGATCAGACTCTGCTGATATGTTATCCGCTGCCTTCCTCTGTCTCTCCTTCCTTCTATCTGTCCAGTCAGTATCAGGTTCTCCAGGCACTCCTTCCTCATTGCGTGTCCCAGGAACTTCAGTTGTCTCTTCTTGATGCTCAGTATTAATTTCCTTTTTGTTGCCATTCTTTCTAACACTTCGTCGTTGCTTGTATGCTCAGTCCACGATATCCGTAGCATCCTTCTGTAGAACCACATTTCGGCCGTTTCCAGTTTGAACTACTAGATGAGAAAAGTAAGAAGTCAAACGACAAGAGAAAAACGCTCGACAAAATTAACCTCACCTTTCTCCACAAATGTATCAACAAAATTAACCTCACCTTTTGGATCCACATTATTATGTATAATATTTGCCTGAAAGTTTGTAGTATATATATATATATATATATATATATATAGGCTATAGGTCGGCTATAACTTTACTTCATGTAGTAAACTTTACTTTTATCTATGGAAGGATGTATCTGAAAATGATATCCTTGCCGGCCATCGTCTTTCACGTCAGTTGCTGATATATACGCTCTCACACCGTGCCATCGACCCTTCCATGCAAGAATCGGTCTGCATAGTCATCAACACCGTCCGAGATAAAGCCGACGACGGGAGTCGGAATAGTTTTTAGATATTATGATACGAAGTATTCGGACTCTTTATTTAAACCACAAGGAACGATCACTTTTTAGCGGTTCGAATTAAAATGCGATTCGGAAACCAAGATCATCATCGCTGTGCGTCGAAAGAGTTTCTTCTTTCTTTTGGCAACTTGGTGGTCACACATAGATACTTCGGAATAACCGAAATCAAGGAGGCACGGTGGAGAAATGGGTAGCAGCCCGGATTGAAGAATCAAAGAGCCGAGTTCGAATCACAGCTGAGTTCATTATATTCACTTACGTGCTAATGACATTGGGAAAACTATGAATCCGTCTCTTCTCCCTCTTCTATGGGTAAATAGGAGAACAAATTTATTTCTATAGTCTTGGATGGCAACAGGAGAAGAAAAAATCGCCCAGAGGATAAAGGGTCAACAAAATAAATAAACAAATTACAAAAGCATCGACGACAACGAAAAAGTGTGGGATGACGTTGGGTTGTCGATGGCCTATGCGTCATTGGAGGCAATGGAGATGAGTTAGTGATAATGTTATTGTGTCGTCGAGATAGATGTAACTACATGAAGTAAAGTTATAGCCGACCTATAGCATATATATATATATATATATATATATATACTACAAACTTTCAGGCAAATATTATACATAATAATGTGGATCCAAAATGCGGGTTCTGTGATAAATACCAAGAAACAATAGACCATCTAATCTCAGGATGTTCTGTACTTGCCCCAAATGAATATAAAAATCGTCACAATAGAGTGGGGTAATATTTACAGTGGACGATATGCAAACACTATGGAAAATCTGTAAACAAAAGCTGGTATGAACATCATCCAGCACCGGTTACTGAAATAGAAGATGTCACCATTCTATGGAATTAAACCATCTACACAGACAAAAAATTTGAAGCAAATAGGCCGGACATTATTGTTAAAAACCAAAAGGAAAAAACTTGCCTACTAATTGATATGGCTTGTCCAGCGGATTGTAACATAGCAACCAAGGAATTTGAAAAACTATTAAATTATAAAATCTGGAAATTAAAATAGAAAAAATGTAGAAATTGAAAACAAAAATAGTACCACTGATAGTAGGAGAGCTTGAAATGATAAAAAAATGGAACAAAACAACACATTGAAAGAATCCCTGGAAACCCCATCTTAAGAGATATACAAAAATTGTCTTGTTAAGTACAGCCCACACACTAAAGTGAACTTTGTCTATATAACGCTAGGCATGTTATAAGAGATAGAAAAAACATGAAATAGAGCCATAACAACACACCACTGCCTGCCTTAGGTTTTTCCGCAGACTTGGTAGGTAGTGCGACCATAGCAGAAATCGAACGATGATGATGATGATGATGATGATGATGATGATGATGATAAATGAGTAATAACATTATCAGGACATGTAAATCAAGTAAAAAAAATGCAGAAACTTGAAACTACGACTCTCCCCGTTGGGAATTCACTGAAACAGACGTTAAATATTTCCATCTTCACACTCTTTCATTTTATCACAAAAAAAAAAAAAAGCAATAGATAAGTCGTATGTGCGTTGTGGTGCAATGAATATCGACTCGGGACGAGAACTTGGAGAGCCGAGTTCGAATTCAAGTTGAATTCATTTCATTCACTTAGGCGCAAATTTATTAATCCGTCTCTTCTCCCTCCAGCTATAGGTTAAGTAGAAGAACAGATTGGGTTCTAGAAGCTTGGTTGGTGACCAGTCTGCCGCAGAAAGTAATGGCCACCTACTGCGGGAAAATCTTCTGCCCAGTTAGTCTCGTTTCTTTTGAGACGTGATCGCTTACGCGTGTGTCACGTATAGCATTTAACCGAGTAGCTTTTCCCCTCTTTTCACGCGATCAAAACGGAAGGATCTATTATTTATAAGGTATTAGCAGAAGGATCTATTATTTATAAGGTATTAGCAGAAGGATCTATTATTTATAAGGTATTAGCAGAAGAATAACGGTCGTGCGAAGTAACGAATGTGGAGAGGGCAAGCACATTTCTAGTAGAATAATAATGACAACGTTATGTGAATCAATAATATCTTCATACAGTTAGAAGTAACTGTATGAAGTAGCCTTATAGCCGACTGTGGTGAACATTATTAGTATAAAAACTGAGTGTAATAGTAGGTGTTCTTCTTCTTCTTATGATTATGATGATCACGATTTCAACGAGAACAATAGACAGCCTATGAGGGTCATATTATGTTACTTTAAAAGAATTCAGCAACTTAAATATCGCATTAAATAAAGAGAAACAAGTTGAGGATATAAAGAAATCCTTTTGTAATGTTTTATCTACTGTTGTTATTCTGAGGTTTGTTGAATTTACTTTGACTAGAAATGCAGCTGTCATTACCAGACAAAATATCAAAATGGCTGCTTATATTTCTACTTCATTCTGTAATTCTGAGATAGCAAAACTAAGCTTAAAAAAGTACAAAACAAGACAAAAACGCCGGAGAAAACCACAAATTGTTTAAGTCTCGTCATTTATCGCGCCATCTGTTTCAGTCTTTCGTAAAATGAACTTAGGAGAAAATTAAGAACTTGGGCGATCATGGCTCTCCGTAACTTCCTTTTTATTTGTTCTAAGTAACTTCTGACATTTACTATGCCTGTTCTGCTATTCAGTCATCTTTATCTTTTATGTCACTTCAAGACACTGGTGACCATGGCCATCCACGATTTCTTTTTTTTTTTTGCTTTAACATTTCATCGTACACTCACCATATTAGTCAGTTAAGGGTCATACGTGATACACACTTGGCCGATCATGTCTCTTTCGATCCATGACTGACTAAGCAGAATATTTTCTCGCAGTAGGTCGCCATTTCTTTCTGCGGTAGACTCCCAATCTGTCTTGTTATTCAACCTATGGCTGAAAAAAAAAAAAAAGATGGATTAATGCTTTCTCAAAGGTATTTGCGCAAAATTGAATACAACGAATTCAGTTGGAATTCGAACAGGTAATACATAATGGATATCGGTTCAAAATAAGAAATCGTAGAGCCGATTTCGAATTCCAGTAGTACAAATACCGTTGGAAAAAGTTTAAATCCATCTCTTCTCTCTCCAGATATGGGTTAAATAGCAGGACAGATAGCGCTGGTTAGCAATCAGTTTAACAAAGAAAGTAATGGCAACCTACTACAGGAAAATCTGTCCAGTTTTGTCATGTCTCGTCACTTTCGAGACATGATCACCCAAGTGTTTATCACGTATGGCAATTAACTGACTGATGGTTATCCCACTTTCCCTGTTGATAGCTATTAGGCTAGACACACATCTAGAAAATATAATATCCACAAAGCCAAAATAAGGAATAAATCATTTAATCTTTACAATCTCTTGCAGAGGTTTTTTTAGAATGGAATTGTCGGTGATGGTTGCTCTCTGCAGATTTCTTCCAGACTTCAAACTTGTAAGTCCTGTCTGCTTTGTTATTTAATATATATCTTCGGAAGAAGATGGTGTTTTGCCTTTCCTAAGGGCAATAGAAAACTAGAAGAAAAGGCTAAACATTAACTTTACGAAAACTGGATTCATGGTCATCATCAAAAAGAGATATCTAAAAGGCCAACAACATGTCGGGGATACAAAATCAAGCAGGTACAGAAATTTAAATACCTGGGAAGTGTCCTAACAGAGGACGGAAAATATGACTCTGAGATTCGAAGGCGTATTGACATGGCCAAGGATGCATTTCTAAAGCTTAGCAGAGGAGTGAGAGACATGAATATTTCGTTGGAAACAAAGAAAAGTGTATCTAAACTTATTTATAAATGGAACTTTGTCTGTGTCTGTGTGTGTGTCCGTTACCTATAGACTTCGAAACGGATGAACCGATTTTCTTGAAAATTTACACAGTTGTACTATAAGCGTCTGCGAGTGTTCTTAGCTAGATTTTGTGTCGAGGTACCCCCGATAAATATCGAAAATCGATAATCGAAAAAATCTGGTTATAGAAGGAGTGGTCCGATTTTAATCAAATTTGATACACTCATAGACAAAGACATAAGAAACGATATTCAGAAGTTTCAAGGTTGCAGTTCTTACAATAGTGCAGAAAATCGATAATATATATATATATATATATATATATATATATAAGGCAAGATGTTTGTGTGTGTGTGTGTGTGTCTGTTTATCTGCCTGTATGTCTGTATTTTTTTCAGCCCTTTTATTTTAGTTTTTGCTTCAAGTTCAGCTCTAAGTAGGTATAATTGTAGTTCTTAGTCTCAGCCATGATACCATTTATACAGGGGACTTATTTAGCCTTCAAAATTCAGTTTACGACGAAAAAAGTTTATTTCATATCGATACCAGGAAATGAAAATTTGACTTACATCCATTCATTTTTCTTTCAGTCTACGGTTTCGCTTTAACTGGAAACAATTATTGCTTTTTAGTCTTTCGTGCCAACGTCCAAAGAGTCTGAGCTCCAGGACCATGGGTTAGTTTTAAAGCTTTCATTACACCCGAGCAACGCCGGGCTATACTGCTAGTTTGTCTTTATTTCTGAGATGAGGTAGTATTTAAAGTATTTACATTATTCGGACTATTGTCATCTTTGTTGCCATTTATACGACGTTTAAGGACACATAGCCCAGTGGATACAGATATTGTTTAGTTCCTGTGATTTGACCCAAAGAGTTGTGAGTTCAGTGCCAGGCTAAAGCAGTGGTGAATAAGTAACTTGCAGGATTAGAGGGAGATAACTCATGACGCTCAATCGAGGCTTTACGCAAGGAATGAGGATGATATACCCCACTGATTGTAATAAAGTGTTCGATTCGAAAATCCTAGCACCTGAAAAAGGCCGCAGCGTACAACGACTGAAACGTCGTACAAATGGCAACAAAGATGAGGACAATAGTCCGAATAATGTAATTACTGTAAAGAAAAGAGTACTGGTCTGTTATGTTATATATGTCTCCCTATGTGGCAGCAAATGCCAGACGAAATTGAAGAGGTTAAGATTTTAGCGATCGAAGAAGCATTCTCTCGGGAGTCTGTTTCATAAAATAGCTTCACTTTTTTAAAACTATCGTTCACGAATTCAAGGCCTAAGAGTTACTTAAGGTAAATAGAGGAGAGAAATGTGGTTATACAGAAGGATGCTGAGGATGCCATAGACCGATCATATGAGCAACGACAAAGTTTTGGAGAGAATGCAAAAGGAAAGGAAACTTATACTTAACATCAGGAAAAGACAGCTGAATTCCTGGGTCACGTAATGAGGAAGGAAGGCTTGGAGAATTTAATATTCTTAGGACGGATAGAAAGAAAGATAGATGAGGAAAGCAACGCGAGACATACTTGATGAGTTTGAGAAATTGGGTTTGGGAGAGATATCAAGAGGAAAATTAAGAGCGACAAAAGACAGGAATAAGAGGCGGGCCATGATCACCTAAGTCCTGAAAGAACACGCCACATAAAGAAGAATAGCATTAGTGTGGAATTGAACAGATTCTTTCAGAATTGGAACTCGCATCGCAAATGCCATATTCCTCTGCTGATAACCCTTACGCTAACCGTGCATTCTTTTTAATGATTACAATGCTTTTAAACTCTACCGAACACGGTAATCTTTCTAAGTTGTATTTGTTCTGGCTTATCAAAACAATTCCATAGACGAATGTAGCTAAGAATTGTTTTTTATGCAATAAATAGAATACTTTCCATCTGTTACGAATGAAAAATTGTTGTCGATGGCTGTTTTGCCTCTGCATAAAAAAATAGAATTTGTTTTAGTCATGCCTTTTCCCCGTAGTTAACAGTCAGTGATATTTTTCTCGCTAAATGTTAACCTAATACAAGGCTCAAGAGCCACCTAGGTAGAGTAACTAAACGAAAATTTTGCATGGACGTAAGAAGTAAAAGTAAATGAAGATTAGTATAAATATGCGGGATACATAACAGTTAACTTAGAGTTGAAGAGGTTAAGATTTTAGCGATCAAAGAAGCAACTCCTCAGGAGTCTGTTTCATAAAATAGCGTATCCTTTTTTAAATTATAGTTCGCCAATTCAAGTCCCAGCAGTTACATAAGGTAAAGTGTTCCTCAAATGTATGATTCTTTTTTGTTAGCTTTATCAACGCTTTGCAGGTTATTTAAACTTGGAAAATTTTTTAGATCGCAAGATTTTTTTTGTTGAGACAATAGTGATTTAAGTCTACACTAATTAATCCATAGCTGTGGGTAAAAAAGGTAGATTCATAACTTTCATAAGAGTATTTTCATGTAAGTAAATATAATGAACTCGACTTGAATGGAAACTTGGCTCTCCGATTAATAATTCTGAGCCATTATCTATTACATCAACCAAACCTAGAGCTTACACTACTTCTTATTCCCAAGCAGTCTTCCATTTAATTACTGACCAGGCTGAACGTTGCTTAACTTCGGTGATCGTAGAGGATGTTGTCGTAAGCCCGTAAAAGGAAGATATTAGAAATGCCGATTATGAGCATATAACGGTCGATCTTAGATTGGAAAGTTTTAATTTTTAGTGATAGGGGGGGGGGAGCATCCTATCGGGAGTATGTTTCACAAAGTAGCGGTTCTCTGGAAGTAGCTGTTCGAATGGAACTTTCTTCTTACTAATAAGACGGGACGCGGAGGGAATGAGGCGAATCTTACGTGCAGATGTATTAACTAGCCCAATGTTCTCCATATAAATAGTGATAGCACAGTACAGACTGAAATAATTTTAATCATAAAGCTTACAAAATTAATAAGTGCTGTTTTGATTTGCCTGCATGTAAAATGGAAAATGAGTCAGTTAAAAAACAAAACGAGCATGACTCATTATATAATAGATGTTGTCCAATTGAAGACTCGTTCATTGATTGCGACACACAAGTATGATCACATAAATGTAATCTAATATAACTAGGAACATGTTGGCTTATATTCGACTCTAACCTAAGACTCGTCCGTCCTATGTATTCAGCTTCACACTGGCATCTGAATTTATAAATAACTAAACTTTTATTATGATAGGGTAAACTGTCTTTAGAAAATGAAAAGAAAATCGATCGAGTGCCGAAAATAACACGTAGTTTGTCTGAAATAAAAAGTGTCAGACATAATAGTGGAGACTCTGGCGCTTAAAAGTTTACATTTTCTGCCAAGCCAAGTTAATTTGAGATAAATTGGACACAGAGTATTTATAGAAAATGCACATGTTACGCTACGACGGTAGGAAAGTGACTGAATCCGTGATGACAAGTCAGGATCTATAACATAGCAGATGTTTTTTTTTTCGGATTTTATCTAGAATCTCCAAATTTGGTACCTTCAGTCATTTTTCTGTACCTAAATTTAAATTTTGAAAACAAATAAGTTATCTCCAAGCTTTAAAATTAGCTTTAATTGAAAGCCAAGGGATAAAATTTACTAAATCTAGTAAGCAAAATACCCTGGTGTATTTTAAACCGAAATTGATCGGAATCAAACATTTTCTGAATTTTTAAAAAAAAAAGTTTTTGAAATTTCAAAATTTCCGCCATTTTTCATCGGTAGTAAACAGAAGCCAATTCTCCGTTTTAAAAATCTTACAAAAAGAAAATACACCTTGCTGACACATTATTTTCTTCAAATTACCGAATTTAAACTTACTTTAAGTTGACTTGCAGCATTAATTACACGCTTACTGCCTAAAATGTTTCAAAAAGCATTTCTCAATTACGGTAGCCTTGTTATCACAGCTGTCATCACCTTATAAGCAGCCGACAATGGATGATTTACAGTATCCGACCAAAAGTATGGAAGACGAATTTGGTATAAATCTTATTCATACAAATCGTTTTTTTTATTTTTAACTATGTTAAGATTAAAAATTTAACACAGTTTTCAGCAATTATCCAATATTTTATGGAATTTTAGTTAGTTTAGCTTTGTAGGCTTACGTTTGAAGATGTTTTATGAAAAATAAAAAGTAAAATAATATAAAACTTTTTTTAAAAAATTTTACAATTTAATAACAGAATGAAAATGACGGCAGAGTTAACTCAATAATTTATGAAATGTTATGACATTTATTAATTTTTATTTTTAATATCTATTTTTCATATTCTTTTTAGGTACCTCCACAAATTGTGAATTTCACAATTTTTTTTTTTAACAAAATTAGAAAATTAAGAATTAAAATGTAAAAGTTGCTTTAAATGTTTAAGGAATGACTTACAAAACAGGCTGTTGAATTTTATAAACATCTTGAAGAGACTTGAATCAGAATCAAAGTGTGGTTTCTGTCGTTTTCCATGTAAGGGGAATAATCCAAAACACTTGTTAACTTCTAAAATAAATACAACCCCTATGGAAACTTGTTATGACCCCTATGGAACATCGTACTTAAATGAACATATTTATTTACACACACACACACACACAATAAAAAAAAAATACTTTAAAAATATAATTGGTGAACGATTTTTATTAAATTTTTAAATTTTCAATGGGCAATATAATCATCAATTCTTAACTAAAAAAAGGACGACAGTTCTTTAAAAGGTTTTTAAAATATTTTTCAAACTTCATGAATAATAATAATAATAATAATAATAATAATAATAATAATAATAATAATAATAATAATAATTTAATAATAATAATAAATGAAAACAATTTTTTAAAAAGTTTATTAGTAATTGAAAACAAATTTTTTTCTTCAAACTATAATATCCTTAATGATTATTATTTATTCCAGCAATTAAAAGCTTATCAAATTAAATTATATCAGAGTTTTATGGCATTTTTTATTTTACTCTTCAGAGCAGATTTTCGGATAGTGCTGAAAAATTTAAAATAAAAAAAAGTAGATGATTTATATTCCTCAATGAGTTCTATGTTTAACTAATAAAAAAATAATTTGCAGCCAATTAAAATTTATTAAAATTTCATGGATTTACCTGAAGAGGATGTAAAAGAGTTAAAAAAAATTTCACCAAGATTTTTAAAAAGTAATAATTTCAAAAATAATTTCATTCATTTGTGAATAAGTACTAAAATTTTCATTAAAATCCGACAATTATTTGATTTTTGCGAGAATTTCCAAATTAATGTGTTTGTTACCGAAAAAGTGAGTTACGTAAAATTACGTGATCGATTGTAAACAGTCGTAACATTTTATGCAATGCTAACTCAAATCAAAACAAAATTTTCTGCTAAAATTTCGAACATGTTAAAAGGGATGAAAATATTTTAAAAAATGAACAAGAATTACTTTGATCTTTCCTCTTAATAATATTATAAACATTTTTATGGGAAAAGTTCGTTTTATTAAGTCCTGGACATTTTTTATTCATATTATGATGGGATTTTTGTGCGATTTATTATAGGTACCTACTCTAAATACATAGTAGAAGCACCAGACCATATGTGGTAGTAATATTCAATATATAAAGGAGTGATAGACTTATAAACGAGTAAGATAGATTCTGGTAAAATAATGTCTAGCATAACACAGTGAACCAACTTTCTTAATAGCAGACAACTAATTTTGAAATAGAAATCCGGATGATTCCAGTTTATATAAAATGTTTTTTTTTTGTGGGAGGTTCCCTTTCTCTTCTTCCTCCGTTCTGTCTGTAATAATTTTCTTGGCTTGTTTTTTAGTTTTTTTTCTCTTACTAACATTTTCGACTTTATGCTCTGCTTGGTTAAAAATTGTTCCATTGTTCTTCTATTTATTTTCCTAGCGATGCCAAAGTTAGGGGCAGCTAATCCCACCCAAACCCAGTGAAATCTTTAATTTTCGTACATGGCCAGACCTTGTATTCAAACTCTGACCATAACTCTCTGCACAAATCGCAATTATATAGACCTTTATTTTTTTGAAAAAAAGACAGAGTGAAAATATTGTTGCTTTTATTAATTTTTTAAATTTTTTTTATGTTATTTGTACTCAAATTTCCAGAGATTATTTTCTGCGATTTCTGCATGAGAAACCGTTTTTTCCCCTCTCTTTTCTTCTTCCGTTCTGTTTGTAATAATTTTCTTGGCTTGTTTTTTAGTTTTTTTTGTTTTTCTCTTACTAACATTTTCGACTTTATGCTCCGCTTGGACTTTAACTAAGTTAAAACTTAGTTAAATCGTCACCCCTAACTTTTTATTTCTTTATTTTTTATTTTTTAATTTATTTATTTTATTTATGTATTTTTTTTTAAATTGGAGTAGATAGCCCAAACTATCGCCCGGTTCACACTCCTCCCACATCTATTGAACAGGAGTAGAGGCTTGCCCCTTGTTCCCTGTTTAGGAGGTGGTCTCCGGCTTTCTCTTCTCTCACTTCTGACCTTAGTATTGGTGCTTCCGTGATTTTCCTGCGATCTGTCTGGTTGGTGGCAACGGCTCATCATTGTGAGGGTACCGGGTTGGCAGTTTCCTGGTTGCTGCTTCCGACTGGTAGTTAGGAGCCCTAACACTTGCGTAGCGTCAAGAGCGGCTGCTCTGATCAACAGTTGTATAATATCGGGGTTCTTGTAGTGCCTATGTCGCGCATGAATAGGTGTCTCTGCAAGCGCTTTCGGTGGGCAACCTTGAGGCCACGCCTTGTTGCAGCTATAGCCAGTTTCCCTTCCAGCACAGATCGTGGATAATGACCGCCTGTTTCCTCTGCGCTAAGTCCCTCTCCATAAACAAAACATATGACGAACAAAAGCAGAAACAACATTAAACCAGCTAAAATCAAACCACCTAAAGCCCTTAACCTTTCCTTCACTAATATCCGGGGCATTCGTACTAACTTTCCTCGTGTAGAAGCTTTCTTTCATGAAAAGTCCCCGGACATCCTAGCGCTTTGCGAAACTAACCTCAACTCTTCTATGCCCTCCTCTGACCTCTCATCAGGAAAAACATATTTAAGTGAAAATATATACTTTTTTAAAAATAAAAAACGAGTAAAAATTCCAGACTAATTACATCGTAAATTATACTTAGGCGGTAAATTATATTTAAGGGTTAAATTATACATAGCAAACTTTTTCAAAAATAAATAAGTTTAGAGTACAAATCATGTGTTTAAAGATATGAGAAAAATGTCGGAAGTTTAAATCCCATCTTTAAAATATGATAGCGAAGACTGGAACATTAAACTGAATGACGCAGTCGGTATGAAAACTTAAAATAATGAGAAAAATTTATTACAAAAGAATAAATAAAAACAATGCTTATTAAACTCTAAAAATAAACGCACAATTTTTTCTGATATTGTGCTCCAAGACACTGATATGAAAATATTCCCCAAACATTAAGCAAATTGAAAATATATTTTGTTGAGGGTGGGATTTTAAATTCCCAACATTTTTCTAAATGTTTGTAAACTTTTCAGTCTTCCATATTCGTTTTATGTACACTAGCGGCCATAATTATTTGACCACCCCAGTGTTTTAAAATACGATGTATTTCAGACTATTTTTAGTATTTATTACTAAGTGAATAATTGTAAATGAAAATAGAATGGTTCTTTTGTTACTATTGCACAATAACAGGTGCATAAAATGAATTTATAAATATTTAATAATGACCTATATTGCAGTTTTATCAATGAAAGAATGAAGAAAATTTAGGGCGATTCGGAAGAGTTCATCTTTGCTTTCTTGCCTTGTAAAATTTTGCAAAGTAATAATAACAAAAGAACCACTCGATTTTCACTTGGCAATAAAGAGAAAACCAGTATGAAATACATCATTTCTTTTAAAAAACTGGGGTGGCCGAATAATTATGGCCGGTAGTGTATATATTTTGATAGAACCTAAAAATTCGTATTAATTTCTTTTTTTTACTATTGCTAGTATCTATATTTTATATATTAAAAGCTAGTAAATTGTTGTAAATATTTCTTGACGGACATTTATTATTATTACAAATTTGCGATTTGGTGCTTGATACAGACGAACTTCTAAAAGTGCCTCCTTTGATTGACATAGATAATATATGTCAAAATTGAAAGAGAGACATCGTTTATATGAGTTGATAAACTTTTTTATTTTTTTTTATTTATAAGCGTTTCACCCCGAGCAAGGCATGTCACTGCCACTACTGTGCAGGGGACTACGTAGAGTGGAGAAAGGCTGATTAAATATAGGAAATGACAGAGGGTGGGTGATAGGCGGGTAAGGACACCGAGAATGAGGGTTGGGTAGATGAGAGTTCTGAGAATAATTGGAAGTTAGTGTGATAGGAGGTGTCTATTGACCCTACATTTAAACACCTGGAGATTGTAACTGTCGGGAAAGCAGAGTTGTGGAAGGGAGTTCCACAGGCGGGAAGCGCGAGAAAAGAAGCTGTTGGAGTAGAAATTACGGTTACATCTTATTTGTTTAACTGTAAAAGGGTCGGACCTAGTTGCTAATCTAGTATCTCGTGTAAATTCGTGCTTAGGCGGCACCAGTGATCTAAGCTCATCGGAGCAGAAGCCATGAAAGTACTTGTAGAAGAGGCACAGGGAAGCCACATCACGCCGGTGTGAGAGCGGCTGCAGCCGGTCTGCCAAGTCAGTATCAACCACGTTACAGATCCTCCTTTGTATTTTGTCAAGAAGCAGGGCACCCGACCAGATATGGCAGCAATATTCAATACACGGGCGGATGGTAGATTTGTATATGTGCAGAATAGATTCAGGTGGGAAAAATTTCCGGGCCCTGCACAGGGAGCCCACTTTCATAGCAGCAGATTTGGCAATGGATTCAATATAGTCATTCCATTTGAGGTCCGCCGAGAGTGTAAGGCCAAGGAGGCGTAGTATTTTACTCTCTGGGAGGCTAGCCTGTCCCATGCTAATGGGAGGTAGATGCGATTGTCTATGGTGATTAGTTGATAACAGCTATTAGGGTTGTTTAAAAATAGACCTAAACTTTTTGACTGCTATATATTTCTATATTTATTTTGAATAGTTTAGAAAACCAACGAAATTCCTAACCCTCTGTGAAGAATATAAGAATAACATATCTGATTACCATAGCAAAGAAAAATAAATGTAAATGACGGTGTGCTGGAAAGTTCTGTGTTCAAGAAAAAACCTAAAACACGACAAATTATTATATTGGATTGTCCGGAAATTTCATGCCGTTTATGTTCCAACATGTTAGAACACGTCAAATTCATTGACAAATATATGCTTACATTTCCGATTAGAGCAGACTTCAAACTATCTCTTGAGAAAGAAAGTTTAAAATTACATAATTTTTGTCAATTTTGCATCAAGTAACAAAAACCAGTTGTGCTGTGTATAGTGAAGGAGCTTTAATTAACAGAACTGTATTGAAGTGTTTCGCTAAGTTTAGAGTTAGTGATTGAAGCCTTATTGAGGAAGAACGCTCAGGCAGACATTTCCACTACTGATGACGACCAAATCATGATAGTTATTTAAAATAACTCACATTACCAAACGCGAGAATTGGCAGAAATACTAAATTTATTAAAAGCCACCATCCATGAGCACTTAGTGAAATTGGGTACTCATGTTTGGGTACCACATGATTTGAGTGACAAAAATTTCTATATGGAAGTTGCAGTATAAACGCTCGGAAAATGCACCCTTTTTAAGCAAACTGGGATGGGTGATGAGAATGGATCGTTTACAACAATGTTAAGCAAAAAGATCTTGGAGTAAGCGACATGAGCCAACTTTAGCCATTTTTTTTTTAATCATCTCACCCCAAGCAAGGCATTCCACTGCCACTATTGCGCATGGGGCTACATAGGGGAAGGTAAAGAGAAGGAGTGGATAGACATAGGGAATGTCAGGAGGAAGGTGACAGATGAGTAAGGATAGCGAGGATGAGGGTCGGGCAGATGGGAAGAGTGCTTGATAGAATGGGAGCAGGTTAGTGTGTTAGGAGGTGTGTATTGACCTTACATTTAAACTCCTGGAGATTGTAGCCGTCGGGGAAGCAATCGTTTGGAAGAGAATTCCACAGTCGGGAAGTGCGAGGAAAGAAACTGTTGGAGTAGAAGTTACGGCTGCATTTTATCGGTTTCACTGTAAAAGGGTGGGATCTAGTTGCTAATCTAGTATCTCGTGCAAATTCGTATTTAGGGGGCACCAGTGATCTAAGTTCATCGGAGCAGAAGCCGTGAAAGTATTTATAGAAGAGACACAGGGAAGCCACGTCTCGCCGGTGGGAGAGAGACTGCAGGCGGTCTGCCAAGTCGGTATCTATCACATTACAGACCCTCCTCTGAACCTTATCGAGAAGCCCGAGGAGAACAGCAGGGGCACCCGACCAGATATGGCAGCAGTATTCAATGCACGGTCGGATGGTAGATTTGTAAATGTGCAGGATAGATTTAAACGGAAAAAACTTCCGGGCCCTACACAGAGAACCGACTTTCATAGCAGCGGATTTAGCAAGGGATTCGATATAGTCATTCCATTTGAGGTCCGCTGAAAGTGTGAGACCAAGGAGGCGTAGTGTTTTACTCTCTGGGAGGCAAGCCTGGTCCATGCTAATGGAAGGTAGGTGAGATTGTCGATGATGGTTAATTGACAGTAGCTTCGTTTTAGAAGCATTAAAATTTACTAGCCATTGCAAAAGCAGGTAATTATTAATTAAAGTCATGCTGTGTATCTGGTTGGATTAGAAAATAATCTTGTACTATGAATTAAGTAGCCAGGCACTTGATTATGAAAAGTATTATTATTATTATTATTATTATTATTATTATTATTATTCGGAAGTGGACGAATTAAAAGCAGCAATTCTAGAAAAACGCGAAAAAATTGGCAAATAAAAATGGTCTTGATTTCCATCAAAATAAATCAAAACCTCACGTTTCTTTGGCAACTCGGCAAAAAATTGTTGCAGCTTGGCTGGGATGTGTCACTTCAGCTGCCATATTCACCAGACATTGCTCCTTTGTATTTTTATTCTTCAGCTTCTTGCAAAATAATCTGAATGGTAAAAACGTGAATTCTTTGAATGACACAAAAAACATCTAAATGAGTTTTTTGTCGAGAAACCACCGAAATTCTGGGAAGACGGAATCTTTAAGTTGAAGGAAAAATGGAGAGATATTGTGCAATAAAATGGTTCATATCTATTTAAATAAATATTTAATGGTATAATTTTGTTTTGTGTTTTTGTTGGGACGCCAGCGCCTATTCGGCTATAATGGACTATTCCATTACTATGTAAAGTAATGGTGGCATCTACGTAGAGAGTGTGCCGAGCAGCCGATCGACAAGTCAGTCGTAGACTTCCGGTGACGACCCGGAAGTACCCATTGCTCATACTACGTCTTACGACGGTTGAGACGATTAACCCTTATTCTTGTACTGGATACTAATAACCTTTGTAAATACTATTTTCACGGAAAACAACAATTAACCTATTCCTGTTGTTGAGTTATTTATTCTTACTCACGACATAACAGTGGCGACGAAGATTGTCGACATAACAGTTTTAAATTCACTTAAATATCGGCATGAACTTTCCGGACAACCTAATATTTAAGAATCACCACAAATTCGCAAAAACATGAGCATAATATGATAAAAATATACCTCAGACTTGATAAAAATATACCCCAGACTTGATAAAAATATACCCCAGACTTGATAAAAACAAAATTTTATCCTCAAAATATTTATGTCATTATTAAGAGGAAAGGATTTTTTAATTTTAAATAATACTTTTTAAAATCCTTTTTTGGCCGTTCGAAATTATGTTTAAAAATCTTTTCTTATGATATTTTAAAGTAAGTAATATTTGTTTCAAATTAGATTAGTCAGTCAGTTAAGTGCCATACGTGATACACGCTTGGGCGATCATGTCTCGAATGAGACATGACTGACTGGGCAGAAGATTATCCCGCAGTAGGTTGCCATTGCTTTCTGCGGTAGACTGGTTGCCGACCAAGGCTATAGAACCCAATCTGTCCTGTTATTTGACTCATAGCTAGAAAGGGAAGATATGTATTATATCATTATGTAGTAATAAGTGGGGAATCAGTTTATTACTTCATAACAATATAAAACAGACCCCCCCACTTTATGCCCAGTAGAAGCCTTAATCATATGTTCAACTATTATATTCAGTCAGTCAGTTAAGTGCCATACGTGATACACGCTTGGGCGATCATGTCTCGAATGAGACATGACTGACTGGGCAGAAGATTATCCCGCCATTGCTTTCTGCGGTAGACTGGTTGCCGACCAAGGCTATAGAACCCAATCTGTCCTGCTATTTAACCCATAACTGGAAGGAAGAGACGGATTAATACCTTTCCCAAGGGTATTTGCGCGTAAGTGAATACAATGGTATTCAACTGGAATTCGAACTAGGCTCCCCGGTTTCTCGTTCCGAGCCGATATCCACTCTACCACAACGCGCATCTTCAAATTAGATTAATTAAACTATAAATCAGTTAATATTCCCCAGATAAGCTTTCATATAAATATATGTTATTTTTAAATATTTGTTTAATAAATTCAATTATATTGTGCTGATAGATGGCTAAAAATTGCTAAAATCAGCGATGTTAACGATTAAAATTTCAACAAAATAGCAAATAAAAACAAAGGCGAAATGAATAATAGTAATAAATTAATAATAATGTTGAACAAAGCTTCATCTAATAAAAAAAAGGAAGAGAAAAGTAAATACTAGTCAAAAATGAATAATAAAGACTGGCAATGTTTTATACAATGAAAAATGAAGATGAAAATAATGCTAGTCTACAATTAATAATAGTAACTGACGAGGATTCATCTAAAAAATGAATTTGAAAGTGAATATTAGTCAAAAATTAAAAATAATGATTGCGAAGGATTGATCGAAGAAAAATAAATATGAAAGTAACTACAGATCAATAATTAATAATGACTGACAACGAATCTTCAACGAATAAAAATGAAGATGAAAGTAAATACTAATTAAAAATCAATAATATTGACTGACAAAGTTTTCATCGTAGAAAAATGAGGATGAAAGTGAATACTAGTCGAAAATGAATAATATTGACTGACAAGGATTCATCTAATTAAATAAATACGAAATTGAATGCTAATGAAGAATTAATATTATTGGCTGAAAAAGCTTCGTCGGATAAAAATGAAGATGAAAGTGAATACTAGTCGAAAATGAATAATATTGACTGACAAGGATTCATCTAATTAAATAAATACGTAATTGAATGCTAATGAAGAATTAATATTATTGGCTGAAAAAGCTTCGTCGGATAAAAATGAAGATAAAAGTGAATACTAGTCGAAAATGAATAATATTGACTGACAAGGATTCATCTAATTAAATAAATACGAAATTGAATGCTAATGAAGAATTAATATTGTTGGCTGAAAAGCTTCGTCGGATAAAAATGAAGACAGAAAGGAATACTTAGTCGAGTCGAATAATATTGACTGACAAGGATTCATCTAATTAAATAAATACGAAATTGAATGCTAATGAAGAATTAATATTATTGGCTGAAAAAGCTTCGTCGGATAAAAATGAAGATGAAAGTGAATACTAGTCGAAAATGAATAATATTGGACTGACAAGGATTCATCTAATTAACAATACGAAATTGAATGCTAATGAAGAATTAATATTATTGGCTGAAAAGCTTCGTCGGATAAATGAAGATGAAAAAGGAATACTAGTCGAAAATGAATAATATTGACTGACAAGGATTCGCCATCTAATTAAATAAATACGAAATTGAATGCTAATGAAGAATTAATATTATTGGCTGAAAAAGCTTCGTCGGATAAAATTGAAGATGAAAGCATACTAGTCGAAAATGAATAATATTGACTGGACAAGGATTCATCTAATTAAGTAAATACGAAATTGAATGCTAATGAAGAATTGTTGGCTGAAAAAGCTTCGTCGGATAAAAATGAAGATGTGGTGCGAATACTAGTCGAAAATGAATATTGACTGACAAGGATTCAATTAATTAAATAAATACGAAATTGAATGCTAATGAAGAATTAATATTATTGAAAAAGCTTCGTCGGATAAAATTGAAGATGAAAGTGAATACTTAATGAAAAATGAATAATATTGACTGACAAGGATTCATCTAATTAAATAAATACGAAATTGAATTAAAAAAATCACTATCTACCATTTATTTTTCCATTGACAACAATGATGAAAGCGAATACTAGTCGAAAATGAATAATATTGACTGACAAGGATTCATCTAATTAAATAAATACGTAATTGAATGCTAATGAAGAACTAATATTATTGTCGCAGAAGCGTCTGATGAAAAATGAAGATTACAAGTAGATTATTATCGAAATTAATATATCAACGATTATGATTTAAATGCCAAAGAATACATTTAAATGAATTTTCGTTAACGCAATTAATATTGTTGGCTGAAAAGCTTCGTCGGATAAAAATGAAGATGAAAGTAAACATTGTGGGGAATTGAAAATTATTTACTAGATTTAACTTGTTACATTCCATCCAATCAAATATATGTAATTGAATGCTAATGAAGAATTTGTTGATACTGAAAAAGCTGTTCATTGATAAAAATGAAGATGAAAGTAACAATGGTTCAAATAATGATGACTGACATTGAATATCAACCAACGAGAACAAATGCAATTAACGCAATGAAAAAGAATTAACGATTTACTGAAGCGCTTGTTGTTGATTAAAATGCAAAATATTGTTTTGCACACTAGAAGAAATGAAAATGAATATGATACACTGATGATCACCTTAATTAAATAAATACGAAATTGAATGCTAACAAGAATTAATATTGTTACTAGGTGTTTTTCGTTTATTAAAAATGAAGATAGAAAGGAATATTAGTCGAAAAAATGAATCATATTGACTGACAAGGTTTCATCTAATTAAATAAATACGTAATTGAATGCTAATGAATAATTAATATTGTTGGCTGAAAAAGCTTCGTCGGATAAAAATGAAGATGAAAGTGAATACTAGTCGAAAATGAATAATATTGACTGACAAGGGTTCATCTAATTAAATAAATACGAAATTGAATGCTAATGAAGAATTAATATTGTTGGCTGAAAAAGCTTCGTCGGATAAAAATGAAGATGAAAGTGAATACTAGTCGAAAATGAATAATAATGACTGAATAAAAATACAGATGAAAGTGGATAATAGTCAAAAATTAATATTTACTGATAAGGCTTCATCGAATAAAAATGAAAATGAATAATTATGACTGGCAAGGCTTCATCGAAAATAAATGAAGATGAAAGTGAATACTACTTAGAAATGATTAATAATGACTGACATAACTTCATAGATAAAAAATGAAGATTAATGTGAATATTAGTCAGTTTATAAGTACTGACAAGGCCTCATCGACTAAAAATGAAGATGTAAGTGAATAACATTCACAGATTAATAGTAATGCCGGACAAGTCTTCATTGAATAAAAATAAAGTTGAAAGTGAATACTTGTCAAAATTAATAATAACGACTGCTTACATTTGACTGTTTTGACGGTAAAAGAATGGGACCTAGTTGCCAATCTAGTAGCACGAGTAAATTCATGTAGACAGGCACCAGGGAGATGGAAGGTAGGGTATTTACCCTGCTCTTCAAGTGGAGCGAGTTGTGGCACATGGTCAGCTTTTAGAGGAGGAAACTCGAGCGCAGACGATCAGGACACTGGTCAAAGATTACCTAGACAACGCTTACGCGGTAACTTGGCACAAAATTTGTTTTAATATGTCTAAACTTGTCTTAATTGGTCATGCCTATCCAACAGACAATTATGGAAGGTAGGAAGATTTATCTATGGTGGTTAAAGGAGAGTGACTTCTTTTTGTCTGCATTAGAATTTACAAATCATTTTTTTACACCAATTCACCACAGATTGGCGGTCCTTTCAAAGAGCAGCAGCGAGCTTTACTTTGTCAGCCTTATCAGATTTCTTATTGAGACGGGAGTAAATGATGGCGTCATCTGCATAGATGCCTACTTGACAACTTATTACATCAGGAAGATCATTGGTGAAGATCACGAAAAGTGTAGTACTTAGGAAAAAGACTTGAGGGATACTGGCGTTTGTATGAAAGGATCTGGAAGCATTCATTACGCGATACGATGGGAACGATTGGATTAAATCGAATAAACCTCTAGCTCGAGCTTCACCGTTTTTTATCAAGAGTCTGGTATATAAATACATTGATGGCCATCAGCAGTAGACCTGGCAAAGCGGAAGTCATACTGCTTGTCAGAGAATAGGTTGTAGAATATGAGATGGTGAATCATTTCAGCATTTATAATAGCTTCTAAAAATTTGCCAAAGATCTGTCAGCGGCTGATATAGCGATAATTATTTATATTTTTTAAAAGACAGGAACTTCAGAGGATGACTTCCAGCAAGCAGGAACGCAAGAAGCAGCGAGGCAATAGATATAGAGTTTGGAGAGGAGAGGAGAGAGATCAGGAACACATTTCTTAGGGACAAAAGACTAGAATTCCATCACTTCCGCTTGCCATGTGAAAGTCAAGAAATGATGTTAGAGACCAGAGAGGGTGTTATATATACGTCACTCAGTTGAGCCTCAGTTCTAGGTGGGAAGTCGCGTGTGGGTACTCCAGATGAGTCAAGTATAGAGAATTTGCGAGCAAAGCACTCAACCTTGTTCGTTGTGAATGTGAAGAACTTAAATTCAGTGAATACGAGAGCTCACACATTACATAGGTAATACATCTGTAAAATGTGTGTGATCTTAGGCCTTAGTGTTTTTTGTTTTTGTTTCATTTACAATAATGGTCAGTGAAAAAAGTCATGAAGCCATATCTAATCTAAACTTAAATGTAACTTTGTGTGTGTGTGTGTGGGTGTGTGTCTGTGTGTGTGTCCGTTACCTATAGACTCCCAAATGGCTGAACCGATATTCTTGAAAATTTACATAGTTGTACTATAAGCGTCTGCGAGTGTTCTTCGCTTGGTTTTGTGTCGAGGTACCCCCGATAAATATCGAAAATCGATAATCGAAAAAATCGGGTTATAGAAGCAGTGGTCCGATTTTAATCAAATTTGATACACTCATAGACAAAAACATAAGAAACGACATTCAGAAGTTTCAAGGTTGCAGTTCTTACAATAGTGCAGAAAATCGATAATATATATATATATATATATATATATATATATATAAAAGACAAGATGTTTGTGTGTGTGTCTGTTTATTTGCCTGTATGTCTGTATTTCTTCAGCCCTTTTATTTTAGTTTTTGCTTTGGGTTTGGCTCTAAGTAGGCATAATTGTAGTTCTTAGTCTCAGCCATGATACCATTTACTCAGAGGACTTAGTTAACCTTCAAAATTCAGATTACGACGAAAAAACTTTTATTTGATATCGATACCAGCAAATGAAAATTTGACTTACATCCATTCATTTTTCTTTCAGTCTACGGTTTCGCTTTAACTGGAAACGACTATTGCTTCTTAGTCTTTCGTGCCAACGTCCAAAGAGTCTGAGCTCCAGGACCATGAATTAGTTTTAAAGCTTTCATTACAACCGAGCAACGCCGGGCTATACTGCTAGTCTGACCTACATCCCTGCATAGGACCTAAAAGAAAATGAGTATACAACAGAAATCCAAGGAAATTATAATACTACTACTACTAATAATAATAATCATAATAATATCACAAACGACTGTAATTTCGATGAACATGTTCAGCTATACATTGGAAAATATCCAAAATCCATTGAAATTTTAAACTTTAAAACGGACGAAAATAATTACTATGGGAATGAACAAAACTAACAGGAGAGTTCCACAAGTTTATACGAATCTATTTCATTAATTGCTCTTACCAACTAATCAACTAACGGAACATTTCAGGATGAGCACGTTCCCTATCGTGTTACTTACGTTTAAGTTGCATTTCACTTACGCTGGCTGTGTTTTATTCGCTTGATTATCATTAAAACTGTTTTTTCCAACACAAGTAACGTTTGCACAAAGACATGTTTTTCATATTCTTTATAATTGTATCCAATTTTTAAACATAACATGAAGATAGATATAAATTGTAAAAAATACCAAAATCTGCCTTTTTCTCTCGTTATTGAGCGCGCTCTACATGAAGTGTTGAAAAGATATTGGAAGACTTACGTCATTCAGTTTTGTTAATAGTAAAAATAATAAGTGAAACGCGAAACTAAAAACCCATTAGTCGCTGACTAAGACCAAACGCTAAATATTAATTCCGTTCGAAAATAAATTCCGACTGCGTGGGAAGGAGGTGGAAATTTTGACCCACATCATTAGCGTCTGTGAAATGCTTTAACAAAGAGAATACAAACGCCGCCATGAAAAAGTGGGTTCTCATTTCATTGGTGCCGATGGAGGAAGTATGAACTTGAAATTGCCGCAAGCCAGAAAAGGCGATCGAAAATGAACAAGTTAAGATATTGTGGGAAAAGAAAAGAAAATGCTTCCTCATCAATGTGTCTGTTTCCGGTGCCCGTAATATCAAGGTCAAAAGAGTTGATATTCACGAAAGTGCACCGGCCTCCGAATCGAAGTTGCCATTATTGCTCCAGTTCTGATTGGGGCGTAGGGGTCTATAACACCAAAGAAAATCGCAATACAGAAGAATATTCATTTGCCTAAAAATCTGCGTTGCTTGGCACTGCACATATTTCGTGAATGGTACTGTGTGTCTGAGGATATACGACTTGATAGTAGCACCTATAATACAAGATCTCCGAATGAAAAAGAAAACCATACGATCAAAGAAGATAATAATAATAATAATAATAATAATAATAATAATAATAATAATAATAATAATAATAATAAAAACTGAATTAAATTCACAGAATAGAGTTATGGCCATTAATAGCCTTGCAATCCCAGTTGTCCAATATAGCTTCAACATCTTAAACTGGACTCTAAACGACATCAGGCGAATGGATGCTAAAACAAGAAAGCTTCTTTCTAAGCATAGGATGCATCACCCAAAGGCTGATGTAGATCGTCTATACATACCCCGTAAAGAAGGTGGAAGGGGTCTTATTCAGCTGGAATTGTCATACAAGACAACAACTATTGGCTTACTAACATACATAGAAACAACAAAGGATTGGATGATACAATTAGTAAGGCAACATGAAGAAAGAAAGAAAAAATATTCAATAATAAAAGAAGGCAGTAAATACAAACAAGAATTACAGTTAGTAGATTCTGTAGAAAAGCAAAACAGTAGCCAAGAACCAACTATTGCGGCAAAAAATATGAAAATGAAAGCCAAAGATAAAGCTCTTGAAAAGATGAAACAGCGCTGGCAAGACAAACCTCTGCATGGCCAATATCCAGTACGTGCCAATAAATCCAATGTTGACAAAGTTAATACTCATCGATGGTTACGTGCATCTGGATTAAAGTCTGAAACTGAAGGATTTATACTTGCAGCACAAGACCAAAGTCTTTTCACGAGAAACTTTCAGGCAAATATTATGCATAATAATATGGATCCAAAATGCAGGTTTTGTGATAAACACCAAGAAACAATAGACCACCTAATCTCAGGCTGTTCTGTGCTTGCCCCAAACGAATATAAAAATCGCCACGATAGAGTTGGGCAATATTTACATTGGGCAATGTGCAAACATTATGGAAAAGCTGTAAACAAACACTGGTATGAACATCATCCAGCACCGGTTACAGAAATAGAAGATGTAACCATTCTATGGGATTACACCATCTACACAGACAGAAAAATTGAAGCAAACAGGCCAGACATTATTGTTAAAAACCAGAAGGAGAAAACTTGTCTATTAATTGATATGGCTTGTCCAGCGGATTGTAACATAGCAATCAAGGAATTTGAAAAACTGTCAAAATATAAAGACCTGGAAATTGAAATAGAAAAAATGTGGAAATTGAAAACAAGAGTTGTGCCAGTGATAGTAGGTGCACTTGGAATGATAAAAAATGGAACAAAAGAACACATTGAAAGAATCCCTGGAAACCCCAGCTTAAGAGATATACAAAAAATTGTATTATTAAGTACAGCCCACACACTAAGGAAAACGTTATCTATGTAATGCTGGGGATGATAGGGAGGATAGAAAAACATGAAATGGAGTCATAACAACACGCCACTACCTGCCTTAGGTCTCCCCGCAGACTTGGTTGGTAGTGAGACCAATGCAGAAATCTAAATATGATGAAAAATGACATAATAATAATAATCAGGCAAATATTATACATAATAATGTGGATCCAAAATGCAGGTTCTGTGATAAACACCAAGAAACAATAGACCATCTAATCTCAGGATGTTCTGTACTTGCTCCAAATGAATATAAAAATCGTAACGATAGAATAGAAATATATTTACATTGGAATAATGTGCAAACACTATAGAAAATCTGTAAACAAACACTGGTATGAACATCACCAAGCACCGGTTACAGAAATAGAAGATGTCACCATTCTATGGGATTTCACCATCTACACAGACAGAAAAATTGAAGCAAATAGGCCAGACATTATTGTTAAAAACCCGAAAGAAAAAACTTGCCTATTAATTGATATTGCTTGTTCAGCGGATTGTAACATAGCAACCAAGGAATTCAAAAAAGTGTCAAAATATAAAGACCTGGAAATTGAAATAGAAAAAAATGTGGAAATTGAAAACAAGAATCGTGCCAGGAATGATAAAAAATCGTGCCAGGAATGATAAAAAAAATGGAACAAAACAACACATTATAAGAATCACTGGAACCCCTAGCTTAAAAGATATACAAAAGATTGTCTTGTCAAGTACAGTCCACACACAACTTTGTCTATGTAACGCCAGGGATGTTAGAGGAAATAACAAAAAACATGAAATGAAGCCATAACAACACACCACGACCTGCCTTAGGTCTCCCCGCAGACTTGGTAGGTAGTGCGACCATAGCAGAAACCAATTATGATGAAAAATGACAACATAATAATAATAATATAAGTCAGATACAAAATATTGCAATGGAGGAACGAGAACAACTTCCAAAATTACAACTCACGAAGCATAACCTCGAAACTATTAAGTTCTATAATGAAGCACTCAAATTAATTTTGGATGAAGAAGACACTCATATACATCTCAAGGATGCAGTATATGCATCAGCAATAGCAGCAACCAAAAAAAATTAACATCAAATTAAAAACAAGGCAGTCTCGCAGACATGAAGATCCACCTTGGAAAAGAAAAATAGAAAAAGAAATCGAACAACTTAGAAGTGAATTATCAGTACTCGATGAAGTGACAAGAGAAATAAATGTAAGAACTAGAAAAGACAGAAGAGTCGAAAGAAAATACATTAGAAATGAAAATGAAGTCCTATCAACTAAGGAAAAAATAAAGCAAACAATACAACTGAAAGCTCAAAGAATAAGACGCTATGAGAAAAGGTAAAGATTCTACAGACAAAACAAGATTTTTTAAACCGATGCAAAGAATTTTTAAAAAGAAATAGATAAAAAAGAAGTGATGCCCCCGTCCAAATGGAAGCTGTTATACAGTTCTGGGAAAAAATATGGGCTACCCTAAAGAACATAACAAAGAAGCAGACTGGATTGCGCAAGAGGTAGAACGAATGAAAAATAAACCAGAAGAGACATGGGCTGGAATCACAGAAGAGGATGTTAAATGTGCACTGCAAAAAGCACATAATTGGACATGTACAGGAATAGATAAAATTCCTAACTTTTGGCTATATTATTTAAATACATCACATAAAAACCTAGCCAAAGAACATCAAAAAATGGTTAAAGATCCCACTAAAATTCCTGCATGGATGACCAAAGGAATTATATTTCTTCTACCCAAGAATAGTGAAACAAATAACCCGAAAGACTACAGACCAACTACATGCCTTTCGAAAAGATACAAACTATTAACATCTATTTTAACAAAACAGACATATTTTGTTCTTGGAAAGAAATGACATACTGCCACTTAAACAAAGAGGGTGCAAACGTGGCTGTTACGAATGTAAAGACCAACTACTTATTAATAGGATGCTTTTGAAAAAATGCTACAATGCAAAGAAAAATCTTAGTACTGTCTCGATAGACTATCGTAAGGCATCCGATAGTGTACCACATTCCTGGATCTTAAAGACCTTAAATATGTACAAGGTATCACCCGTCATCATCAATTTCATCAAGCAATATATGCTAATATGGAAAACAACCCTTTACCTCAATCATATAAATGGCACCTATAAGTCTGGTGAAATAAACATCAAAAGAGGTATATTTCAAGGTGACTTCCTTACTATTTTGCATATCATTAATAGCATTAACCAGTCAACTTAACAAGACAGAATGTGGTTATAAAATAGCTCAAAAGAAAATAAGCCATTTAATCTACATGGCTGACTTAAAGTTGTATATTAAGAATGATAATAAGCTGGAAAGTCTTCTGCAAACTGTGAAACGCTTCAGTGAAGACATTGGAATGAAATTCAATTTGAATAAATTTGCTAAAGCTACAGTTTTACGAGGATCGCTAAAACAAACATCCTCAATTAGCTTAGGCCCTTGCTGTAACAATAAAAGATTTTGAACCAGAAGAAGCTTATAAATACCTAGGTGGAAATGAGAGTGAAAATATTCACCATAAAAGAATGAAAGAAATAGTGCGTAAAGAGTACTATAGCAGGCTACGAATGATATTAAAAACTGAATTGAATTCTCAGAACAGAATCATGGCAATTAATATCCTGGTCATCCCAGTGGTCTAATATAGTTTCAACATCTTGAACTTGACTCTAAACAACATCAGGCGAATGGATTCTAAAACAAGAAAGCTTCTTTCTAAGCATAAGATGCAACATTCAAAGGCTGACGTAGACCATCTATACATACCCCGTAAAGAAGGTGGAAGAGGTCTTATTCAGCTAGAATTGCTTGGCACTGCACATATTTCGTGAATGGTACTGTGTGTCTGAGGATATACGACTTGATAGTAGCACCTATAATACAAGATCTCCGAATGAAATAGAAAACCATACGATCAAAGATAATAATAATAATAATAATAATAATAATAATAATAATAATAATAATAATAATGACGCTAAAACAAGAAAGCTTCTTCTAAAACAAGAAAGCTTCTTTCTAAGCATAAGATGCATCATCCAAAGGCTGATGTAGACCGTCTATACATACCCCGTAAAGAAGGTGGAAGGGGTCTTATTCAGCTGGAATTGTCATAAAAGACAACTATTGGCTTACTAACATACATAGAAACAACAAAGGATTGGATGATACAATTAGTAAGGCAACATGAAGAAAGAAAGAAAAAATATTCAATAATAAAAGAAGGCAGTAAATACAAACAAGATTTACAGTTAGTAGATTCTGTAGAAAAGCAAAACAGAAGCCAAGAACCAACTATTGCGGCAAAAAATATGAAAATTAAAGCCAAAGATAAAGCTCTTGAAAAGATGAAACAGCGCTGGCAAGACAAACCTCTGCATGGCCAATATCCAGTACGTGCCAATAAATCCAATGTTGACAAAGTTAATACTCATCGATGGTTACGTGCATCTGGATTAAAGTCTGAAACTGAAGGATTTATTCTTGCAGCACAAGACCAACGTCTTTTCACGAGAAACTTTCAGGCAAATATTATGCATAATAATATGGATCCAAAATGCAGGTTTTGTGATAAACACCAAGAAACAATAGACCACCTAATCTCAGGCTGTTCTGTGCTTGCCCCAAATGAATATAAAATCGCCAGGATAGAGTTGGGCAATATTTACATTGGGCAATGTGCAAACATTTTGGAAAAGCTGTAAACAAACACTGGTATGAACATCACCCAGCACCGGTTACAGAAATAGAAGATGTAACCATTCTATGGGATTACACCATCTACACAGACAGAAAAATTGAAGCAAACAGGCCAGACATTATTGTTAAAAACCAGAAGGAGAAAATTTGTCTATTAATTGATATGGCTTGTCCAGCGGATTGTAACATAGCAATCAAGGAATTTGAAAAACTGTCAAAATATAAAGACCTGGAAATTGAAATAGAAAAAATGTGGAAATTGAAAACAAGAGTTGTGCCAGTGATAGTAGGTGCACTTGGAATGATAAAAAATGGAACAAAAGAACACATTGAAAGAATCCCTGGAAACCCCAGCTTAAGAGATATACAAAAAATTGTCTTATTAAGTACAGCCCACACACTAAGGAAAACTTTATCTATGTAATGCTGGGGATGATAGGGAAGATAGAAAAACATGAAATGAAGCCATAACAACACGCCACTACCTGCCTTAGGTCTCCCCGCAGACTTGGTTGGTAGTGAGACCAAAGCAGAAATCGAAATATGATGAAAAATGACATAATAATAATAATAATCAGGCAAATATTATACATAATAATGTGGATCCAAAATGCAGGTTCTGTGATAAACACCAAGAAACAATAGACCATCTAATCTCAGGATGTTCTGTACTTGCTCCAAATGAATATAAAAATCGTAACGATAGAATAGAAATATATTTACATTGGAATAATGAGCAAACACTATAGAAAATCTGTAAACAAACACTGGTATGAACATCACCAAGCACCGGTTACAGAAATAGAAGATGTCACCATTCTATGGGATTACACCATCTACACAGACAGAAAAATTGAAGCAAATAGGCCAGACATTATTGTTAAAAACCCGAAAGAAAAAACTTGTCTATTTATTGATATGGCTTGTCCAGCGGATTGTAACATAGCAACCAAGGAATTCAAAAAACTGTCAAAATATAAAGACCTGGAAATTGAAATAGATAAATATGGAAATTGAAAACAAGAGTCGCACCAGTGATAGTAGGTGCACTTGGAATGATAAAAAACTTAACAAAACAACACATTGAAAGATTCCCTGGAAACCTCAGCTTAAGAGATATACAAAAAATTGTTTTGTTAAGTACAGCCCTCACACTAAGGAGAACTTTGTCTATGTAACGCTAGCGATGCTAGACTGGGTAGGTAGTGTGACTATAGCAGAAATCGAAATATGATGAAAAATGACAGCATAATAATAATAATAATAATAATAATAATAATAATAATAATAATAATAAGAAGAAGAAGAAGAAGAAGAATATCAGACGGCCAAAATGTTTCATTCGTACGAAATAGAAAAGAAATCATTCTGATTTCTTGAAAAATAATTTGTGTCCTTGTAAAATCCGATCCTAAGCACGAGTTACGAATGACACCCACAATGTTAAGGAGATCTTATTTTGGGCGATAACGTTCTTTGATCTAACATCTTTGATATTTTCTTGACAACTTTTAATGTACAACTTCAGAGCTGACCTCGGTGAAGAAATCCCATAGAAAGCAATCTAACATTTCAGTTTTTCTTTTTTTTCTTTTTTTTTTTTTGTTTTATATTTTGATGTTTCCCTGGAGTTAGAAATCACTTCTTTTCTACGCATCCGGGCTTTTATGCCTACACCTAAACAGCTGCAAAGAAATGTGTGAGAAAATGTCGCATTTAATGAAAGAAATATTGAAGACTTTGTCATTTCTAAGGAATATGATGATCATTTTTAGATCATAAAAAAGTGAAAAGCTAAAGAAAAACAGGCAAAATATTCAAAATTAAAAAAAGAGAAAGATTCAAATATTTAAAATGGAGAATTAAGAAAAACAGGTGAAATATTCAAAATGAAGGAAAACAGGCGAAATATTCAAAACGACGAAAAAAAAAAAGAACAATTCAATTATTTAAATCTAGAAAATTAAAAACAGGCGAAATATTTAAAATGGAGGAAAACAGAAAAATATTTAAAATGTGGGAAAACTGATAAGTATTTCAAATGAAGGAAAACAGACAAATATTTAAAATGAAGGCAAACAGACAAAATATTCAAAATGAACGAAAACAGGCAAAATATTCAAAATAAAGAAAAAGAGGCAAATATTCAAAATAAAAGAAAACAGAAATATTCAAAGTGAAGTAAAAGATACGACATATTTCAAATGATGGAAAACAGGCGAAATAATCGAAATGAAAGAAATGAGACAAAATATTCAAAATGAAACAAAACAGACGAAATATTTAAAATGAACAAAAAGAGACGAAATATTTAGAAGAAAGGAACAGGTGAAATGTTCAAAATGAAGGAAACTGACGAAATATTTAAAATGAAGCAAAACAGACGAAACATTTAAAAGGAAAAAACAGACAAAATATTAACATACTCAAAATACAAGGAAATAAATAAAATATTTATATATGCGAAATGAAGTCAAAACAGTCAAAAAATTGAAAACAACAGTCAAAAAATTGAAAACAACAGTCAAAAAATTGAAATATTCAGAATAAAGAAAAAGTAAGACGAAATAATCAAAATGAACGAAAACAGATGTTATATTTAAATATTCAAAATGAAAGAAAACAGAAAAAATATTCAAAACGAAAAAACAAGAGATGAAATATTAAACCGAAGGAAAACAGACAAAATATTAAAATACTATCATGTCGGAAAAGTAATTTTCTGGTTAATTTTCTCAAAACACTCATCTAATAATTTTCCATTACAACAATTTAATCAGCTTTCTTCCACTATATTGCTATTCCCATGGAAAATGTTCAAACGAACTACATTCCTTATTCCCTCTGGTTCAAACCTTTACAAGTAGGACTCACCATTCCACGCATTCTTATTGGTAAGAAGGAACTTCCACTCTGGCAGAATCGCTACTTTGCGAAACAAACTTCCGAAAGAATGCTTCTTATTTCCTTACACATTTATCATCGACTAGAGTCAGATCGTCATCTTTCCAATATATGCTCATAATCCGCACTTAATAGAATTTCTCTTCCACCCATAAAACAACCTCATTTAGTAATTCTCACCTTGAGTGGCTCCTGAGTCTTGTATTGTTATAACAACAATAATGAAAATGAGAAAAGAAAATTTAGCATCCTAGAAAACTGTCACCATATCCTCTTCTTTTGAGCGGTTGTCTTTTGATAATCGTTGATTTGACAAAGCTTTGTCTTCAGGGTCGTACGAGTAAAACCAAGCTTCACCTCCAGTTAAAATTAATCTAAAAATGCCTACAGGTTTCTGCTCCCATTTGATTCAAATTGCCATTGAACGCTCTGCCCTTGTCTGTTGCTAATCTCGGAGCAACAGTTTTGGTGCCCAACGAGCGAAAAAATTTGCTTTAACTTTAATTTTTCAGATAACACTGTGTTGGCTGAACCAACGTAAGTGTATATGATCATGGTTATTGTTTCTGCTCTTAATCGTCATTACTTTCAATTAAATCACGAAAAGCATCGATCTCTATTTTCTGCTTAAAAATTGATGATGATGGTCTGACAACCGGTTATGGGATGCTTTTTCTCCCAATGTTTGAAAGACTCTTGTATACAGCAACGTATATAAATGTATTTCGGATTAGTTTGGTCAACTTAACAGCATACCAGTCCTTTTCGGAGATTTTAATGATACGTAGATAATAAATATATTAAATTAATATCTGGATTAAATTAACAGAAAAGTCGACAAAAGCCTTATTTGCCGTTCAATTTATAAACTAAGGCATTCAAATTAAATATTAGTGCATTCAAATTAAATAACAGTACATTCAAATTAGAAAAAACAAGACATTCAAATTAAAAAAAAAGATATTCAATCTAAAAACTAACGTATTCAATTTAAAAATTGAATTTACAATTCACTAATTCTAATTATGTAGTTATTACGTTATAGAGTTTGATATCATGTTTTCTTCTCTTAGTGTTCATCTGAACTGCTCTTTTCTTTAGCAATTGCGAATTTAATTTAAACGATGAATTTGATATCATTTCATATCGATGATAAAAGTATTGCATTATTTTTATATTTTATTTTAATGGCTTATCATTTAATTTTAATGCAGTAAAAGTTAATTTGAATGCCTTACTTTCTAATTGACTGGCAATTGGTGTAGCTTTAAATGGTATACCTGCTCTTGCTTGGCACTTGAGTAAAGATGTGTACGTTGACACGTGTTCTACTTGAATAAAAAAGGAAGGCATAAGTCCGGTTTATAAGAGGTATGACTGGATTAAATTTATACACTAACGTGGAAGTATCCACCTAGAAATAGGCTTTTTGTGTTGGAGTCTTTCTCTTGTGCAGTGTATGCAATCAGTATACAGACCATGCTACCGAAAGGACTATATAAACTTATTTATAAATGGAACTTTGTCTGTGTGTGTGTGTATGTGTGTGTGTGTCTGTGTCTGTGTATCCGTTACCTATAGACTCCGAAACGGCTGAACTGATTTTCTTGCGAGTGTTCTTAGCTAGGTTTTGTGTCGAGGTACCCCCGATAAATATCGAAAATTGATAATCGAAAAAATCGGTTTATAGAAGGAGTGGTCCGATTTTAATCAAATTTGATACACTCATAGACAAAGACATAAGAAGCGATATTCAGAAGTTTCAAGGTTGCAGTTCTTACAATAGTGCAGAAAATCGATAATATATAGATATATATATATATATGTGAAAGGCAAGATGTTTGTGCGTGTGTCTGTTTATCTACCTCTACGTCTGTATTTTTTTCAGCCCTTTTATTTTAGTTTTTGCTTCGGGTTTGGCTCTAAGTAGGTATAATTGTAGTTCTTAGTCTCAGCCATGATACCATTTATTCACAGGACTTATTTAGCCTTCAAAATTCAGATTACGACGAAAAAAACTTATTTGATATCGATACCAGGAAATGAAAATTTGACTTACATCCATTCATTTTTCTTTCAGTCTACGGTTTCGCTTTAACTGGAAACGACTATTGCTTTTAGTCTTTTGTGCCAACGTCCCTAGAATCTGAGCTCCAAGACCATGGATAAGTTTTAAAGCTTTCATTACACCCAAGCAACGCTGGGCTATAATGCTTATATATATATATATATATATATATATATATATATATATATATATATATATTACAAAGAAGTGAAAGAATACGTTTAGGTCAGACTTAGGATTAAATAATTATGGTATATTTAGTTATATTGTATTAAGAACAACAATTAAGTATTGTGTGGGTCATTTATTTTATTAAAATAATTTTAATTTTTTATTTATGTTAGACTATAAGTTATAAATGAAACATTGTAATTAATTAAATTTTAAAGAAACTTATTTTGTTTGAGTAAGGTACATAGTGCGACTACACAATACTTAAATACGTAAATAATTTTAAACAGCAAGTTGGATTTTAAAAAAATTACATTTTTAAATTAAATTCTAAACATTCTATTCCCTCTGCTCATAGATATTCTGTTAAAAATTATTGTCTCTCCATTTAAAAAATTGAAGGTACCACTCTGTATCTTACCCAGACAAAATTAAAAAGTGACATATCTAGATCCAAGCCATCCTGCCACCTTTCATAACCCAAATATTAAATCTCTATGTTTACATAATTCTCAGTTTTTATTGAACAATATTGACACACCTATTGCATTTCCTCCCACTACCACTCCCTAATTTTCTAAATAACCATGAATTCATTAAATATTTTCAAAATAAATCATTTTCACCATTTATTTTAAGATATCACCTGAAGAAGAGCAGTTTTGTTCTGAAACATGAAAATTTTTGTGTAGTCATATTATGCTTTTATAAATCATTGTAATAACAAATATATATATATATATATATATATATATATATATATATATATATATATATATATATATATCACCCATGATGATGGTGTTTTTAAAAATACAATTGAAAAACGGCTAGATAACTGGTTTGGCGCCTCGTTCAACAGAGCTAAATCGAGGTGAATAAAGAAATAATTATCGTTTTAAGAAAATGAACAAGATGTAGATGAGGTAGAAAAACAAAAATATCTAAATAGAAATGAGCTGCAGGCGAAATATATGCCCTCTCTGTTTACATAGGAAGGACTTTAAAGATTGAATATAGATTGAATATAGATGGCCACCAAACCTTTGAGGTTGTAACTAGAGTGGAACCCACTTATGATGAAAAATGCATCCACACTAAAGTTAGTGGCACAGTTATGGTTGTTAATAAGGTGTTCCGCAATAGAGAACCTGGATGCATTGGTCAGCCTATCTGACGAGGAATTGTTCAAATTACGGATTTTTGTAGGTACGTGTTGTTCAGTCCTGGAATTTAGTCTTTGAAAAGTTCTCCCTATGTAGTAGGACCCGCAGCTACATTTTAACATATAAATCAAAGAGCTATTATGGTGTAGGGGGAGAACATCCTTCCGTATAGAAAGAAAGACAGATTTTGCAGAACAAACCACACGAGTATTGACAGCAAAGTAACAATGTCGAACTGCAACAGAAACCAGCTTAGCAAATCTATCACTGACAGAATGCAGCCAAGGGAGGCGCAGGTACACAGGACATCTTTATACTGTGGCTGGTGTATTTTTTTTTAACTCCAATACCTTATTCCTAATCACTGATTGGACAATATCCAATGGATAGGCATTATTATAGAGAGTGGTAGTAATAAACTTGAGTTTATCATCCAACTAAGTTTTAGAGCAGATCATCAAGGCCCTATTAGTAAGGGTTTTAATTATATTAATTTTATGTTTTGGGGGGCAAAAAGAATCCCACCTGGTATAAAAACTATTAAATGTTGGTTTTCGGTAAATTGAAGAAACCAGAGGAATATCTGCTCACCTAAATATCAAGAAATAAAAAGGAAGAATGAATCTCCTCTTGTGTAAATTTTAAAACTGGATACATATTATTAAGGGATGAAAGGAAATTAGTCCGCTTCAAATTTATCGTTAAAGAAACAAAATGTGTCGTCTACATAACGGAAATAAAAATCGAGTCTATTAAATTCAGATAATACACTCTCCTCATGGAATTCAACAAAGATGTTTGCTAAAATAGGTCCCAAAGGAGAACCCACTGAAACACCATCGGTTGGCCTATACATGACCCCTTCGAAACTAGATTTAACGGACATCGTGGCAAATTGCATCAGTTCGACAGATCTTTCCTCAGGAATAACAAGGGCGATGACAACTGACTACGATATAAGGCATCGGTATATATATATATATCAATAGTCTCAGTTAAAGGGGCGCAGGTAAAAAGGTTAGAAATGTCATAAGAAAACAAACATTTGACAGATAACGCTGTATAAAATCAGAAAGCGCAAACGAGTCTTTAATACAGAATTTATCATATTGTTCTAAAACAGGCTGTAACATGGTCGTAAGCCATTTAGCCACGCCATATTGGGAAAACCATATCACAAATAAAATAGATCTCAATGGAACACCATCCTTATATGCTTTGGGCAAACGACTCACAATAGTTGTATTGAACACTTTTTTTATACAACTGTATACTGGTCTAATTTAATTATGACCAAAAACTAAGTAATTAACTAATATATATATATATATATATATATATATATATATATATCCTTGTGCAAATTGAAATAAAACGAATAATCACACTATTTAAATTGGCATCTTGGTTCTACACTTCGTAAGTACCTCTCCCGAGTAAGACCCCCAACAGCGGAGAATATGACTAAGAACTGTGTGTACGCCATTTCATGTTGTTGTGGAAAGAAATGTAAAGGAGAAACAGGCCGCCTCCTTAAGGTAAGGCTAAAAGAACCTCGCATGACCGTAACACAAGGGAAGATAGAAACATCAGGCGTGGCTGACAACATTTGGAGGGAGAAATAGGATCACCGCCCCCTATGGGATGAACTTGAAATTATAGATAGAGAACCCAACTGGAAACTATGTAAGCTTATGGAATCAGCACATATGCTAGGCTACAAAAATCTCTTAAGCCGACCAAGCATAGAGATAATTACAATATGGAAACCAGTAATACGGAGTGCCAGAGAAAATCATAAGTTTCAAATTGCAATATGAGCACTGGTAAAAAATACTAGAGAAAATCATTAACATCAAATAATATTAGAGAAAACCATTAACATTAAAAAATTGCAATATGATCTTTGGTAAAAAATGATGATTAAACATTAGCATGAGTCCCAGAAATTCAGTAGGTTCTTGTCATTAAGGACACATGGCCCAGTGGATATAGACGTTGGTTATTTCCCGCGACTTGACACAAAGAGTTGTGAGTTCAATACCAGGCTACAACAGTAGTGAACATGTAATTTAGAGAGTTAGAGGGAGATAACTCATGACTACCAAAAGAGGCTCTCCGCAAGGAATGAGGATGATATACCCAGTGCAAGGAAGGTTCGAAATTTCTAGCACCTGAAGAAAACCGGAGAGAACAACGGCCGAAATGTTTGTACAAATGGCAACAACGATGAGGACAATAATCCGAATAATGTAAATAGTGTAAATACTACCTTATCTCAGAAATATAGACTAATACAAAACGAATAATGTCTACCTAGGATCTTTCACACTTTCCCCGATCACGTATGCATCATCTTTTGGCATTGCTTTTCTCTTCCGACCGCATTTTCCTTTAATTTTTGGACTGATGGATCCAGTTTGTTTCTGAGCTTCCAGGATACGACTGACAGTTGAAGCCCTAACATCAACTATATCCGCATTCTCTCTTTAAGGCTTGCCAGTTTGTTCATGCTAACGCGTTATAAGTTCGCAAACGATCCCCTATAGGCTTCGGAACCCTGTTTGTAAAAGACCGTTACCCAACTTTAGGTAGACTTTTTGATTCGTGGGTCACTCGTGGGAATAATATGAGAATTACAAATAGAAATAAGTCCAGTATGGCTCTTCCAGTGGATAAACAGGGAGCTCGTTCTTCAGGAGAGAACCTATCTGAGGTCGAAAAATCTGCTATAGGAACAAACTCCTACACAAAGAATGAATCTTTAAGTCCCCAAAACCAGGATAATCCTAATGATGACCCTGCTAATTCTCCAGCTAGATCCATAACCGTACATTTAAAGAAAGAAAAAATAAAATGATCTCGTGAGGAGTACAAAGTCGTTATGACTGCATTTCATGAAGCGTTACTCAAACCTCAAAAAAACATCTTTCACCAAATAAAAAGTACATTGACAAAGATAAATTAGCCAATGTAAGAAGGTACATCATGCCAAATAACCAATTAACAGAGGCTGAAATTAATGAAATAAAAAGAATTGCAACCAAAACAGACGAATCAACAAAACATGAAAGGGAACCGGAATCAGAGAAAAAAGGAGTAACATCACACAGGTCATAATGAAGAAACCGAGATACGCACAAATCACTCTGATTATAATGCTGAAAGCTTAGAAGTGTTGGAAAGGGGTGATCTAAGTCAGTTACAAGACGGCAATAAAACGAGTTCAAAACACATTGAAAAGAATTATTTTACGGAAAACAAGAACAGTATACAAGAAACCAAGGGAGAAATCAAAAGCCATATAAGTCAGATACAAATATTGCAATGAAGGAACGAGAACAACTCCTAAAAATTACAAAGCATAACCTTGAAACTATTAAGCTCTACAATGCAGCACTAAAATTAATTCTGGATGAAGAAGACATTCATATAAATCTCAAGGAAGCAATATATGCATCAGCAATAGCATCAACAAAAAAATTGAATATCAAATAAAAAAAACGGTAGTACCACAGACATGACGATCCATGTTGGAAAAGAAAAAAATAGAAAAAGAAATCGAACTTAGAAGTCTATTATAAGTACTCGATGAACTGACAAATTTCAATACCTCAAAAACAGAACTTCTATCTGTCAACCATCACAGGCAATCTCTCCTGCTACCCATAAGCACGGACCAAGCAAGTTTCCCTGAAAGCAATACACTGCGCCTCCTCGGCCTTACCCTTTCTTCCGACCTCAAGTGGAATCATTACATTGAATCATTAGCTAAATCTCCTGCTAGGAAAATTGGGTCACTGTGTTGGACCAGGAAGATTTTTTTCCTCCTGAATCTATCTTGCATATATACAAATCAACCATTTGACCGTGCATGAAATACTGTCGTCATATCTGGTCAGGCACCCCTCCAGTTTATCTCAGGGTTCTCAACAGGCTCCAAAGGAGAATCTGTAATGTGACTGCCAGCTTGACCCCAGCCACTTTCTCACCGGTGGGATTTGGCTTCCCGCTGTCTATTCTATAAATATTTTCATGGCTTCTGCTTCGACAAGCTTATCTCACTGATGCTCCCTCCACAAGAATTTACTCAAGCAACCAGATTGGCAACAAGGTCCCACCCTTTTACAATTAAATCAACTAAATGTAGTCTACACTTCTCCTGTATCAGCTTCCTTTCTCGCACTTCCCGCCTGTGGAACTCTCTTCCACATACTTGCTTCTCTGACGGCTACAATCTCCAAGAATTTGAATGCAACGTCAATTCTAATCTGTTGTCCACTTGACTCCAGTCCTTCTCTCGTCCTTTCCCCCATCACCTCGTTTATCTTGTTCTTTCCTTTCTCACTCTACCCTCTCAACTGTCTTCACACTGGTATTCCCATCCTTCTCTTGCCCTTCTCCAACACCCCCTCTAACTGGTTCATCTTTCTCTTCGCTCTCACCTGCTTAAACGTTCACTCCTCTCTTATGTAGCCCCTTGCGCACTAATGGCGGCACCGCCTTCTTTGGGGTGAACGATTTAAAAAAATATATATCAGTAGCCAACGCAGTAGTAAAAACACAAAGTATCGTAGGTTTCCGTTACTAATAATGAATGCCACCAACCAGTCGGTTACCTTGAAACGGGATGTCTAATTGCTAAATTCGAAAGGGCAGGTAACATTCTTCTTCTTCTTCTTCTTCTTCTTCTTCTTCTTTTATGTGCCCTGTCCCTTCAGGACGTAGGTGATCATGGTTCTCCATGTTTCCCTATCCCTTGTGGCTCTAAGTATTTTTGTTCCTGTTACTCCTGTCAACCCCCGTTCCGTCATCCACCTGATCAGGCCCTGCAAATATGTTATCCGCTGCCTTCCTCTGTCTCTCTTTCCTTCTATCTGGCCAGTCAGTATCAGGTTCTCCAGGCTCTCTTTCCTCATTGCGTGTCCCAGGAACTTCAGTTGTTTCTTCCTGATATTCAGTATTAATTTCCTTTTGGTTGCCATTCTTTCCAACACCTCATCGTTGCTTGCATGCTCAGTTCACGATATCCGCAGCATCCTTCTGTAGAACCACATTTCCGCTGCTTCCAGTTTTGAGGACAAAACTGGAAGCAGGTAACATTACTGAAATTATTATGCCTGATAAACAAAAGAATAAGAAAATCTACAACGTCTATCCCTTGTCACTCTTAGTACCTCTCCCCCTTAATCCCCGATGTACCATCGATCTGCTCAAGCCTATCATGTATGTTATGCATTGCTTTCTCTTATCTCTCCTCACCTCTATCCGACCCGTTAGTATCAGGTTCTTCAAGCCCTCTTTCCTTATCACATGTCTCAAAAACATCAGCTGTCTTTTCCTGGTGTTAAGTATCAGTTTCCTTCTTGTTTTCATCCTCTCCAAAACCTCGTCGTTGCTCTCGTGTTCCGTCCATGGTATTCTCATCATCCTTCTGTAGAAACACATTTCGGTTTCTTTAAGTCTTTCCTTCATCTTCATTCGCTGTCATATTGAAAGACAGACATATGCCTTCTCAACAGGTGTTTACCCGTGCAACCAGACTGGCAACTGGGTCCCACCCATTCACAGTCAGGTTAACCAAATGCAGACGACAATTCTACTCCTGCAGCTTCCTCTCTCGCACTTCCCGCCTGTGGAACTCACTCCCGTATTCTTGCTTTCCTGACGGCTACAACTTCCAGAAATTTAAATGCAAAATCAATACTCATCTACTAACCACTGGACTCTAGCTCTCTCCCAACACCTGTATAACCTTCCCTTTCTCTCCACCTATGTATCTGTCATCGCACCTGCTTTCTCAGCTTTCTATTGTTCCTTTCTAACTAGCTTGTACTCCTCACTCTTTTCTAATTAATCTTTTTACATTTATGTAACCCCCTGCACATCAGTGGCGTTTCCGCCTTGCTCGGGGTGAAATGATTAAAAAAAAAAAAAAAAAAATAACATTCCAGTACTCTCTTCTTTCTTTCCAGCGAATCATTATATTTCCTTATTTGGGAAAAAAGTAGAAATCTGCCTCTTTTCCCCTTCCTATTCCGGCTAATTACTCAAACTTGTTTCATTAAATCGTTATTATCTCAAAAGAATTCCTACAAGCTAGAAATATTTTCTAGCTAAATAACCCGCAAAGTTTTGATAAGCCGGAGAAAACGAATCAATCAAAACACGCGCGCGCACACACACATATGTATGTATATTTGCTCGACTTAATATGCGTCACACTTTACTATTTATATGGGTTTCTGAGTTCAGTGTGTGCGCATGCGTGGATCTAAAATCACTTTTTCTATGCACTAAATGACTTTCGGGAATTTTTGTGCGTTTTTTCCTTCACTGTATATTTAGGTGTCATTATTAGTGGACATAATTGTGTAATTATATCATTCTTAGCCTTTGTGTGCGTATGTACACATATTTACCTTAGTGCGTCAAAGTTTTTTTTTTCTTTTTTTTACTGAGTGTCTGAGTCAGTGTGCGTGAGCCTGCGTGTGTTTCTGTATGATTATATGTCTGACTCTATGTGGTTATCTCCAATGCGTTCGTTTGCCTTTTCGGTAACTGAATTCGTTCGTTCCTCTCACCGTGTATAACACATGTCCTCTTTATTTTGAAATCAACTCGAGTGTCTCGTTCCCAAGAACCCTCTCTTCTAGGCTCAATATCATTTGGACTCGACGACAAGTGACGGAGCCAGCAAACCAAAACCGTTTTTATTGACAAACGTCCGTAAAATATAACATAGTGTTATTTTATTATCAGATTGGTAGCGTATATTCTCATCAGAATGTATTCGTAAAATATAACAGATGTTTAAAACTACGAAGCCTTTCCAGTTTTACAAGCACACACACACACACACACACACACACACACACACACACACACATATATATATATATATATATATATATATATATATATTCTTCATTTGTAAACGAGTTATTACGCAACCTAGGTTTCTACCCTGAATGGTGTTTTCAGGCGATTTGCAATAACTTATTTTTCCGTTTACCGTTTTTTTAAGAACGCTCATGTAATATATATATATATATATATATATATATATATATATATATATATATTATTATATATTATTATATAATATAATCGCGCCTACAAATACATCTTAGTATCATACAAACCTGGATGAAAGTGCTTTAAGATCCTTAAGTTACTCCTACACAACTTTGAAAAATTTCGGTTGTTTAAAAAATTCCAGTCGCACGTCTGTAAAACGTCGCGCGTCCCTGTTATAAGTTTGAAAAACATTGGGAAATCAGTTATTATGAATCACATCAAGATACCGAAAGTTTCAAAATGAAAAATATTCAAAAGGTCTACAATATAAATGTCTTGAGTACTACTTGGTAGTAGTCTAATTTAATTATGACCAAAAACTAATTATATATATTTATACAGGGTGACTATAAAGTTCGTTTTCACTTTAAAAAATTTATAACTTTATTTGTATTTGCGATAGAAATAATTTGTAAAATGGATTAGAAAGAAGTAAATGTATATTTTTTAAGTTTTTATTGAAATTTTATTTAAGTTTCCACATGTCCTCCATCATTAGCAATACAAAGAGTAATACGATTTTTCAGTTCACGGAAAACATTTGCAAACTAATTTACAGTAATGCCTGAAATCATATTAGTTATTTTATCTTTCAAATCTTCTAATGAACTAGGTTTGTTTTCACATGTCAGTTGAAGCCATGGATCAAATTGATTCTGAATCTGAAAAAAAGAAAATATATTTTACTTATCTAAAAATTGTTTCAAATTTTGTGATAAAGAATTATTCAATAACTATACTTAAAACTAGGTACATTAAACTTTATAACATTTTTACAGATGTTTTCTATCACATATATTAATAAAGTTATAAATTTTAAAAAGTGCATACGAAATTTATCGACATTCTGCATATATATATATATATATATATACATATTATTGTCATCCGCAGACAGATCTGTTTCGCTGTATCACAGCTCATCATTACGGTTAGACTCCGATTACTACACAACCCAGGCTCGAAACCTGACCGATTTGCCCTCAGTCGGCGACTCTACCCCCGGGCCACGGGGCGTTCGGTTTGGAAGAAGGCAGTTTTTTTAGCGCATATCATATTACGCACCCAATAGCTAGAGTGCTCAAATTCATTTTTACTGAATGAGCGATATATATATATATATATATATATATATATATATATATATATATATATATATATATGAAGTAATAAATAAAAATGGATAGACGGAATGTTGCGTAATGGACAATTGCGTCCCTGGATAATTGCGTATCTTTGGTAATTTTTTGAAGTTACCATATTTTCTTAAGAGCTGCTAATTGCAAACTGTTGTGGATTCCGGGTGAGAAACCGCATAAAATAATAAATAACAAAAACAGATATGGAGATAGAAAATGTAAGTTATATTGAACAAAATATACAACACGGGTTAGTCAATTCAGGAATACTGTTAGTAGAAATCAATATATACAGTCTTGCCGTGAAATAGTATGTCCGGGTAATGAGTCTATATCCAAACAACTCCAACTGCACCAACTTACTGACCAAGTAGACAATTCTACAACTGCCTTTCTCTGTATAGGTAGGATTATATGTGCACATCAGGCGAGTTAATTATTAAATTATCAAAAAGAAGAGATCCCACAACACACACCAATTTTTAATTATTCTAAAATAAGTATAGTTAACATAACAATTCTGTTATCAAATTAAACCTGCAAATAAGAGAATTATAGTATAATTCTGAAACAAGATAAATTTCTTAAAAGGGATAGCTCCCAGTATTCATAACTTGTAATTAATTTGTGAAATTACCATAATTTTCAAAGTTTGAAATTATTTTTTAAACACTGTTAATCTGTCATTGCATTTATAGCAAAAATAAACTTGTACTTTTTAACATTTTCTTCATTTTATTTCTTTTTTAAAAAATTGCGATTACTGCCTATACTTTTTTCAAAATTTATGGTATAGCTTTGGTTGGCAACCAGTATAGAAGAATAACAAGTCTGAATTCAAAAACTTGAGTAGGACCGTTTAGAGCACTTGTGGCCCACTATGTATTCGGCTTTTCCAAAAACTATGATCGGTTCTGCATCGAGTGAGTTAAGGATGTAGTGCTTCTCTGTATCAAAAATATGAAAGACCCTGTGTGTGGCAAAAGGAATTTGTACCTTGCCACACATACAGAAGAATCCAGTCAGGGTTGTCAAACAATTTCTTTGACCACACCGTCCACTTAAATCTGGCCACCTATCTCCCAAAACTTCTACCCCTTGAGTATTATATGTGGGGCGCAGTTGAGTGAGAGGCCAACAAAATTTCTTGTAACACCAAAGATGAACTGAAGGCAAGAATTATGACAGCATTCACCTGTGAACGGACGCTCGCCGCCTGGTTGTTGATGGCTTCAATTCAGCAGCTGGTCTTCAAGTCGACTATTACAACGGTGTTCTTCCCCGCCCACGTTGTGAATGTTGATCTCAAGGAAGTTTCGCTGAAATCTTGCTATCTGACTCTTCACCAACTTGATCCAGACTGGTCGCGCGCGCACATTTGGGTTAATGAAAACGACACCAAAAATAAATTGAATGACGCCCGAATAATTTGCGGGAAAAGTCTTTATATGCAAACAAAAAGAAACAAAAAATAGAATATAACAATCACCAATTCTACTTAGCCGACAACGGAACGGCAGTTTCGTCCAAGAGAAGCGTTTGTCTTCTTAACATTAATTCGGGTTTTTGGTTAGTAATGTCAGTTCACTCCATTCGGAGTTTTCATGTTTGTGACGATTTAAGTGCCTTTGTTCGCTTCACGGAAAGTGCCGAAGGTTGGTCTTTGTGCGTATGTTGGGCAGCGGCGGTGGTGGTGATTTGTCTTGTCTGCTTCAGCTCGGCGCAACTGATCGTGACCCCCTTGGTGGGAGGATGACGAACATGCAAATCTAATTTCTGGCGAATGCAATCACTCTCACCACCTTGCTCTCTGTTCTTTTTCTCCGGTTTAACCAATGAAGCAGTTTCTTGGTTGGTGACATTATTTCTTTCGGTTTTTTTTTTCTTTTAATGCCGAAAAAAACTTAAATTTTATATGTATAATTCTTATTTCAACTAAATTTAATTTTTTTTTATTTTCATGGAATTTAACCTTTTGCTCTCATTAAACATTTCTTTTTATTTGGGACAATTCTTTCTGATAATTCAAAACTATGTTTTGTTAAAAAAAAAGAATTTCTTTTATCTGCGGTGTAACTCAGGCTTCAATTGTATTTCTCATTGTCAAGCTATTTTCAGTTGTTAACAATAACCTCCTTTGACTCGACTGTTTATCAAATAACACACTCGCAAAATATAATTTCGTTCATATCTCGGTGCTTTGGGTTTTGCGACCCTCTACCTTCCTCTGCCCATAATAAATTTTACTACCAGCGTTCATATTATAACAAACAACTGTTTTTTAGTTGGTATAAAAATTAATAATACGGACCAACACAATTTCTTCCGTCTTATTTGCAATAATTAATAATACTACTAATTTAGTTACTTCCCTCCAGCCAGGCTAAAATAGTATTACACACCAACTTAAACAAGAAGACCGTCCAGAAGAGATACCAGAAATTCTGAAGTCGTCAGGAGGCTGTGGTTGAAGCCAATGACGATTATATTGAATAAATTTACTCTTTATTATTTCAAAAACATTTTTGTGTAATTTTAATAAATCTATCTGTTAAAATGAGATGTCAGTGATATTTTCATTTTTGTGTAAATTAGACGATAATGTATCCATTGCTGCCTATATATGAATATATCATTGTTTATAGTTGATGTTATTGAATGTTCTTTTTTTTTCCGTTTTATTATTAGTGCTTCCACCATTTTTAGTCTGTTTTACATGCACACATACACACACGCACATATATATGTGTCTGTTTGTGTGCGGGTATGTATGTATCTATGTTTGTTATTCTATATAGGGCAATACAAATAGACAAAAATTTATTAGACGAGGCTGCTCCAGACATGCGAGGAATTGGTATATAATGAAAACTAGACTTAAGACCGCAACAACACGGTGTAGATTTATATATATTTATATATATCGAATAAATACAAGATTACAAGCAAGTCAAGGTAAGTGACGAAAAAGAAACATCAGTTGGCTGGTATTTCAGTAGCACGATAATATTCGTGTTGTTTTATTTCCACGGGACGATGGTTTATTCAACTCCCAGTTGGTTGCATTTGGATTGACCGTCTCTTGCAATATCTCTCTCTTAAACAGTCACACAGGCCGGAGCGAAAAAGTTATGTGTAGAGGTTCTATTCTCTCACTCTATAACTCTTACCAACACGAAATGAAAACAATTTCATTTAACATTTCAACTTTCAGGGAGAGGAAAAGAAAATCCCTTCCCTGTTATTGTCGGCCGGTTCGTACCAGCTGACTTGGTAATCAGTACACAGGAAATTCTCAAGGCCGAATTTTGACCTAGGGTCACATATCGTCAAAACCCATTGACAAATATTTTGACTAGAATTAAAACTTTGATAAATTCCCTTACTTCTCTCAACAAAAGAATTTTGCACCCAGTGAATCCTTGTATTTGTATTTTCCACTTGTTAACATTTTGACTATTTTACCTAACAAAAATAATAAAAATAATTGTATTTTCCCATTTTAGAGAAATCTTCTCTCATCTTGAAAAGCACTTAAAATTAATCTGAAAATAGGGTCACATTAACAGTCTTTAGCAGCAGACTTAATTGTGTCGATACCCGATTAATATGTAGTATGTTTTACTTCAGATCATGCTGGAATGTGATTCTCACACAATGTCACATCAGCTATTTAAGAGAGCTGGTGCAGGATTGATTTGAGGTGGCCTTCTGGCCGCCAAGTTCAGAATCACGTAACCTCATACCCACGCGAGCGGTGAGTAAGCAGTCTTTCACAGACATTGCAAACGTGAATGTAAGGTCCACGATCGGATCTTGTTACTTGTTTATATAAAATGTATTTACTTGTATTCCTGGGAGATTATTATTTCTTTTCTAAAAGTATTTTTTCTAGACGGATAAAAGATTCAAAATGAAAACTGAATATTAAATTTTTTCTGTCTGAATTTTCTAGCTTTTTTAAAAGACTATTATTCTTATCTTTGTTGTTGTTATCACAAAGTTTCAAACTTCATCAGGTTTATATTGATCTGGGTAACCCACAAGGAATTTTGAACGAAATACTTCATTTAATCTACGTACGTTGTGGTGTAGTGGATATCTGCTCGGAACGAGAAATCGTGGAACCGAGTTCGAATTCCAGTTGAATTCCCTGCATTCACTTACGTACAAATACCCTTGGGAAAGTTATTAATCCGTCTCTTTCGCTCTAGTTATGGGTTAAATAACAGGACAGATTGGGTTATATAGCATTGACGGGCAACCAGTCTACCTCAGAAAGTAATGGCAACCTACTGAGGGATAATCTTCTGCCTAGTCAGTTATGTCTCTTCCGAGATATGATCGCCAAAGCGTGTATCACATATGGCACTTAACTGACTGACTGGCGTTGGGTAGACTGCTATCGTTCCACTGCCCATATCTAGTGATATCTCGTCTAGTTCTTATTTTCAGTTCTGCTCATATATTGCTCATCCCTTTCCACGGGACCCAAGTACACACTGCCCGGACCAGGGAATAAACTCACAATTACCATGTCACCAAATTCCGTGCGCTCAAGAAAACTTTTAAAAAATAATGTCTGCTATGTGTTGCCTCTTCTGGACTGCGCCATCTCAGAAAATTTGAAATAAATAAAATATAGTAAGTTTTCTTTGTGTTTTCTCGAGTGCACAGACCAGTAGACGCAATATACAGTGTTTATCAAAAAGGTTTTCTATTCAAACGCGGGTAAAAAAAATTGATGTCATAAAACTAACGGATTCAAAATAAAACTATTAGCACCTTAGAAACATATAAGTCTTTTACTTATCACTGCTACCATTTTGAACCTAAACTTTATGCATAAATTCATTTCCTCAAAAAATGGTAACAATTTTGAAAAATAAATTCTCAATTTCATCTCAAATTAACATAAGTAACATATTCTTGGATGTATGTTCACACATCGCTACAATCTTAACCTGTTCAAGTCAAGAGTTAACCGTTATCTTCCATTCCTCTTCATATAAACTACCCTTTTACGTAACTCTCTACCTCGAGTGCCATCTGACTTTTTACAGGGTGAACTCTACTGTAAAAAAAAAAAAAAAAAAAAAAAAAGGGGTTTTAAGGGTTTTTAAGGATTCTTTTCGGTCCCATTTAACCGTACTTAAAAGAAAGTTGTGCAGTTTGGTCATTTGAGCTCTAGAAGCGGAAATATATTCTTTTGGGCTCTATAAGTTTCTTTTCAAATACTATTTTAATTTTTTGTAAATGGCTAAATAGAAAGACAGAAGATTTGGTAAGATTTATCAACAGCTTATATCACCCAAACAACACACACTAAGCAAATGTCACCGTGTTGATAGTCAATTAAAAAAGTCCGAAAAAACACGCGTGGAAATGCTTGTCACGGAAGCTATGCAGGGAGGATTAACCACTAATTTAAGCCTGACGGAACGCATATTTGCCAGCAAAAGAGACAGCCTAAATAGCAAGGTACTTGTTGCGGATATAAAAAATGTTGTACGAAGACAGTATGCAAGGGTGTCAGAAAAAGGGGACAACAACCAAACAGCGAGTTATGTATCGGGAATGTGAAAATAAAGAAAAAGCAGAAATTTAACTGCTCTATCTTGGTGCACACTACTATCAGAGCGGTAATGTTTACACTGTAGCAGCAGCAACAGGAAAACTTGCTCTATCAAGTTCAAACTTCAATCATATAACACAACTACCAAATATAAGCACACATGAGGAGAAGGCAGTTTTGCAAACCTAAAGATATGTCATGGCGAAAGTACGAATAATTTTTGACCTAACCTCGTATACGCATCGTTCATTCAGTAATGAATCTGAACCCTCTTGGCTGCTGGCGGGTTTTTACATTATATATAACACACTAAAGTCCGCCTTCCTCTACCGAGCGCCCATAGGTCAGTGGTAAAATCGCGGACTCAATTCAATTCAGTCGGGTTTTAATCCTGGATAGAAGCAATCAGATGTCTAACCGTACTAATGAGCTGTGATTCAGCAAAACAGATCTGTCTTCGGATGACTATATATATATATATATATATATATATATATATATATATATATAAGTATGCGGTATACCGAAAAATTTACCTACATTATTGTATTTGTATCATTATTATTGTATTGTTAACCGAATACTAAGTATAATTTTGATTATATGATGGTGTGGTGGTAATTGTGATTAAAGCGGATTGATTAATTAGTATATCTTAATTGTTTAATTTTCTTAGGTTTTTTAAAATTCCAATTTCTTATTCTTTCACTAGTAATATGTAAATTTATTTTGAAACTAAATAATTAAGTTTAAACAACTAAATTTAAATAGAATAATTAGGCTTACTTTTAAATTAAAATTTGTTCTAATTTTTTAAAAATTTTATATTGTATTATATTTGTTTTGTTGAGTGTATAATTAGTATAATTTTGATTATATAGTGGTGTGATGATTTTGTGATCACAACGGATTAACTATTATCTCTTAAATATATTTTTAATTTTTCAGACTCCAATTTCTTACCCTTTCACCTTTTATATTATTTATATTTATTCTTATTTTTTATTTTCATTTTCTTCTATCATCTTTTCTTTCTATTTTAAATTTATTCCTCTCTTTCTTTTTCTTCCCTTTTCGTTTACGCTTTAAGATACTTACTTTTCTTTTTAAATCTCTCTCTCTCTCTGTCTTTCTGTCTTTCTCTCTCTATTTTTAGTCTTTTTTTAGGTCTTTGTGAATTTCATTCGTGTAAAATACTTTGTACAATAAAGACTAAAGACAGAAGCTGTTGCTGGTTCGCCTGAAATAGTCCTAACTTCCGATTTACCATGAAATAACGTGTCTGCCTTAATTTTTCTGATATATATATATACCGGCCTGAATATTTATGAGAAATCTTACTAGAAAAATGTGTTATTCTGCAGGATTCGAAAATTCGACTCTTGACAAAATAGTGATCTGATGCGTCTTAGAACGCTCGACCACGTATTATATATATATATATATATATATATATATATCAGCTGCTTTCTTTATGTGCCGTGTACCCTCAGGACGTAGGCGATCATAGCTCTTCATAATTTTTTGTACTTTGCAGATCTTGTTACATTTTTTCATTTTGTTATTTCTCGTAAACGTTGTTCCGTCAACTATTTACTCAACCCCACTATGTATTTTATGCTTTGTTTTATATATATATATATATATATATATATATATATATATATATATATATATATATATAGTCATCCGCAGACAGTCCTGTTTTGCTGTATCACAGCTCATCAGTACGGTTAAACATCTGATTGCTTCTAGACAGGATTGAAATCCGACCAATTTGACATCAGTTAGAGATTCTACCTGTAAGATACCGGAAGGCAGATTTTAGCCTGTTATATACACAATGTAAACAAACGCCAGTAGAACGTTCAATTCATTTCTGAAAAACGAGACGTAAATAGCGGTGAGTAGCTACTGTTTTTAAAAGTTCACCATTTCTCTAGTGTGCTCAACATATATATATATATATATATATATATATATATATATATATATATATTTGAAATGATTTGTTTGAACATTATTTTTGATCGATACTCGGATTTAAATAGATATTCTGTTTATAATCAAACAGTATTGTATATTTATTTCTACCGGCCTGATTATTTACGATAAATTTTTCTTTCGAAAATGTGTGTCATTCGGCAGGATTCGAACCTGCGACCCCTATCCATATAACAAAAAATTATCGTAAATAATCGGGCCAGTAGAAATAAATATATAATACTGTTTGATTATAAACAGAATATCTATTTAAATACGAGTATCGATCAAAAATAATGTTCAAACAAATCATTTCAAATTGTCGGTTATTTATAACCAGTTTCGGTAATCTTCGTTAATTTCCGTAATATATATATATATATATATATATATATACACTACGCATTTTTCATTCAGTAATGAATCAGAACACTTTTACTACTGGCGTATGAATACATGATATATGACACGCTAAAAGTCTGCCCCCTTCTACCGAGTGCCCATAGCTCTGAGGTAGAATCGCCGACTGACGTCAATTCGGTCGGGTTTCAATCCTGGGTAAAAAGCAATCGGATGTCTAACTGTACTAATGAGCTGTGATACAGTGAAACCTCTCTCTCTGCGGAAGACACACACATAATATATATATATATATATATAAAATATATTATGTGTGCCTGTATGAGAAGAAGTGAGAAAGAGAGTTTGTTGTGTTTGGTTATGTAATCTCTTATTTATTAAGAAAACTAAACCATTTATAGTATTTAAAATCAGTGCCAGTTTCAAGCCTAGAAATTATAATAAGATTTAGTCAGTTTTTTTTTTTTTTTTATAAGCGTTTCACCCCGAGCAAGGCATGTCACTGCCACTACTGTGCAGGGGGCTACGTAGAGTGGAGAAAGGCTGGTTAAATATAGGAAATAACAGAGGGTGGGTGATAGGCGGGTGAGGATACCGAGAATGAGGGTTGGGTAGATGAGAGTGTTGTGAGAATAGTTGGGAGTTAGTGTGATAGGAGGTGTCTATTGACCCTACATTTAAACACCTGGAGATTGTAACTGTCGGGAAAGCAGACTTGTGGAAGGGAGTTCCACAGGCGGGAAGCGCGAGAAAAGAAGCTGTTGGAGTAGAATTTACGGTTACATCTTATTTGTTTAACTGTAAAAGGGTGGGACCTAGTTGCTAATCTAGTATCTCGTGTAAATTCGTGCTTGGGCGGCACCAGTGATCTAAGCTCATCGGAGACGTGATACACGCTAAAGCGATCATGTCTCGAAAAAGACATGTCTGACTGAGCAGAATATTTTTACGTTGCCATTACTTTCTGCGGTAGACTGGTTGCCAACCATAGCTGTAGAACCCAATCTGTCCTGCCATTTAATCCATAGCTGGAGGGAGAAGAGACGGATTAACAGCTTTCCCAAGGGAATCGGTATATAAGTAAATGCAATGAATTCAACTGGAATTCGAACTCGGCTCTGCTGATTTCTCGTTCTGCGTCGATATCTACTGCACCACGACACACATCTAACATAATATGACTTCTAGGAACTAAATACACTGGAGAACAGCTGTTTTCGAAGATAAGTAAATGAAAGAAAACGAAATATCTTCAGCTTTTTAGCCAATATATGTGTGCACGCATGTGTTTTTAAGACAATATACACATGTAACAGAGTCTCGCTAGAAACATAATAATTAATCTCATTTTTTTTTGTTTTTGTTTCTAATCATATCACCCCAAGCAAGGCGATAACGCCACTGATGCGCAGGGGGCTACGTAAGGGTAAAAAGAATAGAAAATAGAAAGCCGGAAATCACATCCTAAACTGGGAACAAGGGATGAGCCTCTTCACCTGTTCAATAGACGTGGGTGGAGTGTGAACCGGGCGATAGTTTAGTCTATCTACTCCAATTGAAAAAAAAAATAAAAATAAAAATAAAGAGAGAAAAGAGTGAAAAGATTGGAAAAGAGAAAAACCGGAAACCGCATCCTAAACAGGAAACCAGGGATGAGCCTCTTCACCTGTTCAAAAGATGTGGGTGGAGTGTGAACCGGGCGATTGTTTGTCACTCAGTTTGTTCATCAATTCATGTCGGCCAGTGTGCCTGTATGTGAGAGGTTAGACTACCTCCTCCTAACATGGGCCTTACATTCTTGCGTGCAATGCCTGAGAAATTCTGCCCGCCTGCTCACTGGGGTTGGTGCTTATATAACTACTTACCCAACGGTATTTTCTACGCGTAGTTAAGCTGACGCGTGTTCATCTATTGGGATCGCCACTAAAATCTAGTGAAACGCGGTTGTCCACTCCTGGCCAGGAAGCATTAATTCTTGAACATGGCTTAGCTGAAAAATTGAGTGCAAACCGCATCTTCTTTCTTTATGTACTGTGTGCCCTCAGGACGTAGGCGATTATAGCTCTTCACAAATCCCTGTCCTTTATATACATTTCTTATTTTATTATTTCTGATAAACCTTGTTCCGTCATCCATTTACTCAAGCTAATTAAGTACGTTATGCATTGTCTTCCTCTAGCTCTCTTGCCTTCACTCTATCTTGTGAAAATCAGTTTTTATAAGCCTTTTTTCTTTTATATATGCCCTAGAAATTTCAATTCTATCCTATAGAAGGACTGACATTACGTAACAGCTTAGTGTGCTTTGCTTTGTTTCTGTTGCTTCAAGTCTCTTCTTCATCTCTGAGGAGATTGTCCGACATTCACTGCCATATAGGAGGACTGATAATACGTAACAGTCCAGTAATCTTTTCTTTGTTTCTGTTGCTTCAAGTCTCTTCTTCCACCGTGAAAGACATTGTCCAGCATTCACTGCTATATAAAAATACTGATATTACGTAACAGTTCAGTACTATTTTCTTTGTTTCCTTTGCTTTAAGTCTCTTCTTCCACAGTGAAAGAGATTGTCCAGCATTTACTGCCATATAGAAGGACTGATATTACGTAACAGTTCAGTACTCTTTTTTTGTTTCCTTTGCTTTACGTCTCTACTTCCACTGTGAAAGAGATTGTCCAACATTCACTGCCATATAGGAGGACTGATATTACGTAACAGCCCACTAATCTTTTCTTTGTTTCTGTTGCTTCAAGTCTCTTCATCTGTGAGATTGTCCAGCATTCACTGCCATATAGGAGGACTGATATTACGTAACATTTCAGTACTCTTTTCTTTGTTTCTGTTGCTTCAAGTCTCTTCATCTGTGAGATTGTCCAGCATTCACTGACATATAGGAGGACTGATATTACGTAACAGCCCAGTAATCTTTTCTTTGTTTCTGTTGCTTCAAGTCTCTTCCTCGTCTGTGATTCAATTGTGAGAAGATTGTCCAACATTCACGGTCATATACAAGGAGTGTTATTACGTAGCAGTTCAGAAAATTTTTCTATGTTTCTGTTGCTTAAAGTCTCTTCTTCACCTGTAAAGAGATTATCCAGGATTCACTGCTATATAGGAGGACTGATATTACGTAACAATTAAGAATATTTTTCTTTGTTTCTGTTGCTTCAAGTTTTTTTTTTCATTTTTGAGGAAATTGCCCAGCTTTCACTGCCGTAGAAGAAGACTGATATTATGTAAAATTTCAGAACATTTTTCATTCTTTCTGTTGCTTTAAGTCTCTTCTTAATCTGTGAGGAGATTATCCAATATTCACTGCCATATAGAAAGCGTGTTACTACGTGACAGCTCAGAATATTTTTCATTGATTTTGTTACTTCAAGTCTCTTTTTCATTTTTGAGGAGATTGTTCAACATTCACTGCCATATAGGAAGACTAGTCTTTGGTAACAGTTCAGTACCCTTTTCTTTGTTTCTCTTAAAGGCTTTCTGTTTCTTAATTGTCTGCTTAGCTTTTGGAAGGCATCTTTGGTTATCCCATTTTGCTTTCGGATTTTAGTGTTGTACTTTTAATCCTCCTATAGAGCACTTAAATGACCCTACTCTGTATATTGTTGCAGCCATGTTTTTGTTCTCTAGTTTTCTTTCATTCTTTATGTGCACCCATGTTTGTATATATTAATTTCAACCCCGTGTAACAATATAAAATTCAGTTTTTTTTCAACCTTCGAAAAGACGAAAACATTAAAGAAAGTAATAAAATGATTACAAGCATTTAAAAACAAAGAAATTAAATTTATTTAAAAGTAAGAAGTAACTTCGAAAAAAATATAGGCACAATTTCGGCACCCGTTTCCCCCCAAAAAGACGATTTTTGTGATAAACAGAGAGAAGGAATTAAATCTTTCAATCAGTAAAATTTAGGTTGCACCCAGATGAAATTCCTTTTTATGATTATAGACATCGTTGAAAAGGTTGGTGTTTAGGTATATGTGTAAAAGGTCTCGCAGGGGAGTTGTAAAGATTAAAAAAGTCAACTGCAGTTAATACTTCTGTGATAATGAGAGTTTTACAACTTCCAATTACCAGAGTGAAGAGGAATGTACTGGCAAAAAAAGTAGGGTTAGGAGAGAGTTGCTTTAACCTCCCTGTAATATACCCAGTTCGAAAACGCTTTATCTACTCACTTTATCGGATCGAATTTAGCTTTTTTATGTGACCTGGGTGGCTCTGGCTATTAGAAAATTGGGTGTGTTCTCATCGGTGTAATACATGCATGTTTTTGTCAGGTGACATGAGAAGTCATGTGAGTGCGCTTAGTGGAGGTTGCAAAAAGAAAGGGAGAATGAGGGATGGTGAAAATGATAAATTTAATGTTTTTTATCTAAAATTTAAAAGCATCTAAAATTTCTAGCATCCCTCTGTCGTGCGCATGTGTAGTCTGACCAACATTACAAATTACGAACGATGAATTCTGAAAGAACGAAACGCTGAAAGAAAACTTTCTCTTATATTTTCCCAGTATATATATATATATATATATATATATATATATATATATATATATACTAGTAGTATAAGCCCGGTGTTGCTCGGGTGTAATGAGACCTTTAAAACTAATCCGTGGTCCTGGAGCTCAGATACTTTGGACGTTGGCACGAAAGACTAAAAAGCAATAGTTGTTTCCAGTTAAAGCGAAACCGTAGACTGAAAGAAAAATGAATGGATGTAAGTCAAATTTTGATTTCCTAGTAACGATACCAAATAAGTTTTTTCGTTATAAACTGAATTTTGAAGGCTACATAAGTCCTCTGAGTAAATGGTATCATAGCTGAGACTAAGAACTACAACTATACCTACTTAGAACCAAACCCGAAGCGAGACTAAAATAAAAGGGCTGAAAATATAGAGACATACAGGCAGATAAACAGACACACACAAACATCATGCCTTATACATATATATATATATATATATATATATATATATTTACTCTTTGATAATGGCTTATGCGAGCCGAAAGCTTAGACCCGATAAAAAAATCAACAAATACTGTGATTTTTTGTTGTCTTTCAACGACATCACCATCAAGTATATCAGACGGTATGAACGGATCCTACACAAAATTAATAGACAAAACTTGTCTATATTATTCAATGAAACCTGCATTAATTATATATATATATATATTATCGATTTTCTGCACTATTGTAAGAACTGCAACCTTGAAACTTCTGTATATCGTTTCTTATGTCTTCGTCTATGAGTGTATCAAATTTGATTAAAATCGGACCACTCCTTCTATATCCCGATTTTTTTTTTATTATCGATTTTCTATATTTATCGGGGTACCTCGACACAAAACCTAGCTAAGAACACTCGCAGACGCTTATAGTACAACTGTGTAAATTTTCAAGGAAATCTGTTCAGCCGTTTTGGAGTCTATAGGTAACGGACACACACACACATACACACACATATACACACACAGACAAAGTTCCATTATAAATAAGTTTATCTATAAACAGAAAATGCCAGTAGAAATATGATTTTTACGGAAACTATACATTTTATTCTCAAATTATTTTGTATCTCAGAATATTTCTTGTTTTAATTTTCCATTTTATTTTATAATCATTATCTCGGGTTAAGTCTAAGGCCTTACAAGTCAGCAATTATAGATTACCATTCTTCAAACTCTTTTTTAAAAAAGCGTAATTTTTTAAAATCGTTGCTGAATTTTTGTCAAACTTTGCGTGAAGAGTTGCAGATAGATTATATGTTGTCAACTAAATGATGGCTGATTTAAAATATGAAATGAATAATGCAAATTAAGCCCCTCGACGAAGGCAGTCACCAACGAGGTGCACTGGTCTAACCTTGTATCAATGCCATTTTCGCTGGCTCGGCCAAATCATGCAACAACCTGATGATCACCCCACCAGAGTCCTTGCCGTAGACAATTGCAGTCGCTGAAAAGATGTCTGCTAAATTATCCAGCAGATGAAACCAGATACTGGATGATATAGCGATGCTCTGTCAAGACCGTGATAGTGGGAGAAATAAGATAGCTCTCATGGGCTTAACGCTTTCTTGACATGAGATTTAGAAGAAGCAGCAGCAGAAGGAGTATACAGCGATAGCAGTTTCAGGTTAAAGAACGTCCTTCCAGCCGAAATTGTATTGTTAACTCACTTCATTTCTTATACCGAATTGTCACTCCTAAAGTTTGTGTTTTTCTCTGTTGTCCAGATTGGGTCGGTGTAAATAGCAACTATTTGTGTCGTAAACAGCGTTCGAGGAACATCCAATTTCAGAAGATATTAACCTGCGGGACTATATAAGCACAAATAGTTGCACAATCAATCCTACACTATTTAGATTATTCGGACTATTGTCCGCATCTTTGTTGCCGCATGTACAACGTTTCGACCGTTGTACGCTTCAGCCTTCTTCAGGTGCTAGGAATTTCAAACCGAACCCTTTATTATGATCGCTGGGGTATATCATTTTCATAGTCATGAGTTATCTCCATCTAACCGTACTCTCTAAGCTACTGGCTCATCACTGCTTGAATTTTTTATTTTCATTTCAATTGGCTTATACCCGTATCACTGTTCTCCCGTAATCAAGAAAATTAAGCAACGTCGATCCTGATCACTGCTTACACCCTTGTACAAATTAATTGAAACAACTGCTTTAGTTTCCTATCTTTCAACATACGGTCAGTTTTAGACCCACTGAAGTGACAGAGTGTAATCGATTTCTATTTTTTCTTAAATTAGGTCATTTGCAGTCGTGTTCAGTAATATGAATTTATTTTCGGTGTGTACGATGAAACTTGTTTGGCCTTGAAAAATATTGCGTCATCTCTGACTGCATTAGATTTTATCACGCGCAAACACTATTGTCTCGACTGTCAATTAGTTGTCCTAGGGCCATTGTCTGCGACGGACATTACTCAAAGGAAACGTACGAAAATTTTAACACTGCACGTGCACACTGGCAAGCCTTAGGGAGAGATCGCGGATATTGTTGGTGTCAGCCTTTCAACTATCGTCGTGACAGGAAAGGTGTATATATATATATATATATATATATATATATATACTAGTATCATAGCACGGCGTTACTCATGCAACTCAGAACATTTTAGTAGTAGGAGAAGATGCCACTTTTTATTTTACATAGTTTGTTTTTGTTTGAAAAACACTTTTAAAAAAAAATATTTCTTTTGTTTCAAAATTACGGGGAAAAATATTCACATTTTTTTGTTGACCAAATGAATTTTTAAAACGTCGGAATAAAAATTAAATATAAAGGCTCATTTTTTTTTTAATAAAAAATATTTTAGTCGCGTTTGACACGTGTGATTTGATTTCTGTGACGTAATCTAGCAACCATCTTAGATTTGGATGTTTTACGGAGCAAATGTAAACAATCGTGTCCATTGGCCAAAAAGTGCGAAAGGTAAAATTGCTGAACTTAAACTCAAAAAATATGTGTCGACCTGGCTTCCCTGTAGATATGTGTCCCTAGAAATTTTGAATAGCGTAACTTAAAACATGTAGGCGTGCATAGGGAACAGTCACACTCAGACTCACAGATTGCATTTTATATATAGAGACTAGCAGTATAACCCGGCGTTGCTCGGGCGTAATGAAAGCTTTAAAACTAGTCCATGGTTCTGGAGCATAGATTCAACCTAAAGAATATTTGTGTGAAGTTTGGTGAGAATCGGATAATAATTGTGGATTTGTATAAAGGACATACAGGTAGAAAAACAGATACACACATAAACATATTGCTTTATATATATATATATATATATATATATGTATATATATATATTATCGATTTTCTGCACTATTGTAAGCACTGCAACCATGAAACTTCTTAATATCGTTTCTTGTGTCTTTGTCTATGAGTGTATCAAATTTGATTAAAATCGGACCACTCCTTCTATAACCCGATTTTTTCAATTATCGATTTTCGATATTTATCGGGGTACCTCGACACAAAACCTATCTAAGAACACTCGCAAACGCTCATAGTACAACTTTGTAAATTTTCAAGAAAATCGGTTCAGCCGTTTCGGAGTCTATAGGTAACGGATACACACACACACTGACACACACACACACACACACACAAAGTTCCATTTATAAATAAGTTTAGATAAGTAAACATTGAAATCAACACTTCAACTGGATTAAAAAAAATAATTCTATAATGGCGGTAGGAAATAAAAATATTTCTACCTTCATTTACACGTTATAGACAGGAAAGTTTAAATATATCTAAGATACATTTTTCTTTACAGTCAGGTTCAACCTATACAGATCCTGGTGTGGGCCACACGAGCCAAAGGGTTACGTTAAGAGTTAGTTTATATAGATAGCGAAGATAACAGTTAATTCTAGACTTGAACAGGTTGAGATTGTACTAAGCAGGAAAATATCCTCTCGGGAATCGGTTTGACAGAGAAGTAGTTCGTGAGGAGAAACTGTTTTAGTGGCACTTACACCTCACCAATGAAATACGGAGGAAATGTGGGTGTTTTGCAACGTTGTTGTGGCGTGGCGGGTCCTAGCCGTGAAGGTTAGACCTGGTGGAACCTAGGAATGTAGTTCGTCCGAGCACTTTCCATGGAAGTAGCGACAGGCTCACCATATCCCGCCTGTGAGAGAGAGGTTCGAGGGTGGAAAATAGTTCGTCATCCACAAGGACTCGGAAACGCTTTTAAACTCAAGACGGGAAAGTGAGGACTTGGCAGCTTCCGCCTAAATATTATAACAGTACCCCATCTTTTGGTCTGATCTAGCTTTTATAGCAGACAAAGTCAGGTACTTACTGCAGAGATACATATTGTTTTTATCATAATATTCCATAAATAAGTTCAATTCGTGCCTAGACTGACAAAACAATTTTGGTTTTATCACCGAGGTTAAGCAACGTCGAGCCAGGTCAGTACCTATATGAGTGACAGCTTGGATGTTCAATTGTTGGAATGGACAATGGTACGGAATTGTTAATAGGAGATCCGAGTTCTAATTACAGTCGGATTCGTTATATTCACTTACACCGAGCAATGTTTCATTACCCCAGCACTCAATGTGCGATATTATATATATATATATATTCAATTCTCTTTATTGTTAATAGCTTAAATGTTCTATGTTTACTATGTGTTAATATTTACTCTTTGATAATGGCTTATGTGAGCCGAAAGCTTAGACCCGATAAAAAATTCAACAAATACTGTGATTTTTTGTTGTCTTTCAACGACATCTCCATCAAGTATATCAGACGGTATGAACGGATCCTACACAAAATTAATAGACAAAACTTGTCTATATTATTCAATGAAACCTGCATTAATATATATATATATATATATATATATATATATATATTCTTTTTCAAAATCTGCTTTTTCGCTTCAACAGAAAGTAAACCTTGTAAAATGTCAAAATAGTCAGATAAGAAAAATACTTTCTAATAAAATAAAAAAATTTAAACCGTTCCAGCAAAAATTTCGTTAATAGTTTCAAAATGGATTCTGTTCCATTGCCCCCACCCTTGAGGGTTGTTAAACGCATTTAAAAAAAACAGCTTGTGTCCTTGAATATTAATACGTAGGACATTGTTGGTCACGGCTCACCTAATATATTCTGTTGACGTAAGAACAGCTCCCGGCAGAACTTTTTGCAATTCTTGTCTCACATGACGATATCTGATGACAGAACACCGACATGATAAAAAGAAATGAAAATCTTTCCAACTTAAACTTTAATTTCTTTAGTTCATATAACGCCGTTGTTTTTTTTTTACAGAATTATATCCAATTAAAATAAAATTATTTCTATAGGGTCCGGTCCATAACACACGAGAGCCGAAATAGCTCAGTTGGAAGAGCGTTAGGCTGCAGATCTTTAGGTCAGCAGTTCAATACCTGTTTTCGGCATCCGGTGGTTGAAGCGTGAATTTTTGGAAGTGCGTTGTGGTACAGTGGATATCCGCTCGAAACGAGAACTCGGGGAGCCGAGTTCGAATTCCAGTTGAATTCATTGCATTCACTTATGCGCAAATACCCTTGGGAAAGATATTTATCCGTCTCTTCCCTCCAGTTATGGGTTAAATAGCAGGACAGATTGGGTTCTATAGCCTTGGCTGGCAACCAGTCTACTGCAGAAAGCAATGGCTATACTGCGGGATAATATTCTGACCAGTCAGTCATGTCTCTTTCGAGACATGATCGCCCAAGCGTGTTTCACGTAAGGCATTTAACTGACTGAATATATAAAGATGAGGACGGACCGGAAATATTAAAGTCTGAAGTGGAATCTGCAGTAGCCAAACTGAATAGAAACAAAGCAGCGGGACCAGACGGTATAGTCATAGAGCTGCTGATAGCCCTGGAAGAATTTGGTATAGAGAAAATTTCTGAAATAAAAAATGAAATTTATAATAGTGGGTTTATACCAGATGATCTCAGCAAGTCTATCTTCATAGCACTGCCTAAGAAGCCAGGAGCAAACGAGTGCGAACTCCACAGAACCATCAGTTTAATGAGCCATATAACAAAACTGATCGTCCGAATCCTGATGAATAGAGCGAGAAGCAGAATCAGGCCAGAGATAGAACAAGAACAGTGTGGTTTCGTTAAAGACACGGGAACAAGAATGCCATATTTATGATTAGGATGCTCTCCGAAAGGGCGATACAAATGAAGAACTTATACCCGTGCTTTATTGAAGGCGTTTGACAAAATACACCACAAAGAACTGATAAAGGTGCTCGGCAGCCTGGACATATTTGGGAAAGTCTTGAGAGTAATCAAGAATCTTTACTGGCAGCAAACCGCTTGCATACGGACAGGTAATGAATTGAGTAGATATACAAAGATAGAAAGGATGTGTCTTTTCAGCGGATCTGTTCAACTTGTACAGCAAGAATATTTTGAGGACCCTAGAAGTTATGCCTGGAATTGTAATCTAAGGTACGCAGCTGATACAGTGCTGATAGCAGACACAGAAAGGAAACTACAAGACCTCCTACAGAAGGTAGCTGAAGAAAGTAACAAGAAAGGACTAGAAATAAACTGCACGAAAACCGAATGCTTGGTCATCAGTAAAAAGAGCAGCCCAATGTGCCAAATACACGTCGGGGATACTAGAATCAAGCAGGTACAAAAATTTAAATACCTGGGAAGCGTTATAACAGAAGACGGAAAGTGCGACACAGAGATCCGAAGGCGAATTGGCATGGCGAAGGAAGCATTCCAGAAGTTGAGTTAAGAAACAGGACAATTTCGCTAGAAACAAGGAAGAGTGTAGTGGATTGCTACGTGCTGTCCGTCCTTCAATATGGCAGTGAATGCTGGACAATATAATCAAAGATGAAGGAAAAGCTTGAAGCAACTGAAATGTGGTTCTACAGAAGGATGCTGCGAATATCATGGATCGAGCATGTGAGCAATGATGAGGTCTTGGAAATGATGGAAACAAAAAGGAAATTAATACTGAGCATCAGGAAAAGAAAACTGAAGTTCCCGGGACACGTAATGAAGAAGGAGGGTTTGGAGAATCTGATATTAACAGGCCAGATAGAGGGAAAAAGAGACAGGGGAAAGCAATGGATAACATATTTAAAGGACCTAATCAGGTGGATGACGGAACAAGGATTGCATGGTGTAACAGGAGAAGGCGTGCTCAGAGCCACTAGGGATAGGGAAACGTGGAAAGCCATGATCGCCTACGTCCTGAAGGGACAGGGCACATAGAAGAAGAAGAATGGATAACCGCTCGAGATTGGAAATCGAAGTTTCGTGTTCAAGTTCTCGTCTGGTTCGTTATATTCGCTTACGCGTAAAATATCCTAGGAAAATATAGGAATTCAACCCCGAGCTATGGGTTAATTAATAAGATCTGTATCAGTAAATCCGTATTATTTCCCCCAAAAGTCTTACAATCTAAAAATATTTTCTGGATTTACATAATCTGCAATGGGTTGATAAGCAGTAAAATATCAAGTAATTTTGAACAGTTTATATCCATCTCGTGGAATTTATGTTGTTGCGAGATTTGTCAAGCGGAATTAGCCGAAATATTCATATGGAGTCAATATGACTGACACACACACACACACACACATGTAAACAAACGAAAAATAAAAAATACGCCTAAATCACACAAGCACAAATATACACAAGAATATCCAACCATGACACAGAGAAAATAAATCGTCACGTAATAAAACACATTAAGAAAAACTAATAACAAAGACGTCAATACAACAAAATAGCCCAACCTAATATAAAAACAATTAAACAAACACCAATTCATACGCACACTAAAAAACAAGTACTAAAATAAAAATTAGTCAAACATCTGCTCAATAAAAATAAAAAATAAAAATAAACAAAATCAGTCATAGACAAAAAGAAAAATTAAACAATCACAAACAAGTTCACTCTTACAAAATGACACATTTTCAAGAAAAGACCAGCATATATTCCTGACGAGTGAGATATTAGCATTATTTGTATCTGTACGACCGCGTTTAAAATCAGTATACCACCTCTTCCGAATCCGAATAACACTAATCAAGCCATTTGCTTTGCTTGAACAGTATTTTCCCAACAGAAAGCAATGCTTTATCAAGTCACGAAATTCAGATGTTTCCATTGTTTTGAAAATTTGCAACAGTAGCTTTACTTAAATAACTGTAATTTATAAACTAATAATCCGATTAGGCCCAAAATTTTGTCACGTTCCATTTGAAGGTTAGGACTTCATAAAAATCATATAGATTTTTTTTATTAGTGGCGCTATGTATATGTCAGGCCCGAGAATTATTGATTGACGTGTTATGCAGTTTCGTAACTCACATTTCTCGCTTAATAAACTACCTCTCGGCTCCATGGTTTTCAACCTACTGTAATCTGCAAAAAAGAATCTCAATCGCTATCTGTTGTACTTCTGATTACTCTTAAGCTGTTCTTGCTCCTTAGAAATGTTCTTTTTTTTTTTAATCGTGTCACCCCAAGCAAGGCATTCCACTGCCACTATATCGCAGGGGGTTACATAGAGGTATTGGGTATAGGAAATGTCAGAAGGAGGATGATAGACGACTTAGGATGTACATAGGAGAGAGTTGGAGAGAGTGGGTGTGAGTTAGTGTGTTAGGAGGTGTCTATTGACCTTACATTTAAACTCCTGGAGATTGTAGCCGTCGGGGAAGCAAGCATGCGGTAGGGAATTCCACAGGCGGGAAGTGCGAGGAAAGAAGCTGTTGGAGTAGAAATTGCGGTTACATTTCATCGGTTTCACTGTAAAAGGGTGGGACCTAGTTGCCAATCTAGTATCTCGTGCAAATTCACATCTAGGGGGCACCAGTGATTTAAGTTCGTCAGAGCAGAAGCCATGAAAGTACTTATAGAAGAGGCACAGGGAAGCCACGTCACGCCGGTGAGAGAGACACTGCAGGCGGTCAGCCAAGTCGGTATCAATCACATTACAGATTCTTCGCTGTATTTTGTTAAGAACCCCGAGGAGGATGATAGACGACTTAGGATGTACATAGGGAGAGAGTTGGAGAGAGTGGGTGTGAGTTAGTGTGTTAGGAGGTGTCTATTGACCTTACATTTAAACTCCTGGAGATTGTAGCCGTCGGGGAAGCAAGCATACGGTAGGGAATTCCACAGGCAGGAAGTGCGAGGAAAGAAGCTGTTGGAGTAGAAATTACGGTTACATTTCATCGGTTTCACTGTAAAAGGGTGGGACCTAGTTGCCAATCTAGTATCTCGTGCAAATTCACATCTAGGGGGCACCAGTGATTTAAGTTCGTCAGAGCAGAAGCCATGAAAGTACTTATAGAAGAGGCACAGGGAAGCCACGTCACGCCGGTGAGAGAGACACTGCAGGCGGTCAGCTAAGTCGGTATCAATCACATTACAGATTCTTCGCTGTATTTTGTCAAGAACCCCGAGGAGAATAGAAGGGGCACCCGACCAGATGTGGCAGCATTACTCAATACACGGGCGGATGGTGGATTTATATAAATGCAGGATAGATTGAGGCGGAAAGAATTTCCGGGCCCTGCACAGAGAGCCGACTTTCATAGCTGCGGATTTAGCAATGGATTCGACGTAGTCATTCCACTTGAGGTCCGCTGAGAGTGTCAGGCCAAGCAGGCGTAGTGATTTACTCTTTGGGAGGCAAGCCTGTTCCATGCTAATGGGAGGGAGGTGCGGTTGTCTGTGGTGGTTAATTGACAGCAGCTTCGTTTTGGAAGAATTGAATTTTACGAGCCATTTCTTACCCCAATCCACCACGGATTGGAGGTCCTTCTCAAGCTCGGCAGCGAGTTTCGCCTTGTCACCAACACCAGATTATTTATGTTCCTGTCACTCTTGCAGTAACCACTTACTTTACTGCCTTGCCTGAACTCGATTAAAAATATTTTTCTGTCATTATTTGTCCCATGCAGATAAGTTATAACACATATGAATTCTACGAACAGTATGAATGGGAGAAAGGATCTTACTTATAATATTTCCTTTAAGGAAAACGAACAGGCCGGTGGTGTCCTCTATGCTCCCAGTGGGAACTATGTTGTTTTCTCTGATCACGCTACTGGCTAAATATATAGCCAAGGAGCCCAGTTTAAGCTATTCTGACAGATAGTAGTTGACGCTATAAGAAAGTTCATCCACTTTTTAACAGCTCTTTTTTATCCTGATAGGTGGAAAGTTACCGTAATTGCCAGCCAGAAAAGCTTGATGGAGAAACCATTTTTGTCACCAATGACCCAATCATGCGTCAGTCAGGGGTTATTGGGTTGCCTGATACCAGTATTGCTCAAAGTGGGACCTGGCATATATATATATATTGTTAAATATAACAAAACAATGAATGTCTATTATGTTTAATCCTGAACCGTTTTAAACATCGTATTTTGACTTTAATTTCAGGTGAAAATAAAGACAAAAATTGTCCAACATTTGGATATTTTTTATTATGCTGGTTCTAAGCTTTCGGCTCATGTGAGCCATCTTCAGAGTGGTTAACATAAAGACATCCACCATCAAAGATGATTTTATCTTGTGTTGGCATAAAACATTGCTATGCAACGATAACAGTCACCGAATAGGAGACGCAGTTCGTCAATTTGTAATGCGGTTCTATGACGTCACTCCCCGTAAGAAACCGAAATGTTAACAGAACAATGTATCTAAATTCAATGTAATGTGTTGTGACCAGATTGAAATGTGATTTTATTAAGTGTGGGTTGTTTTGATTTAATGTAGATGGCCTCCAATATCTGAAGGTTCTTTTTACTGTGTGTATATGTGAGTATTATTGTAATTGATTAATATGTCTAATTCCGTGACTGTTATCGTTGCATAGCAAGGATTTATGTTAGCAAAAGATAATATTATCTTTGATGGAGGATGTCTTTATGTTAACGTCCCTTTAACCTCTCTGAAGATGGCTCATATGAGCCGAAAGCTTAGAAACAGCATAATAAAAAATATCCAAATGTTGGACAATTTTTGTTATATTTATAAAATTAAAGCTAAAATACGATATTTAGAACGGCTCATGATTAAACATAATAGACATTCATTGTCTGTTATATTTATCAATATATATTTGGAAAATTATCTGCTGCCTTATTTCTCTCTCTCTCTCTCTCTCTCTCTCTCTCTCTCTCTCTCTCTATCTATCTATCTATCTATATATATATATATATATATATAGTTCGAAGTTTCGAGTTTGAATTTCAGTTGAAATTTCGTTATAACTGATACAGTGAGACATGCTTAATAACGATTACAACAGTCACCGAATAGCAAACGCATTTGGTAAATTTGTAATGCGGTTCTATGACGTCACTCCCCGTAAGAAACCGAAATGTTAATAGAACCATCTGTCTAAATTAAATGTAATGTGTTGTGACCAGATTGAAATGTGATTTTTATTATATGTGGGTTGTTTTGATTTAATGTAGATGGCCTCCAATACTTTAAGGTCCTTTTCACTGTGTGTATGAGCTAGTATTATTGTATTATCGACTAAAATCTGTCTAATATTAACTACATTGCTATGTTTTTTAAGAAATGTTGTTTAATTAAACTATGATCAGAAAGGTGGCAGGTAAATGTACGGGAGAGTGTGGTTGTAGTAAAACTAATATATATTGTGGGTTTATTATTAGTCCCAGAGATACAATCTCTGAACGGGTATGTAAATTGATACACTATCTTGGTTTTCTGTTCAGAATTTACTTGTGTGATTATAGGCTTGTTAGAAACTATGAGGTTAATTGTTTTAATTTTTTAAAGTATATGATGAGCTTAACTTGATTATTATTATTCATAGGTTTAACATTTCTACGTATTATGTTTTTGAGTGTTGCTTCATCGTGTTTCATATATATATATATATATATATATATATATATATATTACGGAAAATCCCGAAGATTAACGAAATGGTTTAACAACCGACATACTGAAATTATTTATTTGAACATTATTTTTATAGATACTCATATTTGATAGACACTCTGTTTTTAATCAAACAGTGTATTTATTTCATTCGAATGACACACATTTTCGAAGCAAAATTTATCCTAAATAATCAGGCCGGTTTTATCTTGTGCTGACATAAACCTCCGCTAAGCAATGACAATAGTTACCAAAAATAACAAACGCAGTTCACAAATTTGCAATTCGCTTCTATGTTGTCTTTCTTTTGTCTTTATTTTCAACTGAAATTAAAGTCAAAATACGATGTTTAGAACGGCTCATGATTAAACAGAATAGACATTCATTATATTTAACAGTATATGTTTAGAAAATTATTTGCTGTCTCGATACACTATATATATATATATGCATAGTATCCCGTGCATACACTATGCAATCATCAGGTGCTTATTAGAGTTCATAATAAGCACCTGATGATTGCATAGTGCATTAAACTCCGAGTCGTGCTACAGACGTAAAATAACATGTATACCTATCAATATATGTCAAAATATACTCAGTTATAATCTGAGATTAAGGACAGGATGGTTAAATAAAATAAAGACAAGAGGAAAACTGTATTTTAAATCGCCTACGCGTTTCGTCCTGTGATGGACTTTATCAAGGCAAAAACACGAAATGAGCTTTATTCTAAATTACGTATCTATAAGCAAACAGTGTTGGCAACCACAAAGACGCTCACAAATCATTTCAAAAGAATAACAGAATATTTTAGTTTTTAGAATTCCTTTATGTGTAGTGCAAAGTCACGAGATATTAAAATGAAGGGAATTCAGCCGTTTTCTTTGAAATTTTTATTATGTACGTTAGTCTGTTTTAGTATAATTTCCATAAGCAAAGGTGAGATTGGGAAAATCCGGGGCGTAAATTGATGTTTTGGTAGTACTGGATGGCGGCGCTCTTGAGAACTTTTCTTCTGAATAAATTTTTATTAGTGTGGCATTTTTAAAATCGAAATTGTGGTTGGATTTATTTCTGTGAATCACTAATGTATTTGATAGATTATTGTTAGTGATGTCTCTTTTGTGTTCATATATACGTTTTTTAGATTTCTACTTGTTTCTCCGATGTCGATGGAGGAACCATCCAGGGAATTTATTCGGTATACACCTGTGTTCGTTATTTTGATTTCGGTTATTTTTAGATCTGATAATGTCCATAATAGTTTTCGAAGTAGTTGTTACTATGTATGTATTTTTTATATGAGATAAATTGTTTCGGATATTAGATGCAATGGAGTTGGTTGGTAGTATGATGTATTTGTTATTGTTTAGATTATTATTGTTAACAGTGTTTATTTTGTTGTGATTGTATATATTATGTGCAGTTTTCCTCTTGTCTTTATTTTATTTAACCATTCTATCAATATATACATGATGGCTTTGTTATATTACATAAAGTACTGTTTTATTAACACTAGAAATATATTTATATGCGTGTATATCCGTCTGTATATTTATTGATATCCATATATATATATATATATATATATATATATATTGATATCTATATCTATATATATATATGTTAGATGACTAAGTTCTCGTCTAAATTTCGCAAGAGTGAAAATAACACAGATTTTAATCATTTTACCAGATATATTTACTAAAATTCACAAAATATCTTGAAATACTACAGAGTAAATTCATTCAATAAACTTTTTATTAGCTTCAACCAAGGTTTACAGACAACTTCGGAATCTCCTGCAACTCTTCTGGACGGTCTCCTTGTTTTAGCTTGTGAATGCTGCCGTAATCATTGTCCTCAGTTCATCTTTAGTGCTACAAGGAGTTTGTTGTTCTTTCGCTCAACTGTGCCCCACGCATAATAATCAAGAGGTTGTTGCCTGGTTAGTGAGGTGACCAAATTTAAGGGGTGACGTGGTCGCAGAAATTGTCTGACAGCTATGACTAGGATCTCCCGCTTGTGCGGCATGGTGCAGAATCCTGTTGCCAGACATATGGTCTTCTGGCAGCCATCCTCTTGACCCAGAGCAGCACTACCTTCTCAAAGCACTTGATGTAAACTTTCGTGTTGAGTCCTAGTCCCTGTGGAAAAATGATTCGTGGCATACCATCACTAGTGATCACTCCAAACACCTTCGTAATCACCATTAGACTCATCCAACGCTTTCTGAATCCTCTGCCCTGTCTTCAGATTGACTCCTAAACACGCTGAAATGTTTGTATTATAGCCTCTAGTGCGAATGCCAAGCATACAGCGTACCGTTTTCAAATCTGTGGCGGAGTGAATTGCATCATGGTAGTCTTTTTTCACAAATGATTACCAGCTGACCCTACTATAGTTTGCAGTCGACGAAATCAAAAACACGAAAACGTGATACTGAAATATAAATCGCAACAATTTACTCATCGCACTCCTTGTTTGTATACCTCGCTCATTCAGTAATCAATTAGAGCACTCTGGCTATTAGGCGTGTATAATAATAATATACACGCTAAAAAGTCTGCCTTCTTCTACCGAGCGCCCATAGCCCAGAGGTAGAACCCCGGACTGACGTCAATTCGGTCGGGTTTCAATCCTGGGTTAAAAGCAGACGGAGTCTAACCGTACGGATGAGCGGTGATACAGCAAAACAGACATGACTGCGGAGATATATATATATATATATATATATATATATATATATATATCACACAGGGAACTTATAGTAAGGAACTACATGGTGGTAGAGCTAAATATAATTAACATTTTGGTCATTCCGAAACTTGTAATATATATATATATAGTCATCTGCAGAAAGATCAATTTTGCTGTATCACAGCTCATCAGTATGGTTGGACATCCGATTGGTTTTAACCCCGGATTAAAACCCGACCGAATTGGCGTCAATCGGCTATTTTATCTCTGAGCTATGGGCGTTCAGTAGAAGGAAGCAGATTTTTAGCGTATTATGTATCATAGGCTATATATATATATATATATATATATATATGTGTGTGTGTGTGTGTGTGTGTGTGTGTGTGTGTGTGTGTGTGTTTGTATTTGTAAGAATTCTGATATAACTAAACATATACATGATACATTTAAAAATACAACATAGATAAAGAAAAATTCACAATATATAATTCTTAAATAAATCTCAAAATAAAATATAAATAAAAATAAAAAAAACAATTGATTTCCGGCCTTCGGGCTGGGGTCAGGATGACCAAAATAAGACCAGTTTTAAGACCAGTTTAGACCGGTTTTGAACCTATCCACTGCGGTGGATAGGTAATATTTGACCAGTACTTGGGCGTACGCGCTCAGGTTCCCCACGTTAAAAAAGACCTTGTGTCACATCTCTCTCAAGTGGGGGAGAAGGGTAAATATCGTTTATCAGACATGAAATTACATCACTTAACATGTTCCGTATTTGAATAGATGCTCCGTTTGCTTACTGCCGATATGAATGTTAAGCCATTTTTAAACGGAACCCTTCTTACTTAACTCACGACTACACACGTCAAACTTTGAAGACAGACTAGTCGTAAATATACACGAATATCAAATCTAATCTAGTCTACATGGCAACAAGGCGCCATCTACCGTAAACTTTATTTTTTAACTTTACTCAAAAACGAAAGATTTTCGGAAATATGTTTATATGGGTTTTTGTTCTTTTTTTGACTTGACCAACGCGCCTCTGATGTTTGTGAAAGCATTCTTTCTACACCCTGTATATACGTATGTGTTTGTATTCATGGAAACGTACACGTCAAGAAAATCAAAACCAAGGAAATGTGAAAAGTTACTCAAAAGTCTCAAAAGGAAATTGTCGCTGTCAGAGATAAGATTATATCCCCTAAAGAGGAAAAACGCCCTGAAGAATTGTCGAGATAAAATGCAACCAAGCTGGCGATAGTCTATCCAAGTAACGTGAAGAAAGTGACAACGTAGAAAAAATATCTCGACGGACGTTCGGGGCACCGCCAAGATGGAAGGAAAAAATATTCAAAACGGAAGACACCTGAGGACAAAGATAGCAATAGTGAATTAAAAGTTCCGAGAACAGGAAGTGGGATCTGGTTAACGGTTTAATTTGAGAAACATTTCAGGAATATGGATATATCAGAAGATTGCAAACGCTCGTGCTTGATTGAAAAATTAACAAACAAAATTCTACATACCCCAAAAACATTTATTAGACAAGTACATAGGATATGCGTTGTGGTGCAGTGGATTTCGGCTATGAACGAGAAATCAGAGTGCAGAGTTCTAATTACACTTGAATTCGGGGTATTTACTTACGCACAAATTTCCTTGGGAAAGTTATGAGCTTAATAACAGGACAGATTGAGTTCAGTAGCCTTGATTGGCAACCAGTGTACTGCAGAAGGTTCTCTACTGCAGGCAAGTATTCTGCCCTTTCGAGGATGATCACCCAAGCGGGTATCACTTAACTGACTGACCTGACATTGTTTTTAACAACTGTCTCCCATTGTTCTACAAGCTTGTTGATACCATTTTTGTAGAAACACTAGCAGCATAGCCCGGCGTTACTCGGGTGTAATGAAAGCTTTAAAACTAATCCATGATCCTGGAGCTCAGACTCTTTGGACGTTGGCCCGAAAGACTAAAAAGCAATAGTTGTTTCCAGTTAAAGCGAAACCGTAGACTGAAAGAAAAATGAATGGATGTAAGTCAAATTTTGATTTCCTGGTAACGATATCAAATAAGTTTCTTTCGTCGTAAACTGAATTTTGAAGGCTAAATAAGTCCTCTGAGTAAATGGTATCATGGCTGAAACTAACAACTACAATTATATCTACTCAGAGCCAACCCGAAACAAAAACTCAAATAAGAGGGCTGAAAAAATACAGACATACAGGCAGATAAACAGACACACACACAAACATCTTATGCTTATATATTATCGATTTTCTGCACTATTGCAAGAACTCAAACGTTTTAAAACTCAAAACGTCTTAATATTCTTTCCTATACATATTAAGACAGTATACGTGGATCATCACTATGCTATATATATATATATATATATATATATATATATATATATCAGTAAATTAAACCTAGTGAGCCAACAAGCCTACCGAGGTTTCACCTAAGCGGATTTTCAGGAAACGTTCCCTGAAGATCCGCTTAGGTGAAACCTTAGTAGGTTTGTTGGCTCACTAGGTTTAATTTACTTATTCTGCTCTGCTTAAGTATTGAGCTCTTTTTTGTTAGGGGATTACTCGTCTCGGGTTTTTTTCTTTTGGCTACGTGCTGGCTCGGTCCGAATCCCTTTGGCTGATGTTCATGTGCTTAGCTTTTTTCTTTCCACGTATATACGCAGACTTCGAAGTCGGCATGAATCTGCTCTATTAAAAAGACAAACTCTTTGTACCTATTATCATTCTATCTGCACCCCGATTTGGAATACTTTACGATAAAATACCTGCATGTCGGGGTACATTTTGTCAGTAATAACCCCTGAAAAACAACAACATTGGCGCTAAAACATTATTATAATTAAACACGATATATATATATATATATATATATATATATATATATATATATATAATAATAATAATAATAATAATAATAATAATAATAAAACTGACTCTGTACGTATTCTAATCTTAAAATGTTACACAAGTAATTTTTAAAGACCACGAATAACCAGCAGAATCTAACTCCGTTATTGTCCTCGGCTATAGAGCTTTGGACAAAGAGGGGGAAAAAAAAAAGAAAACTGCGTAGGACCGACAATACATACAGTTCTTCACAGCAAAGAAAAAAAACCCTCAAACGGAACGAACCACCAGGAAGGAAAAGTGCTCGATACTAAACTAACCAAAAAGGGTTAACAAAAAGGCAGTCACGCAGAGCAAAAACACACGAAAAAAATCGCAAGATCGCCAAGACCTACCGCGGTTTCGCATAACGTTGTGCGAAACGTTGTTTCGCACAACGTTGTGCGAAACCGCGGTAGGTCTTGGCGATCTTGCGATTTTTTTCGTGTATATATATATATATATATATATATATATATACAAAACTTTTATATATTTAAGGACTCTGGGCTACTGGCATGTATATAACACCTAAAAATCTGACATCCTCCACCGAGTGGCCATATTTAGAGGTAGAATCGCTGGTTGATGTCAATTCAGTCGGATTTCGATCCTGGATAGAAGCAATCGGATAACTAACCGTACTGTCGAGTAATGATACAGTGAAACAGGACTGTCGGCGGATGACTAATTACGGCCGCGCCTGCTGATTTGGCACTATGGAAAAATGATAGACTTTAAAAACAGTAGCTACTCTCGCATTTACGCATCGTTCATTCAGTGAATTTGAACACTCTCAGCTACTGGCGTGTATTCACATTGTGTATATAACAAGCTAAAATCTGCCTTCTTTCATCGAGCGCCCTTAGCTTAGAATCGCTGATTAATGTCAGTTTGGTCGGGTTTCAATCCTGACTAAAAGCAATCGGATGTTTAACAATTCTGACGATTAAATACAGTGAAGAATGAATGTCTGCGGATGACTATATATATATATATATTTATCCCATTCGAATTTAATAAGCACATTATTTTCTTGTTGTCTCCATATATATATTGATGATGTATTATTTGCGAATCTGTTTTAAATGACATTTTATGATTATCAAATCTTTCATTAAAAGTTGTTTAGGTGGTTCCTATCTATATTTTTTCGAGTGTGATATTATTTGATACAGTAGCCTTATATATCATATCATTAATCACACTTTTATTAGTAATTGAAACAGTTTTTATTGTTTCGACAAGTCCGAATATTGTTGCTATTTTGTGGATTTGTGGTACAATTACGATTTTGTTTTATACTTGTTATGTTTATTTCGATTTTCTCCATATTATAAATACAACTATAACAGATTTCGATTGTATTTTTGTTAATAATTTATTATTGGTTACTAATTTTAGGGAAGTGTTTCTTTTTTAAATTCGTTTATAGAATATTTTTCCTATTTTTTTAACATATTATATAAAGCGGGTCAAATCAAATTACATTTGTTTTTCTTTAGTTTTTGTGTGTATAATGTTTACTCATGTATTCTAATTTATTCGACATTTTATTATAATTATCATGTTTATCATATATATATATATATATATATATATGATAAACATGATAAATGCATATGATAATCAAACACACACACACACACATATATATATATATATACAACTTTATATATATATATATATATATATATATATATATATATATATATATAATCATCCGCAGACAGATCTGTTTCGCTGTATCACAGCTCATCAGTACAGTTAGACATCCGATTGCTTTAACCCAGGATTGAAACCCGACCGAATAGGCGTCAGTCGGCGATTCTGCCTCTGAGCTATGGGCGCTCGGTAGGAGGCAGACTTTTAGCGTATGATGTATCATACGCCAGTAGCCAGAGTGCTCTAATTCATTACTGAATGAGCAATGCGTAGATGCTAGAGTAGCTACTGTTTTTCAAAGTCTACCATGCTTCCAGAGTGCTCAATCAGAGTGTGAAAGCGTAAATATTATATATAACCATATAGAAATTTTCTTTTCTTTATGATTTCTATGTAGCGTTATTTCAGTGTTCTGTCTAGAAAATTTGCTATTTTTAGGTTCAATTTTATGTCTATTTTAAATCCTAATTTGTTAAATATTTCTATCGTTTGTTTTTATTTATTTTTTCTCTGTCTATCGTTAGAGTTTCCTACAATTATTAGACCGTCATCTTTATACACACCTATATCGATTCTATGAATGATATTTGATAAATTATTTATAATATATGTACCCATAAATTCGTATACATCTACTCCATCATAACTACCTATTATTACATCAATGTTCTCATTATCGAAATTGTTCTTATTATTGTGCTTTTTTATCCATATTTTATTATTGTAATATAGTAATGATTTTCTACAAGGATTAATTATGTCTATTTTTTATCTTGAATATTAGATATTGTTTTCCTAAATTTAAATTTATTCATCTAGGAAATCTTTGTGGCCTAACATATACGCTGATTCCTTAAGTTTGCGTAATTTCGAATGGTGTTCTCTATCATTTCTCCTTTCTAATTCTTTCTACAACTGCATGGAATGTTGTACATGCAGTCCTTAGTCATGTTCTCCTTTATTGGAGGTCTTACTCAGGAGAGGTATCTGCGAAGTGTAGAACCACTTTTGGATGTTATTATATAGACCACAAATCCTTTTTATTTTCTCCGATAATCCTTTCACATAGGGTAAGCACGCCGAGACCATTTTCTGAGAGTTGATGCACACTCACTTCCACATTCCAAGAAGTACCCTATAAGGTAACAACTATCCGGAGTACATGACAACAGCTCCAACAAACGTTAAACTAGAGAATGAAGTTAAATTTAAAGGGAGATAACTACATGGCGTCCGTAAGTGGCATAGCACATGGAACGAGAATGATTGGATTAAAGAATTTGGTACGAAATTCCAAACACCTGAAGCCGGAATGTCATGAATATGGTAATAAAGATGACAATAAAACTGAGGATAACACGCCGAACAATATAAATAATGAAAATGTTATGTATTCATATAAATATTTATTAGTCAAGTACAAATTTATTAGTACAAGTACAAATCTCCAGTCGTTCTACGAGCTTATTTTACCCATTTTTGTAGAATCGTGTTTTTATTGGAATAAGCATGTGAAGCAGTTTTTGACTAACATTACAGTCATATTTTCATTTAAATTGTTATGAAGTGACCGAAAAAAAAAAAAAAATGAAAATCCGAAAGCGCCAAGCCAGGAAAATGGGTTGCATGTGGGTGGGTTTCCCATTTGAACTCTTTAGGCTTTTGCAAAGTCTGTTTTTGGATGTGTGTTATCTCAGTAGATTTACAAAGATAGAAAGAGGCGTAAGACAAGTATGTGTCTTTTCACCGGATTTGTTCAAGCTGTACAGCGAGAATATTTTGAGGACTCTAGATGACACGCTTAAGTTATTGGAGGCCACAACTTGAACAACATAAGGTATGCAGATGATACAGTGCTGATTGTAGACACGGAAAGGAAACTACAAGACCTACTGCAGAAGGTAGCGGTGGAGAGCGACAAAAAAGGACTACAGATAAACTTTAAAAAAACTGAATGCATGATCATCAGCAAAAGGTGCAACCCAAAATGCCAAATACAAGTGGGGGATACCAGAATCAAGCAAGTACAAACATTTAAATACCTAGGAATTGTTCTAACGGTAGATGAAAAGTGCGACACAGAGATCCGAAGGCGAATTGGCATGGCAAAGGACGCGTTCCAGAAGCTGAGTAAAGTACTAACACACAGGAAAATTTCACTAGAAACAAAGAAAAGAGTGCTGGATTGCTATGTGATGTCAGTTCTTTAATACGGTAGTGAATGCTGAACAATATAATCGAAAATGAGGACAAAACTGGAAGCAGCGGAAATGTGGTTCTACAGAAGGATGCTGCGGATATCGTGGACTGAGCATACAAGCAACGATGAGGTGTTGGAAAGAATGACAACAAAAAGGAAATTAATACTGAGCATCAGGAAGAGACAACAAGTTCCTAGGGCACGCATTGAGGAAGGAGAGCCTGGAGAACCTGATACTGACTGGCCAGATAGAAGGAAAGAGAGACAGAGGAAGGCAGCGGATAACATATTTGCAGGGCCTGATCAGGTGGATGACGGAACGGGGGTTGCCAAGAGTAACAGGAGCAAATATACTAAGAGCCACAAGGGATAGGGAGACGTGGAGAACCATGATCGCCTAAGTCCTGAAGAGACAGGGCACATCGAAGAAGAAGTTGTGGTCCACGGAACGAGGATTGCATGGTGTAACAGGAGAAGACGTGCTCAGAGCCACCAGGGATAGGGAAACGTGAAAAGCCATGATCGCCTACGTCCTGAAGGGACAGGGCACATAGAAGAAGAAGAAGTTGTGGTTCACTGAATATCGACTCGGATCGATAAATCAGAAAGCCGAGTTTGAATTCCAGTTGAATTCGTTGCAATCATATACGCGCAAATACCCTTGGGAAAGGTATTAATCCGTCTCTTCCCTCCAGCTATGGGTCAAATAACAAGACAGATTGGGTTCTATAGCCTTGGTTGGCAACCTGTCTACTGCAGAAAGCAATGGCAACCTACTGCGGAAAAATATTCTACCTAGTCAGTCATGTCTCTTTCGAGACATGATCGCCCAAGCATGTATCACGTATGGTACTTAACTGACTGAAAGTCTGTTTTGCAACATGCTGTCATAGTTGAAAATGACAACTTTTTCGATTCATCAAAAGCTGCCGTTTTCTTGAAACCAAGTCTTTTTAAATGGCGAGAAGCAGTTGATATATTGATTTTCAAACTTTTAGCAATCTCATCCGTTGAAATCTCCGGTTCATTCTTCAAGATGGCAAACAGTGTGTTTGTCGGTATCAGAAATTCGCCCAGAGTATTTGGTCTCCTCCAATTGGAGTGGGTCTTTTAAAGTTGGCGCTTCTTGAAGATCCTCCATTTAGATTATGGTGCATCTTATACGTCCATGTAGATTTTTATGTTTTTGTTATAATCGTTTCACCCCAGGCAAGACAGTACTGCCACTGATGCGCAGGGGCTAACAGTGAGAGGACAGGAAAGACAGAAAAGAAAGAAAAAACGATACAGGGGATGTTGAAAGGATAAAAAAAAGTCGGAGTCAAAGAGATAGAAGATGGCAATTGACATTGTATTTAAACTTTTGGAAATTGTAGCTACCAGAGAAAATAAGTAAATTGAAGGAAGCTACACAGGCGGGAATTGTGAGGAAAGAAACTATAGTAGAAATAGCGGTTACGTTTGCCTAATTTGACTGTAAAAGAGTGGGACCTAGTTGCCAATCTAGTTGCACGAGTAAATTCATGAGGGCGACGCAACAGGGAATGAAGCTCGTCAGCTACATCCAATCGGTGAGCAAGTAGCTGAAGGTGAGCTGACATATTGGGACCGATTATATTGCAAATCCTTCTTTAGAACACCGAGATAAACAGCAGGAGCACCCGACCGAATATGGCAACAGTATTCAATGCACAGATGAATGATAGATTTATAAATGTGCAAAATGGATTCTGACGAAAAGAAAAACTTCCTGCCTCAGTACAGCAACCCAACCTTCTTAGCAGTGGATGTAGTTATTGATTCAATGTATTCATTCCACTTGAGATCAACTGAGAGAGTGAGGCCGAGGAAGCGCAGTTTATTGTTTTCAGGGAGATTTGTGTGATCCATATTAGTAGAAAGTAGGAAAGCTTCTTATGATGGTTAAAGGAGAGCAGCTTCGTTTTGGAAGCATTAAAATTCACGAGCCATTTCTTACCCCTCCCCCAATCCATCACAGGTTGGAGGTTCTTTCCAAGAACAGAAGCGAGATCAACCGGCGTATTTCATATTGAAACGGTACCAGATGTTGGTATCATCTGCATAGATGCCGACTTGGGAACTGACTACATGTTGGTATCATCTGCATAGATGCCGACTTGGGAACTGACTACATGTTGGTATCATCTGCATAGATGCCGACTTGGGAACTGACTACATGTTGGTATCATCTGATAGATGCCGACTTGGGAACTGACTACATGTTGGTATCATCTGCATAGATGCCGACTTGGGAACTGACTACATGTTGGTATCATCTGCATAGATGCCGACTTGGGAACTGACTACATGTTGGTATCATCTGCATAGATGCCGACTTGGGAACTGACTACATGTTGGTATCATCTGCATAGATGCCGACTTGGGAACTGACTACATGTTGGTATCATCTGCATAGATGGCCGACTTGGGAACTGCCTACATGTTGGTATCATCTGCATAGATGCCGACTTGGGAACTGACTACATGTTGGTATCATCTGCATAGATGCCGACTTGGGAACTGACTACATGTTGGTATCATCTGCATAGATGCCGACTTGGGAACTGACTACATGTTGGTATCATCTGCATAGATGCCGACTTGGGAACTGACTACATCAGGAAGATCATTGATGAATATCAGGAAGAGCGTAGAACCTAGGATAAAGCCTTGAAGGACATCCGCATTCACATGAAAGGACTTGGAAGTATGCCCATCATTTGGAAGTATGCCTATTAAGAATGATCATCATTTTACGATTTGACAGAAACGATTGATTAAATCAAACAATCGTCCAGCTTTTGATTGTGTATAATTTTTGCTTAATTTAACACTTCATTGAACACAGAAATATAATCCCTGTATATTATATTAGAGAAGAGAGTTGAGGCAACTGAAATGTAGTGCCACAGAGGGATGTTGAGAATACAATGAACTGAACATGCAACAACGAAGTTTTAATGAAAATGCGAGCAAAGATCGACACGTATACTTTGAACCAGAAAGAGACAACTGAAATTTCTAGGGCACATAATGAGAAAAGAAGCTTTAGAGAATTTGACACTCACAGAAGATATTAAAGACAAGATAAACAAAGAAAAGTAGTGGAAATAATGATAACTCCTCATCCGAGAAAAATTAGACATAAATAACTAATATTCAGTTTTCATTTTGAAGCTTTGAACTAGCTAGAAATATGCTTCGTATTGAACAATAAAAGATTCATTTAGCAAAACATGCACAGGCCGGTAGAAGTGATTTACACTGTTCAAAAAACGGGTTGTCTATTCAAGCACCTGTGGCGGGTTTCATCTTTTAAGACATCATCAAACAAAACGCGTCACAAGAAAAAAATTCCAGTTTGTCATGCATTTTTGCCAATCATTCATATATATATATATATATATATATATATATATATATATATATATATATATACATATATATATATATATATGATAACTATAATAATTATAACAATATTAATAGTAACAAAAATAATTCTGCTAATACTAGTAATAGTTATACTATATTTAAGTTCGTCTTGAAAAACCCACCGAGGACGAACACGGTTGGAAAAGGAGGGGAAGTAAAAAAAGGAACAAACGAAGTACATGAATAAAAAGTCAAGTACTCGTAGGAAAGAAAAAAAAACCAAGACGAAAACCCTAACACTAAAGCGCTCAATACAAAGACAGAAAATCAGCCAATTTACCCTGACGAGCCGAAGGGTGAAACCTAGGTAGGTTTGTTGGCTCTTGCTTAAATTATCTGTATATATATATATATATATATATATATATATATATATATATATATATATATATAATACAATATATTAAAGTTCATTATTCTAGGACATTTTCTGATCTTCATCAAAGATTTCCTGTGGTTCATGTATTCAAGAATGCTGGAGAACCCTCAAACCCCTCCAATTATCGCGCTATCAACCTCCTACTGATTTTTGGCAAAGTGCTGAAGTGGTTCAACATCTCACAGCCCATGGCCTCTTCTCCGATAAACAGTATGGTTTCCGCTTGACCAGGTCTACTGCTGATATTTTAACGATCATCGCAAAATATATATAGCAGGATCTCGATAAGAACGGCAAAGCTCGAGCAGTCGCACTAGATATCTCCAAAACTTTTGACAGAGTCTGGCATGCTGGCTTTCTACGCAAGTTTCATGGCTATGGTATTGCCATCTCTTATCTCCTTGACTCACAACTTTTCCATGACAACCCTTGTATCATGTTCTTCTCCCTTTCCACTCTACTCTCATGCAGCTCTATTCACAACAGTGTTCTCATCCTTCTCTTTTCAATTCTCTAACAACCCCTGTATCTATTCGTCGTTCTCATCATTCACTTCTTATGTAAGTCCCTGCGCACCAGTAGCAATAGTGCCTTGCTTGTAGCAAAAAGTCTATCAAAAAACACAACTTATATTTCATTTCTGAATTAAGTGGGCATTGCAACTCAATTTTGAATTGAAAATTCCCATTGGGTGTGGGCCACTTAATAACAACTCCAATTAAAAGTAAATTTCACAGAAAAACAGTGGATACCTTTTATATTAGGGAAAATCCCGAAGATTAACCAAATGGTTTTAACAACCGACATATTTAAAAATAATGTTCAAACAAATAAATTAAATATCTTTTATATATTCATTCTGTATATACAGGTTGTCGACAAAAATTTACAAAATCTAAAATCTGTCTAACTGGGCATCTACAAGCCCCAGGCTAAAGAAATTAAATAAAATTTTAATTAAATTAAAACGTGCACATTTTCTTTCATTTAGTTTACTCAAGGGCAAAGGCCGGTAGAAGTAGTTTACACTGTTTAAAAAACGTGTCATTTATTCAAGTACTTGTATCCACTGAATAATAACGTTTGAAGTAATATATATATATATATATATATATATATATATATATATATATATATATATACTTAAATTTCATTACTGAATTAAGTAGGCATTAAGTGGCCCAACTCAATTCTGAATTGAAAATTCCCATTACGTACGGGCCACTTAATGACAACCTAAATTAGAACTGTTTCGCAGAAAAAAAAACAGCGAAGTATAAGTACTTTTTATATATTTGCTTTGTATATGCAGGGTGTCCCACCAAAACTGACATAATTTAAAATATGAAAATTTCACCAACTACATTTTGTAGCCAAACGAAATTAAATAGGCTCCATATCGAACAATAAAAAGTTTATTTATCAAAATTCGAACAAGATATTCAAATGTGTGTAGATTTTATAACCGATTTCACAAAACTTCGGAGGTTACGGCCATATCACGTTGAATACACCGGTTCTCGCTCGATCACCGAAGTTAAACAACGTTGAGCCTGGTCAGTATTTAGATGAGTGACCGCTTGGGAATACCAGGTGCTGTAAGCGTTTAGTGACGGATGTGCGTTGTGGTGCAGTGGATATAGGCTCGGAAAGAAAAATCGGTGAGCCGAGTTCGAATTCCAGTTGAATACCCTGCATTCACTTAAGCACTGGTACCCTTGGGAAAGGTATTAAGCCGTCCCTTCCCTCCAGTTATGGATTAAATAACAGGGTAGGACTTGGGGACTATGCCCTTTAAAAAAAATCCGAATGAATATTGATACTCGAAAAGAAAAAAACTTTTACTGGACACAAAAATAAATTATTAAAAGAAAAATGTATTACCAACAATAAAACAAGAATTTAGTTGGCATTAAATGACCCGCCGAGGTTGATATGCCATAAAAACAAAACAACCAACCAACAAAGCTTCAGAAATGTTCAACATATTGGCTAGTAGGAAGTGAGTGATATAGAACTGTCCGTTCACATAGACCCATAAAAAAGAATCAGGTGTCAAGTGAACGTAGAGGCCACTTCAACAGCAAATTAACATTCTCACTGGCACGCCTGATCTATCTTCCTGGAAGATTCTCATTGAGATAAATTCACTTAGTAAACTTAGGTTTTACGCATTTTGTTAAAATTTGAGATCATTTTAGCGCGAAATGGCTGTTATTCAACTCCAAAATGTTGTCAATTTTTAAGGATACCCTGTATATTTCAATACAGAACAGCAAACGTTTTTAACTGGTTTTAATTAGTTTGTTTTGTTTTCACACAATAGAGCAAGTAAAGAACAGATAGTCTAACATGCTTCACTTTATTCATTTTTTTAAAAATTTGTTTAAAAGACACAAATTTAAAATATTTTAGAATTCTTTTTAAAAAACAACGAAGAGACAGTATATTGGAATGTTGACTGGAGTTTGATTTCCTTGTTCAATTATGTCTCGCATGTACGGAGGCCACAATTTTAACAACATAAGTTACGCAGATGATACAGTGCTGATAGCAGACACGAAAAGGAAACTACAAAACCCCCTACTGAAGTAGCTGAAGAGAGTGACAAAAAGGACTTCAAATAAACTGCAAGAAAACCGAATGCTTGGTCATCAGCAAAAAGAGCAGCCCAAAATGCCAAAATCAGGTGGTGAATACTAAAATCAAGTAGGTACAAAAATTTAAATACTTGAGAAGTGTTCTAACAGAGATCCGAAGGCAAATTGGCATGGCAAAAGACGCGTTCCAGAAGCAGAGTAAAGTATTAAGAGACATAAAAATTTCGCTAGAAACAAAGAAAAGATTGCTATGTGATGTCAGTTCTTCAATATGGCAGTGAATGCTGGACAATATCATCAAAGATGAAGGAAAAACTTGAAGCAACTGAAATGTGGTTCTACGGAAGGATGCTGCAGATATCATGAACCGAGCATGTGAGCAATGATGAGGTTTTGGAAAGGATGGATACGAAAAGGAAATTAATACTGAGTATCAGGAAGAGACAACTAATGTTCCTGGGACATGCAATGAGGAAGGAGGGCTTGGAGGACTTGCCAGATAGAGGGGAAGATAGTCAAGGGAAAGCAGCGGATAACATATTTGAAGGGCCTGAACGGGGGCTGCGTGATGTAACAGAAGAAAGCGTGCAAAAGGCCACCAGGGATAGGGAGACGTGGAAGACCATGATCCCCTACGTTTTGAAAGGACAAGACACATAGAAGACGTAATAAAGCAATATTTTATATAATATATAATATTACTTTATTATACGTGACACATGACTAACCAATAAAATCAAGCCCCAATCAACATTCCAATATACTATCCCTTTGTTGTTTTTTAAATAAAATTCTAAAAAATTTCAATTCGTGTCTTTCAAAAAATTCCCTGAAGAAACTTAATAGCGGTGGTGGTTGCGCCAGTAGTAGAGGAAGTAGCACTTGCTGTGATGGGAGTAGTAGTAGGAGGAGGAGTTTCTGTAGTGATGGTGCTGGTAGTAGCGGGAGTAGCACTTGCTGTGATGGGAGTAGTAGGAGGAGGAGTTGCTGTAGTGATGGTGCTGGTAGTAGCGGGAGTAGCACTTGCTGTGATGGGAGTAGTAGTAGTAGGAGGAGTTGCTGTAGTGGTGGTGCTGGTAGTAGCGGGAGCAGCACTTGCTGTGATGGGAGTAGTAGCAGGAGGAGGAGTTGCTGTAGTGGTGGTGCTGGTAATAGAGGGAGTAGCACTTACTGTGATGGGAGTAGTAGTAGTAGGAGGAGTTGCTGTAGTGGTGGTGCTGGTAGTGGCGGGAGTAGTTGAAGCAGTAGTAGTGTTAGTAGTAGCGGTGTTGATGGAGGTGGTGGATTGAAATGTTTCACGTAAAAACGGAGAAAAATATTTATATTGTTCGGACTGTTGTCCTCATTTTCATTGTCATATTAACGACGTTTCGGTCGTTGTACGTCCCAACCTTCTTCAGGTGATTGGAGTTTCGAACCGAACCTTCAAGGACATAGTCCAGTGGCTAAAAGCGTTGATTAGACTAGGGAATCGACCCAAAGAGTTATAAGTTCAATACATGGCGACAGCAGTGGCGAACAATAACGTAGGGAGCTGTGTTAAATAGAGATAACTAAAACATCTGGAAGTGACACGATTAAGTAAACGAGAACAATCTATCCCAGTGGTCGAAGTAAAAGGTTCGGATAAAAATTCCAATAATCTGAAGAAGGTAAGAACGTAAAACGGCCGAAACGTTGAGAAGAAGACGAGGGCAACAGTCTGAACAGTGTCACAACCTCATCTCAGAAACATAGACAAATAGAGAGATAAATATGTTTAGAAATTTACACTGAAGGCTTTTATATATAGCGCGTATGATGCCTATTAAACATGCAATTATATGGAAGATTCTTTTGAATGGAACTTTTATCTGATATGATTTATTATTACAAATAAATGTCGTTTTAGTGTGTACACGTGTCTAACTTTCAAGCAAAATGGTAGATAGTAACTCAGACACGTTGATCCTTATCACTATAACGTTTATAGTGATAAGGAACAATTACAGAATTATGGATTTAGGGGTGACATTAAAAAAATGTTATTGAAATAAAAGTTCAGTTATTTGTATTTAAGTCTCAGAATTAAGTTAGAGAGAGATGAGGTCGTTAAAAATCGTTATAATCCTAACGAACAGATTAAATCTGTTTTTATGCAAAATTGTGCCATTCTTTACGAAGATGAGACGCCGCGAGGTTTTACGAGTTTAATTCCCGTCTGTCACATTTGGCCCGGTGCTTCTACTATGTATTTACAGATTCAAAAAAGAATCTGCGATGTTACTGGTTTTGACCTGGCATCTCGACTTCAGTCACTTTCACACCGCCGTAACATAGATTCCCAGTGCCTTTTCTATAAATATATTCATGCTAATTCTAATGGGCTTTTCCCTTTGGTACCCTTGACTTTATGAATTTAAGCGCAGTACTAGATTGGCGGCAAGGTTTCATCATTTTACAGTTAAAATAGCTAGATGTAACCGTAAGTTCTGTGCTAACAGTTTCTTCACTTGCAATTCTCGCTTGAACTCACTTTCAGCTTCTTACTTTCCAGTCAACTTTTATCTTCAACAATTGGATAGCAATGTCAATCATTATTTTATTTCTTCTTAATTTCTGAACATTTTGTCATCTCTCCATGATAATGTTTCTGTTTTCTTCATATTCTTGTACACTCAGTAATCCCTTGCGTCTTAGTGGCATTATTGCCTTGCTTGGGATGAACTGATAAAAAACACTTCCTTTGGATTTAAATGTTTTTGTCATAATACTTTTTGTGGAAGCAAATTCATCAATTATTAGTTTTTCTATGAAAAAGAAATAGAAATGCTGGCATAAAGATTAATTAACTGCTTATTTTTGTCGATGAGGGGCGGAAATTTCTTTAAAAGCCCAGAGATGAAACATGCGACAGTCATATGAAGCGACCCGTTATTTTTATGATACTCGCATATCATCAGCCAACTGAGAGGGAGTTCGTGTAATATATTACCATGAACGTAAAAGGTAATTGACAGGTACATCCGGCCGTGGGTGAGATCAACAAAAGACAAATGTGGTCGACATATATATCCGGCCGTGGATGATGTCAATACGTGCAATAACAAAAAAAAAACCAAACAAACACAAATGACAATCGGCTTGAAAGCAATGGCCGGTTGTATATGATTGACAGATACACCCGACCACAGATAAAAGTCAACCACAGACAAGGGTGGTTGACAGATATATCTGGTCGTGGATGATGTCAACAAAGCGACAACTCGAAAAAGTAAAAATGCGTGAGAGGTTTAAGACTATAACAAAATTAAATGTTTGGCCGAATACAGAGAACCGCTGGCTAACATCTCCCCACGCCCTCTTCGTGTGGGCGAACTCTCTCCTGCAACAATCCTACACTGCACAAGTTTCACCAACGATGAATAAAAATATAAGATTATATTTCTATATACATGTGTTCCTTCTTGTCGTGGTTTGTCAAGATCCAGCGTAATATACCACATTTAGTTCATATTACTGAAAGATAATATCATCCCTATGCCTGTGTTTGTGTTGTGTATATGCTGGGGAGCACCCCTTTTTGCACATAAGAATGGATTCGCCTGATGTGTACATATAATCCTGTCTATACAGAGAACAGTAGTACTTGGAAGGAGTTGTGTAGTTGTACCTCCGCTAGTTGATCAGTAAGGATATAGATTCATTATCCGGACATACTTATTCACTACAAGATTGTATATATTGATTCCTACTAATAGTATTCCTAGTATTCCTGAATCGACTAACCAGTGTTCTAGTTTGTATATTTTTGTTCAATACAACTTACATTTTCTATCTCCATATCTGTTTTTGTTATTTATTATTTCGTGTGGTTTCTCAACAAGAATCCATAACAAACTGGCGACGAGGATTTTGAACAAGTTCACGCTGAGGAAAAAATACGTTTTTCGCGTCAGTCACCCACAATAAATTGGCGACGAAGGATTTGAACAAATTCACGCAAAGAGAATAATACGTTTTCAAGTCAGTCGCCAATAACAACAAATTAGCGACGAAGGATTTTCGAACAAGTTCATGTGGAGGAAAAATACGTTTTTCACATCAGTCGTCAAAAACAAATTGGCGACAAAAGAACGTGAACTCACGTATAACCCCAAGAAACAACAAATTAACGTCGAATATCTCAAAACTCACATACAGAGGAGTCGCCAACAACAAATTGGCGAAGTAGATTCGTGCACAAGTCGCAGAACAAACTTGTGACGAACTTACCCTGAACCACTTTAACAAAGTTCGCTACGAGGATTCGAACAAGTCGACCACAAACAATTTAGCGACACTATCACAGAGAGACAGAAGAAAAAAACGGACGAAATTAATTGCTAGAAAGCAATAGCTAAAAAATCAAACCCCTCACGGAATCATGGAGGACTTTCAGAAAGGAATACTGGATATTATTAAGAGGAGTGAAGAATAACAATGTAAACTAGAAGTAAGACAAATGGAAATGCAAAAAGCAAACGAAGAAAGATATATGGAAATACAAAAAAGACAAAAAGAAATACAAAAGGTGAATGAAGAAAGACAATCACAATTACAAAAACTATCATTAAAATTAACAAATACAGCACTAGAAAGGAACACGGAAAAGGAGGAGACGTTTTCGCAAAATGTTGTGTGGAACGCTATTGAAACTTTTAAATACTCAATCGAAGAAGACAAAAATTTTGGAGAGTATTACAGGCGATATGAAAATATTTTTAATATCGACTGCCAGTACTGGAGTGAAAAGAAAAAATTAAGACTTTTACTCAGAAAATTAGGTACGGACGAACAAACTAAGTTCGTTGATTATATTCTCCCTAAAAAGACGAACGATTTAACATTCGACGAGGCACTGACAGGCTTTACGGAGCTGTTTAGCTCAAAAATCTCCTTGTTCCATAAAAGGTGGAAGTGCCCTAATCTCGAAAACTAGGACTATTCTACATTCGCAGCTATCGTCAACAAACACTGTGACGATTTTAAATTGTCGGAGCTCACCCCAGATAATTTCAAATGTCTCATATTTGTCTAAGGACTAGTTGCTGTTAAAGACAGCGAAATGAGAAAACAAGCCAGGTCTAACATTACCAAAAATGTCAGAGGATTGCCAGAAATGATTCAGTATAAAGAAAGATAGCAAGGACATCAAACAGTCAGGAGTCGCATACATTCGTAAGGTAAAAAGAATTTTACGTTTTGTACCCTTCCCAAAAGAAAAACAAGATTTTAATGATAAAGAAAAGAGATACAAAAATACTATTGACGAGAATCCAATAAAAAACAAGCTCCCGCCTTCTGCATGTTACAGATGTGGTGGATGGCATTGGCGTAAAATATAAAATTTTCCGAGCGTGTGGTAAGATGGTCCACAAAGAAGCGGGATGTAGAAACAAAAACAAACCTAGTAGGGTAAGATCTGCTAGAATGGAATATAACCATGTAAACACCAGAAATTATGTAGAACTGGAAATATTAAATAAGAAGTCCAAATTACAATTGGATTCAGGATCAAACTTAACAATAATAAATTTACAGACAAGGCGGAAGTTGAACAGGCCGACCATGTTACACACTAAAAAATTGCTAAATCGATAACAGGAAAAAGGATTAAATTGTAAAGCGAAATTATCGTGAATGTAAAATTTCAAGGAAAAACCAAGAAACTAAAAATCTACGTGACGAAAAACACACATAACCTGGTTTAACGGACTGAATGCAGGAATTTAATATACTGGATTTACCCATTAAATCGTGGTGCAAAAAAATAAAAACGTGACGGCGGAAACTTCAGAATTGAAAAAAGAGGTATTCTCAAGCAGTAAAATATTCACAACCGAAATCGCGCAAAAGAAACCTGTATTTATTTCACCGATAGTTACGGGAAAATCTTGCAAACCAGGTGAACAAGTGAGAAACATCAACCAACAAAGAAGGAATGAGGAGCCAAGCTTGTCATTCTCAAAAAACGTTGTCGCGATGAAAAAAAATATTTTGGAAGCTGTTGAGAATATTAGATCTCAAGCGAAAAAAAACGCTAGCACCTCCCAAAAAGAAGCTAGGGAGTGAGTGTTGAGGAGCACCCCTTTTTACACATAAGAATGGATTTGCCTGATGTGTACATATAATCCTGCCTATACAAAGAACAGTAGTACTTGGAAGAAGTTGAGTAGTTGTATCGCCGCTAGTTGGTCAGTAAGGATATAGACTCATTATCCGGACATTCTTCTTCACTAAAAGATTGTATATATTGATTCCTACTAACGGCACTACTAGCATTCCTGAATCGACTAACCAGTGTTCCAGTTTGTAGATTTTTATTCAATATAACTTACATTTTCTATCTCCATATCTGTTTTTGTTATTTATTATATTGTGTGGTTTCTCAACAAGAATCCACAGTAGTATACATATAGATATATGTATCAGAGGGTGAGGGAGGTTGATAAACTTGTGGGTAGACAAATAATAAAGGAGGAGAAGAGAACGAAGTACATTTAGATGTCGAAACATGCGCAAAGAAATAGAGTCCAGATCACGAATTCTTGAGAGTGGATATAATTTTCATCAGTTAAGCTAGGTAGGCAGCTAACTGGATAGATAATTAAAAGACCAATCAGGATTGATTGATAGAAGGCGAACAAAATTTATATATATTATCCTACGTCTATGGCACGACTACGCGTTTCAAGCGTTATGCAATCATCAGGTGCATGTTTCAAACTAACAATCTGATTAATAGATTTCAATTTAAGTTCACTCGTTGTTCATGACAATTAATTCTTATAATGTTAAGTTATTGCTTTTTTAATAACAAGATTAAAAACTAACATTTACAGTTCTGTTCATACATTTAGCAGTTTTATTAGCAACTAAATAATAATGCTATACATATGTGCACCATACATATATATATATATATATATATATATATATATATATATATATATATATATATATTTGTGTGTGTGGGAACATTGAGAAATGAATGATAACTGCCAATGTTACTGCTAATTTCTGACATTTTTCAGTTATAATACATGAAAATTATATACATTTCTCAATGTTCCCAAGCGCTTTCAATTTCCTCCCGAGATCATCTTCAGGGGTGTGAGTTGTGGTCACAAAAAATAACCGCAAAACTGTGTTGCTAAAAATTACTGTAAATTTTTTTTTCTTGCTTTACATATAACGGTTGACAAATTGCTTAAAGTTCATTAGAACGTGAAAATTATCCAAAATGGAATTTTTATAAGTTATAATTTTTTTTTTTTTTTAATCATATCACCCCAAGCAAGGCGATAACGCCACTGATGAGCAGGGGGCTACGTAAGGGTAAAAAGAATGGAAAAGAGAAAGCCGGAAACCGCATCCTAAACAGAAAACAAGGGATGAGCCTCTTCACCTGTTCAATAGATGTGGGTGGAGTGTGAACCGGGCGATAGTTTAGTCTATCTACTCCAATTGAAAAAAAAAATAAAAAAGGAAAAGAGTGAAAAGATTGGAAAAGAGAAAACCGGAAACCGCATCCTAAACAGGAAACAAGGGATGAGCCTCTTCACCCGTTCAATAGATGTGGGTGGAGTGTGAAACGGGCGATAGTTTAGTCTATCTACTCCAATTGAAAAAAAAAATAAAAAAGGAAAAGAGTGAAAAGATTGGAAAAGAGAAAACCGGAAACCGCATCCTAAACAGGAAACAAGGGATGAGCCTCTTCACCTGTTCAATAGATGTGGGTGGAGTGTGAACCGGGCGATAGTTTAGTCTATCTACTCCAATTGAAAAAAAAATAATAAAGGAAAAGAGTGAAAGGATTGGAAAAGAGAAAGCCAGAAACCACATCCTAAACAGGAAACAAGGGATGAGCCTCTTCACCCGTTCAATAGATGTGGGTGGAGTGTGAAACGGGCGATAGTTTAGTCTATCTACTCCAATTGAAAAAAAAAATAAAAAAGGAAAAGAGTGAAAAGATTGGAAAAGAGAAAACCGGAAACCGCATCCTAAACAGGAAACAAGGGATGAGCCTCTTCACCCGTTCAATAGATGTGGGTGGAGTGTGAACCGGGCGATAGTTTAGTCTATCTACTCCAATTTAAAAAAAAAGAAAAGAAAAGAGTGAAAAGATTGGAAAAGAGAAAACCGGAAACCGCATCCTAAACAGGAAACAAGGGATGAGCCTCTTCACCTGTTCAATAGATGTGGGTGGAGTGTGAACCGGGCGATAGTTTAGTCTATCTACTCCAATTGAAAAAAATAATAATAAAAAAGGAAAAGAGTGAAAAGATTGGAAAAGAGAAAACCGGAAACCACATCCTAAACAGGAAACAAAAAGAAAAAGAAAAAACAAAAAAAACAACAAAAAAAACGTTGTTGACTTGATAAGTTTTAACTTAGTTAAAGTCCAGGCAATGAAATGTCTAAGAAAACAAACTCAATCCTTCAATTAAGCATGAAAAGTTTTAAAATCAAGCAAAAATTAGGCAAAACGAACAAAAAATAAAAAAATAATGGCTCACCCAGACCAGAATTCAACAATATTCAAGACATTTTAACTCCAAGCCGAGAACAAAGCCACTGACCGTTGTAAAAGATATTTCTAACTTTTATGTCATGGTCATGAACGTGTTAAAACATGAAAAAAACTGTTCTCATAAATATCGACAAGGTCTGTCAGTTTAATTTTTTTTGTTTAAGTCAGTCGGAGTTTTAAATTTTGTCTAATAGATAATTTAATTTTTCTGTCAGTCGGAGTTATATATATCAAAATAAACGAATTATTCTAATTTATCAGTATGACAAATTTTTTATAACTTTAAACGTTATTTTTCGTGGATATTCATATAGTAATACACTCTCCATAGATTCATGGAGGAGTCTCCGACGTGACTGCTCCCTGATTCAGCCAGGGAGCAGTCACGCTGAACAACAAAGACCGAAACGTCCCTTTAAACGAAAAAACTCCATTACACTAGGAAATTACTTTGCTAAAGTTTGGATACGAAACTCAGCAGATATGAAAATTTAACACGAATTTAACACGTGAAGAGTTTAGCTTAAAGGCACGTATCGGAATTTGCTTGATCGACGAGGCTATTTCCTCATTCCTAATAGTATACATGGCGCTTGGTCGGTCATGTGATTCTTAACAATCAGTCAGTTTGAAACCCACTCTAGACAGCGAGGAATTTGGGGGATAAACTCTTAGAAAAACATGGGATGAACTTTACGAAAAAATACGATTTCTTGTAACATGAAGTGCCAACATTTTAAGTAGGTTGCCATTTCTTTCTGCTTTAGACTGGTTGCCAACTAAATCTATAGAACCCAGTCTGCCCTTCCATTTAACCCATAGCTGGAGAAAGTAGAGATGGATTAATACCTTTCCCAAGAGTATTTGCGCATAAGTGAATAGAATGAATTCAACTGTAGTTCGAACTTGGTTCTTTGATTTCTTGTCCCGAACCAATAACAACTGCACCACAACGCATATCTACTGAACTTAAATTCATAAAGTCAAAGTACCAAGGAGGAAAGCTTATCAGAACAATTACCATAAAAATGTTTATAGAAAAGGCACAGGGAGGCTAAATTACAGTGGTTGAAATGTGACTGAAGACAAGATGCCAGGTTAGGATCAATAATATCACAGATTCTTCGGATTTAATTACGAATCTCTAAATATATAGTAGAAATGCCAATGAAGATGTGGTAGCAATATCCAATGCATGGACGAATAGTAGTCTTATGAATGGTGCAAGATAAATTCTGAAGAGAAAAATTCGACACAGTAAACTAACTTTCCTAGCAGCAGACACAGAAATTAATTAAATATCATCTTCCCTACTTCATGTCAGCCCAAGAAGGAGCTATGAGTGGAAGTTAGCTTCAGTCATGCAAGGAAGGTTCAGTATGATTACATACGATATAAATTTCAGTACGACGCTCACATCAAAAATCATTTAGAATATTCTCATCACTTAAAAGTCAAATATTAAATTTAAGGTTGTCCTCCTCCTAGACTGGCTGCCACTCAAGGCTAGAGAACCCAGTCTCTGTTATTTAACACATAGGTAGCAGTTACTTTAACTGAACAATAGATTGAATTATTGGCTGACGTATTTTATATTTAATTTAATGTAATTATTTTATATCATGTTGCAAATTCCTTTCTTCAAAAATGTTAAAACATTGATCAGTGGTTAAATATTCTTTTATTTCACCGTTGTCAGATTGGTGCAGGAAGAAAAGAAGAAACATTTTTCAAAATACATCCATTCAAACATGGGTGTCCATTAAAAATAACGGTTGAAGTAATGAAAATGTCGGATTAAAAATTAAGCCATTAACTCTTTGAAAACTGTTTTAATATCTCAGGTACTTGCAAATATCCCAGATACTATTTAGCCTGCCATATATTTGAACATTGCTTTAATATCTCAGGTACTTGAAAATATCCTAGGTACTATTTAACCCGCCATATATTTGAAAATTGCTTTAATATCTCAGATACTTGCAAATATCCCAAGTACTATTTAGCACGCCATATATTTGAAAATTGGTTTAATATCTCAGATACTTGCAAATATCCCAGATACTATTTAGCCTGCGATATATTTGAAAATTGGTTTAATATCTCAGATACTTGCAAATATCTAAGGTACTATTTAGCCTGCCATATATTTGAAAATTGGTTTAATGTCTCAGATACTTGCAAATATCCCAAGTAATATTTAGCAAGCCATATATTTGAAGATTGCTTTAATATCTCAGATACTTGCAAATATCCCAGATACTATTTAGCCTGCGATATATTTGAAAATTGGTTTAATATCTCAGATACTTGCAAATATCCCAGGTACTATTTAGCCCGCCATATATTTGAAAATTGCTTTAATATCTCAGATATTTGCAGATATCCCAAGTACTATTTAGCCCGCCTTATATTTGGTAAAGGCAAAACATGCCGCCTTTAAATAATGCTTCATATAAAGTGTCTATGCGGCTTTGTGGGCGATTAAATAGTTTCAACGCTATAGCTCCTTTGCAACAAAGGATGCGTTGATAGCCTCTCGCTACTCTCTCGATATTTACATGACAAATGTTCAGAGGAGCTACATTCCTTAATTCGTACACAGAGAACTCAACCTCATGGACTTTGCATTTCTCTGGTGAGGAGCATACTCCATTCATGCAGCATCTTCTGTAATATTACGCTGGAAAACAACAATCGTCCTCACAGACAACGAGAAACACGTATATTTAAAATTATAAATATTTATATTTTTATTCTTCGTTGTATAGAACAGAAGGGTAGCCGGAGAGAGATCAAGCACACTCAGAGGATGTCCGTGAGTCGTTAACCAGTCTCTGCTTCTTGATTCCAGCTGGGATCTCTCCTCTCTGTTTTCTGTTTCTTCGGTCAGAAACCTCAGGCTTATACGATAAAGGCAAAAGCAAAAATGCATTTTTTGCTTTTTCAGGTTGCCGCTTAATTAACGTCAGCTACGGCCAGATACATCTGTCAATCATCTTTACTGGTTATCACCTTTCAAGCCGGTTGTCGCCTGTGTTTTCTGCCTTTGATGTGCACCCAACTGCCACCATCCAGGGCCGGATATTTTTGTCAATCATATTTTAGCCGGCTATTGCCTTTCAAACCTATGTTGTTGCACCACGCTGCCACCATCCAAGGCCAGAATATTACCATATTCGTTTCGACTGTTGTACACTACGGTCTACTTCAGGTACTTCAGTGAATAAAATAAAATAAAAATAAAATAAAGAGACCTGACTGACTGGGCAGAAGATTATCCCGCAGTAGGTTGCCATTGCTTTCTGCGGTAGACTGGTTGCCGACCAAGGCTATAGAACCCAATCTATCCTGTTATTCTACCCACAACTGGAAGGAATAGATGGATTAATACCTTTCCCAAAGGTATTTGCGCGTAAGTGAATGCAATGAATTCAGCTGGAATTTGATCTCGGCTTCCCGATTTCTCGTTCCGAGCCGATATCCAATGCACCACATCGCACATCCGGTTGTTTAGATACAGTGACTTAACCCAAAATGTTGTGAGTTCAATACCTTGCTACAGCAGTGGTGAACAAATAACTTAGAGAGTCAAGTTAAAGGGAAATAACTACATGATACCGAGAAGTGGCATTTCACATGGAACGAGAATGATATAACCCAGTCATCGAAATAAGGGTTTCTAAGCACCCAGAGAAGGCCGGAGCGTACAACAGCCGAAACATCGGGAATATGTCAATAAAAAAGATGGCAGCAGTCTGAACAAAGTAAATAATGTAAATACTATCTCATCTCAGAATACTACCCCATTCTCAAGAATATAGACACACATTGCGTAAACGTTGTCGCGTTCCTTTGGACAGCTCAGTTGACATTTACTGTTTAAACCAGCTAACCCCGAACCCACAGGGTGCGGTTGCGTTTAGTTTAACAGTCACTGATCCAGAGTATGATTCGTAAGTTATCTCGCACTTTCAAAAGTTGTATGCTATTTCACGTCGGAAGGGCGTTAAAGCACTGCATCAATGGGTAGAGGGTATGCTATGTGGTCTACACTATGCATCCGAGATATCTCGAGTGTGTGGTGCAGACCACATAGCCTATCCTGTACCCATAATAAACCATGAGGCGAGGAGGTGTTTAACCATTTTGTTATTATTCTGTTCGTGTCACATGTGTATGAAGTAGAGAAAAAAATGCTGAAAGTTAGGGTTAGGGTTAGGGTTAGGATTAAAAAATAAGTTTATGCGAAGAATAACAAAAAGTTGATATGGCAAATATTTTACACCAAGCACAGTATGATTGGGTATTTTATCAGGCAAAATAATTAAAAAAAAGAAGAGTTTCGCTTAATCTTCATAATCATAATCATAATGATAATCATAATCTTCACAATCATAATCATAATCATAATCATAATCTTCACAATCATAATCATAATCATAATCATCACAATCATAATCATAATCATAATCTTCACAATCATAATCATAATCATAATCTTCACAATCATAATCATAATCATAATCTTCACAATCATAATCATAATCATAATCATAATCTTCACAATCATAATCATAATCATAATCTTCACAATCATAATCATAATCATAATCTTCACAATCATAATCATAATCATAATCATAATCTTCACAATCATAATCATAATCATAATCATCACAATCATAATCATAATCATAATCTTCACAATCATAATCATAATCATAATCATAATCTTCACAATCATAATCATAATCATAATCTTCACAATCATAATCATAATCATAATCATAATCTTCACAATCATAATCATAATCATAATTTCCACAATCATAATCATAATCATAATCTTCACAATCATAATCATAATCATAATCTTCACAATCATAATCATAATCATAATCATAATCTTCACAATCATAATCATAATCATAATCTTCACAATCATAATGCTTAAGAAGCGTAAAAAATTCAGAAAATTGTGGATTTATTTTACGTGCGTTGTGGTGCATTAGATATCGGCTCGGAACGAGAAATCGAGGAGCCGAGTTCGAATTCCAGCTGAATTCATTGCATTCACTTACGCGTAAATACCCTTGGGAAAGGTATTAACCCATCTATTCCTTTCAGTTAATGGTTAAATAACAGGACAGATTGGGTTCTATAGCCTTGGTCGGCAACCAGTCTACCGCAGAAAGCAATGGCAATCTACTGCGGGATAATCTTCTGCCCAGTCAGTCATGTTCTTTCGAGACATGATCGCCCAAGCGTGTTTCACGTATGGTACTTAACTGACTGACTGAATATAATAGTTGAACATATGATTAAGGCTTCTACTGGGCCTAAAGTAGGGGATCTTTTTTATATTGTTATGAAGTAATAAACTGATCCCCCACTTATTACTACATAATAATATCATACATATCTTCCCTTTCTAGTTATGAGTCAAATAACAGGACAGATTGGGTTCTATAGCCTTGGTCGGCAACCAGTCTACCACAGAAAGCAATGGCAACCTACTGCGGGATAATCTTCTGCCCAGTCAGTCATGTCTCTTTCGAGACATGATCGCCGAAAGCGTGTATAACGTATGGCACTTAACTGACTGACTGACTGATTTCACGTGCAAAAATTTACAACGTCTTTTTTTTTTAAATTAAAGCTAGGAAATGAGATAAATTCTACTGAAAGGGATGTGAAAACTAACAAAGCCTGGGCCGCCTTGAATAAAACGGTCGTAATCTGGAAATCTGATCTACCAGACAACTTCAAGCGGCGATTCGAGCCACTGTAGAGGCGGGGTTAATGTATGGCGCCTCTACGGGGACATTAACTAAAACCATAGAGTCTAATCTTGACGGGACCTACACTCAGACGTTAAGAGGTATACTTAACATATCCTGGAGACAACATTTAATTAGATCACAACTCTATAGAGCCATCCCTGATATTTTTATAATCTTACGCAAACACAGAAAGCGAATTGCGGAACACTGCTGGCGAGTAAAACAAAAACTCGCAAGTGATTTACTGTTTTTGAAATCTAGCCATAGAGCAAAACGAGTTGGTCGCCCAGTAACCACCTATATCGACCAGCTACGTTATGACACAGAATCCCTAACATTGACCTTCCGACCTTGATTGCAGAAACGTAATGATTACTGATAGACTCGTAAATAGGTCGTTAACTCGACCAAAAAATACTCAGCTGAAAAAATGTCTTGAGTGTTTATAGCTTGTGTCAAGAAATAAATGGCGGTAAACGAGATAAACATACTCCAGTTCAAGATGGGCAAGACCGCTGGAGAAGCGAGGAAGATGATGGACAAAGCGGCGGAGATGCTTGGGTTAGAAGAAATTCAGAACTCTTTAGAAAATGTAAATCATATATCAAGTGTAAAAAAGTAAATTGATGACCATATGCTACTACAAAAAAAAAATCTTATTCAAATATTTAAACCCACATTCAGTCAGTTAAGTGCCATACGTGATACACGCTTGGGCGATCATGTCTCGAAAGAGACATGACTGACTGGGCAGAAGATTATCCCGCAGTAGGTTGCGATTGCTTTCTGCGGTAGACTGGTTGCCGACCAAGGCTATAGAACCTAATCTGTCCTATTATTTAGCCCATAACTGGAGGGAATAGACGGATTAATACCTTTCCCAAGGGTATTTGCGCGTAAGTGAATGCAAGGAATTCGACTAGAATTCGAACTCGGCTTCCCGATTTCTCGTTCCGAGCCGATATCCACTGCACCATGACGCACATCCTAAACCCACATTAACTTGTAAATAATTAGCCAGGGACAACTAAAATAAAAGATCCCCCAACAAATTCAGAGACTTTACAAAATCCTTCTGCCGAGTTGTTCGAAATTATGCATAAAGCTGGTTCCAATAATCATTTTAAAGATTTTGGAATCAATCTCTATATCATTACGGAAACCTTTTCTCTGCTAGTGTAATAGGTGTAATTGAAAAAATATACCATTCAAAATCGGCAGCACTATAGGTTTATGTTAAGAAAAATAACAAAATTCGTGTTTGAGCTAAATTCTCGACAGTGTTTAGAACCACATAAATATTCATTGTCAAGTCCAGAGAAAAATCTTTGCAAACTTAACCCTCTAGGGCCATTCGTATCATATTTGATACAGTATTTCCCTATAAGGAAACATTTGGTATTCATTGACTGAGCAGTCAGTACTGCTTTCATTTGAAATTTATAATAAAATTTTTCAGGAAAATATTTCTTTCAAGGCTTGTTTTCATACTGTATCAAATATGATACGAATGGCCCTAGAGGGTTAATAATATAATATGATTAAGGCTTCTACTTGTCATAAAGTGGGGGATCAGTTCTATATTGTTATGAAGTAATAAACAGATCCCCCACTAATATGATACGAATGGCCCTAGAGGGTTAAACGGTGGAAAACTTTTCGAAGTTGGATCTTTTTTAAGTGTATTTACAAATAAAGGTTGAAGACGGCTGTTTAGAGTTAACAACTCTAAACACGCACAAGAGACTGCATAAGTTCAATCGAAATCATTTTGGTATAAAGGACGCTCTAACGAGTAATGACTAGCATGTGATTTCACAGTGGCCTATCTGGCGGATATATTAATTAAGTTTAGCTAAAAAAAAACAACATATCGAGCATGTGCAAACAGTTTTTGAAAAAATATAAGAGTACGAGTTCAAACTCACTGGTGAAAAGTGCAAATTGTTTTGCTGAAATTCAACTACCTAGGACAAATCATTGACAAAAATTATCTTCAACCAGATCCGCCGAGGGAAAGTGAAATTAAGAATATGTCTCCTAACAAGCGAAATATCTCAGGCCGATTGCTAGCAGCCTAGGCTCGGTGTGCCATCTTCTGTCGCTTCCTTGTAGATATAATTGACCCACTGATAGGAAAGTCACCTTCATATGTTAGAAACTACGCCTACTTTGTGAACCCTATCAAAGATGCTCCCATCCAATTCAACAAGATGGTGAGTCTGAATGTGGCGAATCTGTTCACTAAGGTACCCACGGTGGAGATACTATCAGTAGTCAGGGACAGAGTGATCTCAGACTCATCTCTAGAAGAACGTACCAGTATTCCACTAGATAACCTGATGGAGATGCTGACTTTCTGCACACGAACAACACACTTCGGATTGGGATCAGACATATACCGACAGGATAAAGGCTTAGCAATGGGCTCGTCATTATCACAATCACTGGCTAACATATATGGTATACTTTAAGAAGACATTAGAATCTACAGCTCTAAAGTCGACCCTATGACTGGGATACGTTGATGACACCTTCATACTCTGGCTACACCAGGAAGAGGACCAGACGCTACTGGACTATTTGAACTCAATAAGATCATCCATACAGTTAACTATGGAGCAAGAGAAAGACAACAAACTGGCATTCCTGAGTGTGCTAATAGCTCGAACAGAGAGTTTTCAAGACAGCCGTACACTGCAAGCCAACATTCGCCGGACAATACCTCAACTTCAACTCCCACCACTCATACAATCTAAAGAAAGGGGTCGTTCACTGCTTGCAACATCGAGCAAAAGTCATAAGTGGCGACCCAGAGACATATGAACATGAAATGGTCGGTATAAGCAATATCCTACAACGTAACAATTATCCAGAGTGCATAACAACTCCAACGAACAACGGAAGGGAGGGTGCATAACGATAAAGTCAGTCAGTTAAGTGCCATACGTGATACACGCTTGGACGATCATGTCTCTTTCGAGACATGACTTACTGGGCAGAAGATTATCTCGCAGTGGGTTGCCATTGCTTTCTGCGGGAGACTGGTTGCTGACCAAGGCTATAGAACCCAATCTGTCCTGTTATTTGACTCATAGCTAGAGAGGCAAGTGGGGGATCAGTTTATTACTTCATTACAATATAAAACTTATCCCCCAATTTATGCCCAGTAGAAGCCTTAATCATGTTTTCAACTATTATATTTAGTCAGTCAGTTAAGTGCCATACGTGATACACGCTTGGGCGATCATGTCTCGAAAGAGACATGACTGACTGGACAGAAGATTATTCCGCAGTAGGTTGCCATTGCTTTCTGCGGTAAACTGTTTACCGACTAAGGCTATAGAACCTAATCTGTCCTATTATTTAACCCATAACTGGGGGGAAGAGACGGATTAATTTCCCAAGGGTATTTGCGCGTAAGTGAATGCAAGGAATTCAACTGGAATTTGAACTCGGCTCCTCGATTTCTCGTTCCGAGCCGATATCCACTGCGCCACAACGCATAACGATAACAACTTTCAAAAAACAGCCTCGGTCTGTTTACCCCATGTAAAAGGGATATCGAAGAAAAGATAATAAAAATGGATTTGTGGTCCATATAACATCAGGAAGATCTTCAGAAGTATTTCTACACTTCGCAGGTACCTCTCCCGAGTAAGACGTCCAACAGAGGAGGACATGACTAAGGACTGTGTGTACACCATTCCATGTAGCTGTGGAAAGAAATATAAAGGAGAAACAAGCCGCTTCCTTAAGGTAAGGCTACGAGAACATCACAAGGTCGTAACACAATGCGTAGCTGACCACATATGGAGAAAGAAAGGGGATCATCGCTCCTAATGGAATTAAGTTGAAATAATAGATAGAGAACGTCACTGGAAACTACGTAAACTTAAGGAATCAGCACATATGCTCTCATTTGTCTCTTCCTGATATTTATTATCAGTTTTATTCTCGTTTGCATCCTTTCCAACACCGCATCGTTGCACACATTCTCTGTCCATGGTATCCTCGGCATCCTTCTGTAAAAACTCCTAAGCCGATCAAGCGTAGAGATGAATACAATATGGGAACCAGTAATAAGGAGTGCCGTCTACGGCTATATCGTGTTGAATGCACCGGTTCCCGTCCGATCACCGAAGTTAAGCAACATCGAGCCTGGTCAGTACTTAAATGGGTGACCATTAAGATGCTGTAAACGTAAGGACCAAGAATGGTCCACCGGTCCTCCAGGTTTGGGAGTTGAGTGCATGGCTAACAAACCTTCCCCCTAACAAATAGTTTGTTACAGAAACAGCAACAAAAAGTTGCTGCCCTATGCACCATTGGGTGTGATGGATAAATGATGATGACGAATACGGAGTGCCAGAGAAAATCATTAATATAAAAAATTGCAATATGAGATCTGGTAAAGTATACCAGAGAAAACCATTAACATCAAAAAATTGCAATATGAACTCTGGTAAAAAAGGTTACTGAAACATTAGGTTTATAAGTACCAGAAATTCGATTGCTGTTGTCCTCAAGGACACATGACCCAGTGGATATAAGCATTGATTAGTTCCAGTGACTTCACCCAAGGATATGACATTTGTGGACAAGTAACTTAGAGGGTCGTGTTAAACTCATGACTACCAGAAGAGGCTTAGCACAAGGAATGAGAATGATATACCCCAGTGTTCGTAATAGAAGGTTCGAAATTTCTAGCATCTGAAAAAGACCGGAGCGTACAACTGCCGAAACGTTGTGAAATAGTCCGAATAATATAAATACTACCTCATCTCAGAAATAATGACAGATACGAAAAAGAGGCGTTAGCAATTATTTATCAATTTATGGTTCGAATAAAAGAATTCTTACGCATACAGTGAATAGATTGCAACGCTAGGGTGCCATCTTATTTAACTGCGATTTTAAAATGGAATATCAACAGAAAAAATAGGACATGCCGATTGATACAAAAAAAGATAGTAAACCGTTTAAGGACACAAAATGGAACTATAAATTAAAAATATATTATTCAATATAGGACGAGTTACCGTGGAAGAAATAAAAAAGGAAATACATGTTTATTGCGGAAATAAATAAATTTAAAAAAATAACTAAATGAAAGAAAAAAAGCAATCCAGTTACTCGCCATGTGATAGGATACTGATGTTTGCACAAAAAAATAGTAATACCTCTCATATTACAAAAGCTAACATTTAATGATTTTCATAGCGGACATCCGGGAATTTCAAGGATGAAATCTTTTCTGAGAAGCTATGTATTCTTCTTCATGTGTCGTGTCCCTTCAGGACGTAGGCGATCATGGTCTTCCACTTGGCTCTGTCTCTTGCTGCTCTCAATAATTTTTCTCTTGGTATCTCTTCCAAGCCTCGCTCCGTTAACTATTTGCTCAGACCTAACAAGTACGTCTCACGCTGCTTTCTCCTGTATTTTCTTTCATTTATCCGACCTGTGAGTATTAAGTTCTCCAAGCCCTCCTTCTTCATTACGTGCCCCAGGAACCTCATTTGTCTCTTCCTGATATTTATTATCAGTTTTATTCTCGTTGGCATCCTTTCCAACACCGCATAGTTGCACACATGCTCTGTCCATGGTATCCTCAGCATCCTTCTGTAAAACCATATTTCTGCTGCCTCAAGCCTCTCCTTTATCTTTGATGAGATCGTTCACGATTCACTTCCATACAGAAGGACAGATATCACGTAGTAATCCAGCACTCTTTTCTTTGTTTCTTTCAGTACTCTGGCTAGCTTTTGAAATGCATCTTTGGCTATGCCAATGCGTCTTTGGATATACGTGTCGCATTTTCCATCTACTGTCAAAACACTTCCGAAGTATTTTAATTTTTTTACTTGTTTTATTTTAGATTCTGCCACTTTTACAGTGAAACTGATAAAATACAACCGCAACTTCTACTCCAACAGTTTCTTTCCTCGCACTTCCCGACTGTGGAATTCTCTTCCACACGATTGCTTCCCCGACGGATACAATCTCCAGGAGTTTAAATGTAAGGTCAATAGACACCTCCTAACACACTAACCTGCTCCCATTCTATCAAACATTCTTCCCATCTGCCCAACCCTCATCCTCGGTATCCTTATTCATCTGTCACCTTCCTCCTGATATTCCCTATGTCTAACCACTCCTTCTCTTTACCTTCCTCTATGTAGCCCCATGCGCAATAGTGGCAGTGGAATGCCTTGCTTGGGGTGAAATGATTAAAAAAAAACTTACAGTTCGCATATTGGTCTCCTCTTTTTATGGATGAAGTCATTAGAAATCTAGTAAAACACTGCATAGGTTGTGTTTTAGCAGCAGAATTACCAAACACGCCTTGGTCAAGACTGTACATAGATTTTGCAGGGCCAAAACCGTTGGAGTCACTTTTCAGAGTATTTTTAACACACCTCACGGCGAGTGCCTAAGCAAGATTGTATATTATAACCGCTAGAAAACGAGTTATAACATGTACATATTTTGTACTATTGCTTTGAGACAGGATAGAGTAAGCATCCTGTTCAATACCAGATCTTTTCTCGTCGGTTATCTAAACTTAACCAGCTGGACACGTCCGCTAAACGTAGATACACGATTCATCTCTGCAGGGAAAGTGAGAGAGCAGCATGAGCAGGGGTTAGGCGAAGTTTTTTTTTTTAAAGTTTGAAAGATGTCAAGCAAGGCGACTCAAAGTTACATCAATGTTTTTGGGAACACCCTCAATTAGAGATTGTCTGGGCGGACTATTACCCGACCTAAAATTATTTCTAACTGAGCTCCACCTGCAAGTTTCTTCGATGTTGTTATCAAAAGCTGTCGCCTTCTTGCACACACATGTGACGCATGCGCCTGGCGTACCTTTATGAGACTCAGTGAAAGATGGCTATATAGGGCTTCGTAGATTTGTACAGTATCGTCATTTTATTAACAAACTAAAATCTAACACAATGATAAGAAAAAGAAGATAGAATGAGAAAGAAAAAATGAATCTCTCTCTCTCTCTCTCTCTCTCTATATATATATATATATATATATATATATATATATAAAAGGCAAGATGTTTGTGTGTGTGTGTGTGTGTGTGTCTGTCTGTCTGTCTGTCTGTATGTTCTTTATACAAATCAGCAATTTTTATCCAATTCTCACCAAACTTCACACAAAATATTCTTTAGGCTTTCCCACCGATATCGGAAGTCGATAACCCGATATCCGATCAGATCTGATCAAGATCAGGATTTCGGTCCCTTTATCGTGGTTCTTGCTGCAGAATTTGCTCAAACTTGGTAAAATTATAGTTTTCAGTCTCAAACATTGGTAGATCTTCTCAGATGACTCATTTTCCCCGATATCAGGAATCGATACCTCCGATATTCTATCGAATCTGATTGTATTCAGCCATCGATATGGCTCATTTTCTCCAATTTTACTCCCGATGGGTACGACGAGTTTTCATGGACTTACTTAGATTAGTTTATCCTTGGATGACTCATTTGACTCCGATATTGGAAATCGATACCCTGATATCCTATCGTGTCTGATCAAAATTAGGTATTCAGCCTTTTTATTTTGGTTTTTGCTTCAGGTCTTGCTCTAAGTAAATATAATTGTAGTTCTTAGTCTCAGCCGTGATACCATTCACTCAGAGGACTTATTTAGTCTTCAAAATTCAATTTGCGACGGGAAACTCATCTGACATCAATACCGGAAATCATAATTTGACTTACATCCATTCATTTTCTTTCAATCTACGGTTTCGCTTTGACTGGAAACAACTATTGCTTTTTAGTCTTTCGTGCCAACGTACAAAGAGTCTGAGCTCCAGGACCATGGATTAGTTTTAAGGCTTTCATTACACCCGAGCAACGCCGGGCTATACTGCTAGTAAGAAATAAAAAAGGGAGAAGAAAATATCATTTTTGATAAGTGACTAGTTAAAAAAGATGACGAGAAAAAAACGGATGTTTCCTAACCAAAGAATTTTGTGTTGATGTTGCTCGGAGCCTTGATCTCTCTGTACAGACCATCGTGAAGTTACGGCCGGGATTGTTTATGATCTATGGGTCGCAAATCGATTTAGTCGTAAGTCAGCCTGTAATTGATGTTGCAATCTTTTTTATCTTTAACCATTATTGTTTGATTTTTTGTTTTACGATATCTTTACATTTGATACCATTTGTCTCATCTCTGCATATTTTGTTTCCTAATATTTACGTTCGTCAAGTTTAAGTCAAACACTGCACACTACAGTCGATTAAGTGCTCTACACGATACATGCTTAGGCGATCATCTGGACAGAGGATTTTCCAGCAGTAGGTTGCTAATACTTGCTGCGATAGACTGGTTGCTAATCATAGCCTTAGAACCCAGTCTGTCTTGTTATTTAATCCATAGCAGAAGAGAGAAGAGACGGATTAATACTTTTCCCAAGGATATTTGCACATAAGATTCCAAGTAGGCAGGTACACTGACGACACCACCGTTTACTCTCACCTCGATCTAAAATCTGCTGTGGGGGACAAAGCGAACCTCGCTGCCGAGCTTGAGAAGGACCTGTGGTGGACTGGGGTAAGAAATGGCTCGTAAAATTTAATGCTTCCAAAACGAAGCTGCTATCTATTAACCATCACAGACAATCGCTCCTACTCTCCATTAGCATGGAACAGGCTAGACTAAATCACTGCGCCTCCTTGGCCTCACACTCTCAGCAGACCTCAAGTGGAATGACTATATCACATCCATTGCTAAATCCGCTGCTAAGAAGATCGGTTCACTGTGCAGGGCCAGGAACTTTTTCCGTCTGAGTCCATCCTGCACATATATAAATCTATCATCCACCTGTGTATTGAATACTGCTGTTACATCTGGTCGGGTGCCCCTGCTATTCACCTTGAGGTTATTGACAAAATCCAACGGAGAATCTGTAATGTGATCGATACCGACTTGGCAGCTCGGCTGCAGACGCTCTCTCACCGACGTGACGTGGCTTCTCTGTGCCTCTTCTATAAATACTTTCACAGCTTCTGCTCAAATAAACTTAGATCACTGGTGCCCCCTAGGTATGAATTTACACGAGCTACTAGATTAGCAACTAGGTCTCACCCTTTTACAGTGAAACCGATAAAATGTAACCACAATTTCTACTCTAACAGCTTTTTTCATACACTTCCCACCTATGGAATTCCCTTCCATATACTTGCTTCCCCGACAGCTACAATCTGTAGGAATTTAAATGTAAGGTCAATAGATATCTCCTATCACACTAACTCGCATCCATTCTCACAGGATCTTTTTTCATCTACTCCACCCTCCTCCTCGGTATCCTCAGCCGTCTATCACCCTTAGCCTGACATTTCCTATAACTACCCACTCTTTTTCATCACTTCCCCCTGCGTAACAGTGGCAGTAGAATGCTTTGCTTGGAGTGAGATGATTAAAAAAATAAGTTAATGCAATGAATTAAACTGGAATTCGAACTAGGATCTCCGATTCCTTGTTCTGAGTCGATATCTATTACATGTGCACACTGCAGTCGTGTTGATTTAATATTTTCTAAAATGAAAAAAGAAAAGTGCAAAAAAAAAAAAAAGAATATTTTAGTTGTAAAACTTACCAAAATCCATCTACTGTCAAAACACTTCCGAAGTATTTTAAGACGATTTTTCCTAAATAACTTTTAGTGCAAAGTTATTTGGAATATTACACCCGAAAGAAATATGTTCTCAAAAATGAGGAAACCATAAAGAATCAAGAAGTCGAGATAGGATGTACTTGGTCAATTAAAATAGTATAAAAATAATTTTTTTACAAATTCTTTCTGTCCTTCAAAATCGTCGACACAGAAGAACTTCAGATTAGGTGCGTGCACATTGACTTTCTTTCCGCCCTCACCATCATTTCTTTGTATAGAACAATGGCTTTTCTTTCCTTCTTGACAGGTTGAGTAGACAAAGACAATTTCCTCTTGGTGAACGTCTTTTTTTTTTAAAGATAAATCTCAAAGACGTAAACGAACTCGAGTGAAAGTGCATTTTGCAGAGCCAAGCCTGACACTGAGCTTAAGTCGCATGAAGGAATAATGCTAGCGATGCCGAGATCTAGAGGGGAAATTCTTGTACACCAAACAGGGAAAGCATTCACGCTATCAGACACAGAGCAGTTGTGACCAGACATACCAATCCGCGGTCGCAGTCATAACAATCGTAAGTCGACCTGTATTTTTGTAAGTGAAAACTAATATTTTTCTTTGGAAATATTGTCGAACTTCACCAGATTACCCAGCAAGAAAGAATCTAGACCAAATGTGTCTTTTCACCGGATTTGTTCAACCTATACAGCGAGAATATTTTGAGGATCCTAGATGACACGCCAGGATTTGTTATTGGAGGCCACAACCTGAACAACATAAGATACGCGGACGATACAGTACTGATTGCGGACACGGAAAGGAAACTGCAAGATCTCATACAGAAAGTAGCAGTGGAGAATGACAAGAAGGGACTACAAATAAACTTTAAGAAAACTGAGTGCATAGTCATCAGCAAAAGATACAACCCAAAATGCCAAATACAGGTGGGGGATAACAGAATCAAACAAGTCCAAGAATTTAAGTACCTAGGAAGTGTTCTAACAGTAGATGGAAAGTGCGACACGGAGATCCGAAGGCGAATTGGCATGGCAAAGGACGCGTTCCAGAAGATGAGCAAAATACTAACACACAGGAAAATCTCAATAGAAACGAAGAAAAGAGTGCTAGACTGCTACGTGATGTCAGTTCTTCAATATGGCTGTGAATGCTGGACAATATCATCGAAAATGAGGAAAAAACTGGAAGCGGCCGAAATGTGGTTCTACAGAAGGATGCTACGGATATCGTGGACTGAGCATACAAGCAACGACGAAGTGTTAGAAAGAATGGCAACAAAAAGGAAATTGATGCTGAGCATCAGGAAGAGACAACTGAAGTTCCTGGGACATGCAATGAGGAAGGAGAGCCTGGAGAACCTGATACTGACTGGACAGATAGAAGGAAGGAGAGACAGAGGAAGGCAGCGGATAACATATTTGCAGGGTCTGATCAGGTGGATGACGGAACGGGGGTTGCCAGGAGCAAACATACTAAGAGCCACAAGGGATAGGGAGACGTGGAGATCCATGATCGCCTACGTCCTGAAGGGACAGGGCACATAGAAGAAGAAGAAGAAGAAGAAGAAGAAGAAGAAGAAGAAGAATGTTATTTTTTGTATTACTTTTTATACGTAGTTTGATTGATTTTCACGAATAAAACCTGTTATGTGACCGGGGGATGAAATCATCCTGCCAGTTTCCGTGACCCTGTGCCTACATGCAAAGTTATTTGGAATATTACACCCGAAAGAAATATGTTCTCAAAAATGAGGAAGCCATAAAAAATCGAGTAGTCGAGACAGGATGTACTTGGTCAATTAACCGACATCTCCAGCCACTTTTTCGCTACCGACTCCATAACGAATTGCAAGTTAATCTTCAAGGAAAATTGGTCAGCGCGAGAAATCATTGTTTGCCGCCTGACGGTCAAGTAGAAGAGTTGCAGACCAAGCCTTGGAGACAAACTTTTCTTGCAGGATCGAGAACAAACTTCCCTGATTTAATTACTGAACAGATTGAAAGAAAGAAAAAAAAGAAGAAAAAGCAAAAGACAAGTAGGAGAAACAAGAACGAAGAAACAGAAGAAAAAAAGGACGATGAAAAAAGGGAATAAGAAAATGATGAAAATGAAAGAAAGAAAAATAGGAAAATCGAATAAGAAATTAGACGAGAAAAAAAGAAGAAAAAATATATATACTCAGAAGCTTAGTGTTGAATTATACTCTCTACTATAATGAAGACTGTTGTATATATATATATATATATATATATATATATATATATATATATATTATTTTTTTATAATTTCTCTACTGTCACGCTCATAGTGAGAGATAATAGCGAGTCAACGTCGACTCGGTCCATGCTCTTTACTACTAGTTATTAAACATTACTGCCAGCTATGAAAGCTCTTGCCGCATGTTTGCTCATTAACAGTGGCTTATTATTTTATTTTTTGCAATAATTATATCGAGTAGTGTAGAATATATATATCCTTTCTATTATAAAAAAGACCGCTGTGTGTGTGTGTGTGTGTGTGTGTGTGTGTGTGTGTGTGTGTGTGCGCGTGCGTGCGTGCGTGTGTGTGTGTTTTGAAGTCTATCACAATGCGTTTAGTAAAATAAAGAAAGGTAAAGATGTTGGGTATTACCTATTTAATATTCATTAATATTTCGAAATCGAAGTCTCATCTTCACAATGACAGAAGAGCTTGAATTCACGTCCGCTAGTGGATCGTGCTTTCGTATATATATATATATATATATATATATATATATATATATATATATATATAATCGTCATATTAAATTACACCCGACAGCAAGATTTCTGGTTGGATGTTTTGAGAATCGGGGAACCGTGTTTTAACTGCCGTTGTTCCCAGGTATAACCTGACTCGGCGTGGTAGAACCTGTTATGGTCCAAACTGTGGGCAAATAATGAACCACCAAGCAAAAACAAAAACCTGTCTTTTTTTAAAGTAAGAATACCAGCGATTCATTTTTTAAAAAGTTTAACAATACATTTTTGTTGTGAAATTACTAGCAATACGTTTTTATTAAAAAAGTTATTACCAACCACACATTTTCATATTAAAATGTATATCAATACAACATTAAAATAGTATAAAAATAAATTTTTTGAAGTAAAATTATTAGTAATAGATTTTCTTTTTGTTAAATTAGCATTTTATTATCTACAAACTCAGTCATTCAGTTAAATGTCATACATAATACACGCTTGCGCAATCATTTCTTTCGATCCCTGACTGACTAGGTAGAAGATTTTCCCGCTGTAGATTGCCATTTTTTTAGTGGTTGCCAACCAAAGCTATAGAACCTAATCTGTGCTGCTGCTTGTGCGATCATCTCTTTTTTAATCCATGACTGACGAGGTAGAATATTTTTCCGCAGTAAGTTGCCATTTCTTTCTGCAGTTGCCAAGTAAATCTATAGAACAATATCTCTTGCTATTTCACCCATATTTTTTTTTAATCACATCACCCCAAGCAAGGCGGTAAGGCCACTGGTGTGCAGGGGGCTACGTAAGAGTGAATAGATTGGAAAAGAGAACCCGGAAACCACGTCCTAAGCAGGGAACAAGGGATGAGCCTCTACACCTGTTCAATAGACGTGGGTGGAGTGTGAACCGGGCGATAATTCAGTCTATCTACTACAATTGAAAAAAAAAATTAACAAAAGAGAAAAGTGAAAAGATTGGAAAAGAGAAAGCCGGAAACCACATCCTAAACAGGGAACAAGGGATGAGCCTCTACACCTGTTCAATAGACGTGGGTGGAGTGTGAACCGGGCGATAGTTCAGTCTATCTACTACAATTGAAAAAAAAAAATTAACAAAAGAGAAAAGTGGAAAGATTGGAAAAGAGAAAGCCGGAAACCACATCCTAAAAAGGGAACAAGGGATGAGCCTCTACACCTGTTCAATAGACGTCGGTAGAGTGTGAACCGGGCGATAGTTCAGTCTATCTACTCCAATTGAAAAAAAAAATTAACAAAAGAGAAAAGTGGAAAGATTGGAAAAGAGAAAGCCGGAAACCACATCCTAAAAAGGGAACAAGGGATGAGCCTCTACACCTGTTCAATAGACGTGGGTGGAGTGTGAACCGGGCGATAGTTCAGTCTATCTACTCCAATTAAATATCTGGAGGGAGAAGAGATGGATTAATACCTTTTCCAAACGTATTTGCGCTTAAGTAAATGCAATAAATTCAACTGGAATTCGAACACGTTCTACGATTTCTCACTCCGAGCTGATATCCATTGCACCACAACACACATCCTAAACTACAGACTATAAATCTAAAATGAACATAAGTTTCTCATGAAAGCATAAAATTAGGTACAACATGTCTGTAGTTGAAGCCGTAAAATTACAGAGAAAATATTCATATGGCGGTATTTAATAACTCAGAGGTTGATAGGCTGATAAACAAAATCAACGAAACCAAAGCTAATAAACCAGAAAAAGGCGGTAGTTAGGTACACACATAGCACTGCAGAACTGAGAAAGGTTAAGATGATAAGTTTAACCCTCAACAGAATACGTTATTCTTAAAATATATAAAAATGAAAAAGAGACTGTCCCATTAAATAAATAAATAAATAAATGCGTTATATTAAGCAAATGAAGATAAAATTCAAAGGAGGTGTGTTAACTAAATTAAAAAAATAAAAATGGAATAAATAAAAAATAAAAACGATTTTACTTATACAGAGTGCGACAGAAGTATCTCCCATATTTTAAACTGCCACTCGTAAAATTTGGTCGTAACAATGATGTCTTCATCCAGCTAATCTCATACCATTATGTGGGAGTTATTTCTGCCGAACCCTTTGTGGCAGGATCCATTTCCTTATTAATGGATCTGCGCTGAATACATATATTCAGAAGAACTCTGCTTGTATTCAGATTTGATCAAAACTTTACACTTTATGATTTTTTTTCGGGCGGAGCGTAACTTAGACGAGGTTATACCTAAGGTCGGTCTCGTCTGGAGTAAATAGACGTATGCTGGGTTTACGGGGAATTTTTACCCTAGTGCACGCGATCGGAATACCCCGCTGTAAAATGGAAAATGTTCCACATCCCGCATTTGTGGGGAGGCTCATGTAAATACTTTGTTAGACTCTCTATCTCTTTTCGAGCAGAGAGGAACCCAGACGAAGCTATGCCGAAGGGCAGAATCTCTTTTGGATTAAAAAGACAAGAATCCAAAACCGATTTTGCGGGTCTACGAGAAATGTTTACCCGAATGCCACACATTAAAAAAAACAGCCATTTGCCACGTCACGGCTTTGCGGGGAGGTTCGGGTAAATAGCGTGTTCACCATAGCTCTGATTTTGTCAGACTCTCTGCCCTTCGGCAAAGAGGAACCCCAGACGAGGTTATACCGAAGACTAAAGTCTCGTCTGGGGGTAAATAGACGAGAGTACCACCCAAAGTATGCGAGATCTACAGGAAATTTTTTGGCGGATAATACGCGCTCAAAAAGCCCCACTGTAAAAACTGACCTTGTGTTTTATCTCGCCTTTGTGTGGAGGCTCGGGTAAATGCCAAGTTAAATAAAGCTTACATGTAAACCAAGACGAGTTGTTTCAAACAATTCTACTACATCCAGAGAGAGAGAGAGAGAGAGAGAGACAGAGACAGAGAGAGAGGAGAGAGAGAGAGGAGAGAGAGACAGAGATAGGGACACAGAGACAGAGAGAGACAGAGTGAGAGAGAGAGAGAGTAACTCATTCGGCTTAGTTCATTCTCTTTACTACTAGTTATTAAACTTTACTGCCAATTATGTCATCGATAATAATCATAACACACACAAACATATATATATATATATATATATATATATATATATATATATATATTAAAAAATATATATATATATATTAAAAATAGAAATAGGAGGTGTTTCCAACTAGAGAAATTACATAGAAGAAAAGTGCGAGAAGCCGTGAAGGTTTTGTTTAAAGTGTAAATTTATTGTTGCTATCATTATAATTATTACTTGCTTTTTGTATGATATATTAAGTATCTATAATGGTAATGGTATTTGTGTCACTACACGTGTTTTGAGTTGGCGAATAAACTTGTGACTTCATATGTCGAGATCCGTTTGTTTTTCTGATGGCCGAGGTATCGTGTATAAATAGATAAGTCAAGTGGTAAGTCAGTCAAAAAGTTTATATGCGTGCGTGCGTGCTTGTTGCTTTTTTTTTTCAATGTCGCACGTTAAGTTTCTCCTGTCGCCTTCGTTGACCGTAAAAGTATTTTTTTCACTGACTTGCGAAATTTGATTTCGTCTTTATACTTCAAAATTGTTTTCAGCGATTTTGATTCAATTCTACTCCACAGGTCATCTAGTTCTTTTTATTGTTTTTGAGGCACTATTTGAATTTAGCTCATATGACCTTTCCGACCTACTTAGCACTTGACTCATCTATTTATACACGATACCTTGCCCGTCAGAAACACACACGGATCTCGACATGTGAGGTCACAAGTTTATTCGCCTGAAGAGAGCCAACTTTAGAATCGAAACATGTGTAGCGACACAAATACCATTATGTATACCTAATATGTCATACAAAAAGCAAGTAATAATTATAATAATAGCAACAATAAATCTACACTTAAAACAAAACGTTCACGGCTTCTCGCACTTTTCTATACAGCCATATATATATATATATATATATATATATATATATATATATATATATATATATATATATCCCCTCAATTATAATTAAGAACGTTGTATATATATATATATATATTCCTCCTTTCATGCTCAGGGATTTGGATCATTTGTTTTTTCTAATGTCTTAATGTAACGTACTCAATAGTAGGTACATTAATATATATGTTGCTGTCATTTTAGACGGCGTATGGATATAAATATTTTGCGTCATTTTTGACAGCACGAGCCAATTTGTAATATAATAATAATATATAGCTGTGGGCATTAAGGGGTTAAAAGTATTAATGAAATCTTGTAATTAATACCGAATTTTTCCTTTTATATTTAATACTGGATTTTACAAGTCAGTGGGTTAAATTTCCTTATTTGTAAAGACCGACCTAAACCTAAAAACAGAGCGCGTGTCTATCTTTTCTGATACCAGTTCAAGCAAGGTAAAATTTATTTGCTGCTTTGACTGATGAATGCAGCTTTATAATTGAAACATGGTTAATTTGACATATATATATATATATATATATATATATATATATATATATATATATATATATATATATGGAAAACCCAATTAAGATTTTTCCATAAAGTTAAAAAAGTAGATGTTAGCGGAAATAAAAATTGGGTAGTTGTAATTCGGAGAGTTAAATTAATGATATTTCCTGTTTATTAGTAAAATAAAATAAAAATAAACATATTTAATATTTTTATTGGTGTATTGACGTCTTAACAGGTTTCTTGTTTTACTTTGAAAGGCAACCAAAACAGTCGCCGGGTTTGAGAAGAAACAGCGTCTTCTTCCTTCGCTTTTTTTTTCCACATTTGGGCGTTGAATTGGAAAACGAGGCGAAATAGGTTTCATCCGGTGGTAAGGATGCAACTGAAGCTTGGCATTGAATTATATTTAAATATTAAATGGCGACATCTCTACAGAGTAAGTAAAAAGTTGATGGACAATTGAATTTGTTTATATTTCTGAGATGAGGTAGTAACTATAGGAACCTCACCTCATTTTCGATATCTAAATTTTAAACTGAATTTTTACATATGAAACAATTTTCTTTAAACTCTTACTTTAGTTGTATTTGAAAAGTTAATTATTAAATTTACTATTTCCAGTAAGCAAAATACTCTGGTTTATTTCAAACAGAAATTATATTGATTGAAATATAAAAGTTTGAGTTTTTTTTTTCAGTTTTTGAATTTTGCTGCCATTTTTGAGCGATCGACACATTTGTAAACAAAAGTTAATTCTTGCAAAAAGAAAACATACATCTGTAACATATTATTTTTGGAAAATTAAATTTTTTTATGTTAAATTAATCTGGTTTACACAAGTATTATTTATTTGTAGCGTGAAATTTAGAATAAAACTATTTCTTAATGACAGATTTGAACTTTTTGACCTGTCTGCGCCGTAAGTCAAGAACTTGTTGACAAGTTCTTGATTAGAGATAAAGTCTATGGCGTTTGTAAGTGACAAAATTGTACAACTTTCTTGTGAGTAAGGAAGAAAAACCTGACCTTTTAATTTGCACATAGAAATTACCATACAAAAAATAAATTCAAATGCACAATAAAAAAAAAACATTTTAAAAATGGAGGCAAACGATTTTTATTTAACTTTTCAATTTTTGATAAGCAATATAATCATCAATTCTTAACTAAAATATCTAACCGCAACAGTTCTTTGAAGATTTTTAAAATATTTTTGAAACTTTATAAATTTTTATAATAACAAAAAAAAAAAATGAAAACAGTTCTTTTTAAATTTCCTTAGTAATCGAAAAATCAAAATCAAAATTTAAAACAAGATTTTATGCCAAAATTTCGAAAGTGTTAGAAAGGATTAACATTTTTTTTAATAATTAAACATTATTTTGATCTTTCCTCTTAGTAATAATATAAACCTTTTGATGAAAAAAGTTCGTTTTTATTAAGTTTGAAACCTTTTTTATTCATACTATATTCTTTTTTTAGCGATTTAAGTGAGGTACCTGAGATAGTATTTTTACACTATTGTCCTCAGCTTTGTACGACGTTTCGGCTGTTGTACGCTTTGGCCTTCTTCAGGTGCTAGGAATTTTGAACTGAAATCTTTATTCCGATTACTAGGGTATATCATTCTCGTACCTTGTGCGAAGCCTCTTTTGGTAGCCTGATAATGAACTCGCAGTGGACGACCACGGGTCTTGAATGACGGAGTCCTGAACGCGGCCATTGAAGAGGACAGTAGTCTAACGTGTCGTGAACTTGCAAGACAGTTCAACGTTTCCGATGAAACAGTTAGACTTCACCTGCACCGCCTAGGTTAGACGTAAAAACTGATCAAGTGGGATCTGTAAACGCTGTTTGAGGTCCACAAAGGACAACGAGTGGCAGCCTGCGTATCGCTGCTTTCTCACCACCGTACCGCATCCCTATTCAATCGAGTGCTTACCAGTGATGAAAAGTGGGTTCTGCACGAAACTCCCAAGTATTCCAGACATTGGTTGTCTCCTCAGGTTGCTGTCCCTCACACCGCAAGACCGCTTATGCACCCACGCAAGATTATTCTTTGTGTCTGGTGGACAGGTCGTCATGTGGTTCATTATGAACTGCTACCAACGGGCCAAACGGTCACTGGATATCTATACTCGCAGCAATTGAAACGTGTGCAACAGGCATTGCACCAGAAGGAGCCAGCACTGGTTAATCGCAAAGGTGTTCTTTTCCTCCGTGACAAAGCCAGGCCACATGTCACGCGAGTAATCAGGGATACGATACTGCAACTTAGGTGAGAGACTTTGTGCCATCCACCTTATTCACCTGACCTTGCGCCATCCGATTACCACCATTTCCACTTCCTGAATAATCATTTACGTGGGAAATCCTTCACCAATGAAGCAGACTTGCGCAAAGCCATCACGGGCTTCTTTGCGTCAAAACCCTCCGAGTTCTACCGCAAGGGCATTGAACAGCTGGAGACACGTTGGCAGAAGGTGCTGGATGCCGATGGCGATTACTTCGAAGACTAAATATAAGTTACACATACTGTGAAGTGTTTTCTTTTTTTCCTTAATAAACGATGAGAACTTTTTTGGTTACCTTGTATATATATATATATATATATATATATATATATATATATATATACTACAGTGTTTATTATAAAGGAGAGGATATATATATTTTTCACTACTCGGCGATATAATTATTGCAAAAAATAATAAAAAAGACACTGTTAAAAAGCAAGCATGCGACAAGCGCTTTCATAACTGGTAGTAACGTTTAATAACTGGCGGTAAAGAGAATGAACTGAGTCAACGCTGCCTCGCCATTATCACTCTCATCATTGACGTAAGACAATGCATTTATATATATATATATATATATATATATATATATATATATATATATATATATAACACATCACTCAATAAATCCCGGGCCTAACTAATAACACAACAACATTTCATTAAATTCATCGACATAGTCTCTTTCTAGAGTAAAACACTGATTCCAACGCGTCTCTGACAATTTGATGCCTTATTTGTAGAACGATGTGACTTTGGCCTCAAAAAACGCCCCAGTTTTCGATATCACTAATAATGCTATTTAATATTCGCTATTGATGGTTCTTTCTTTCTTAAGGTAATCGATGAACAAAATATCTTGCGCATCCGAAAATGCGGAGGCCAAAACTTAGTCTGATTATGTTTGCGTCTTTGGTCGCTTTGGGCGGCTTTCACCTGCTGCTGTTCACTCAGCTGACTGCCAGTTTAACTCCGGAGTGAAGTGTTGGCTCTATGTTTCATTCACATGTTTACGGAAAAAGTTCTTGTTGCGTTGAAACAGTTGCAAACAACGCTCTGAATCGTCGATGCGTTGTTGTTTTTGATCGACTGTGGCAAACGTGGCACCCATAGTGAACACAGCTTTCTCATGGACAAATGTTCATGCAAAATAGTGAATACACTGACTTCTGATATGTTTAAATTCTCTGCTATTTCACGGAACTTTAATTTACGATCGGCAAAAACGAGTTTGTGGAATTTTTGGTGTTTTTCGGGACAACTGCCAATCATAGGCGACCTGAGCGTTTAAACCATCATTCGAGTTTGTACGATTGCGTTTAAAGTCAGCATACCATCTCTTAACCGTTGTTTCCGGTGGAGCAGAGTCCAAATAACACTTATCGAGCCATTGTTTTGCTTTGCTTGAACAGTATTTTCCCATCAGAAAGCAAGGCTTTATCAACGCACTAAATTAAGATTTTTCCACTCTTTTGAAAATTTACAAAAAAATTTTCACGTAAATAACAGCAAATTGAAAACTAATAATTTGATTGGGGCCAAATTTTGTCACGTGCTCTTCAATAAAAATCATATGGATTTTTTATTAGTGCGCCATTTACATGCCAGGGCCTGGACATATTGAGTGATGTATTATATATATATATATATATATATATATATATATATATATATATATATATATCAGCATGCAGTGTGGACATATAAGAATCCAAAGGAGCATCCTTTACATACAGTGGTAGGATAACTCTCTAAGAGAGCTCTAAACATATATGCATATAAATACATATAGAGCAAATATAAAAAAAATTAAAACAGACACGTTATTTAATGGTGAATCGGATGTATAGGCCTATTTCAGGCGAACCATCGTCAGCTTCCGTCTTTATTTAACAAAGGATTTTATATGAATGAGATTCACAAAAACCTAAACAAAAACGACTAAAAATAACGGTCGCTCCCTTAAAAGAAAAAATTAAGAAAAATGCATCAGTCTGTCGAACACGTACACATATTCATACACAATCATATATACACGCAACATATGACATAAAACAGATGACACGCAAAACAGATGACACGCAACATATGACACAAAGCAGATGACACGTGTAGCGGCCAATATCAACAAAAGTTCGAAGATACATTCTTCTAAGATTTACGTAGCAGACGCGTGAATTTGAAATGTAAAGAAAGTGGGTTAGGTGAGAAAGAGAGAGTGAGAGAGAAAAAAGAGAGAGAAAGAGAGAGGTAGAGCTTTAAATTTTTCATTTAAAAGAAAACCTAATTATTCTATTTAAATTTAGTTGTTTAAACTTAATTATTAAGTTTAAAAATAAATTTGCATATTACTAGTGAAAGGATAAGAAATTGGATTTTTTTAATCACCGCACCAACTATATAATCAAAATTATTCTAATTATTCCGTTAACAATACAACAAAAATAATAATACCCAAGTGCAGGTAAATTTTCCGGTCAGCCGTGCAGTTGTAATACCGTATACTTTTAGTATTATAAAAAACCTATATTTGAATACATACAACTCATATACACACGTAAGTGCGTACATAATTACCCGCATACACACATACCCATATATGTACACGTACACAGATACATATATACATATACACACATACGAATGCACACCTATATATATATATATATACACACTCAAACACCAGCAAAAACAAATATGTAACCAATACATTAAACATATAAAACCCGAATATATATATATATATATATATATATATATTTAAAAAAAACCTTCAACATATATAACAATGGTTTATAATTAAACAATATATATTCTGTAGAATAATATGATATGTGTAACGTATTCAATGGAATGAAAGAGAGGCTAAAAGATTAACATATTTTAAATCGGCTCCTGTGTCTACATTTAAACACTAGTTCACTCCTCAGATTCAGCAGATCCAACTGGTTTTTGTGTCTAATAATAGTTATCTTTTCATCCAGACATAATTGACAGCACTCTCTGAAGTTGGTGGGTGTGTAGGAGTTTTTAATTATACTCTATTTAATTATGGGGGTTAGATTATTGTCTTTCAAATACCAGAGATATTTCGATAGAGCTGTTTGATATTTTAGTTCAGGGTTGGAAAAGAAGTGAGTGTGATTATACAGTCGTTGTTTCCAAGCACCTGCAGAAATACCAATGTAGTATTTTTTATATTTGTGTTTTCTTTAGGGTATATCATGGCCTGATATACCACCCCCTCCATCATACACTCTCCACCCATAGGACAATCAATTTTAATTCTACAATTGCATTTTGTTATATTATTGCAATGTCCAGTTGTATTCCTCATGTCTGGTAAATTCCTGGCAACTTTAGGGTTGATTTGGTTGGGAGTTGCAGAACTGAGGCTGGCTCGACTAGTAGTTGTTTCTCTGGAGCTGGCTTGATCAGTGGTAGTAGGTTTCGGGTTATCGGGTTGGTTTTTATATCTAGCTAAGTTTCTTCTACTGTGGGAACTGATTATACTTTCTATATTTTTAGTGAAAGAATAGCTGATTTTAAAGTTTTTCTGTTAAATATTCTATGAAGGGGACTAGAACTGCTAAAATGTTTATCTACGAGTTTTAAAAAACATTTACCTATATTAATATTACATAATTTGCAAAATGGAGGGTTGAACCAAATTGCTTTCTTTCTTCTGTTGGTCTTATTGGTATTACTATATTTCAAGGATTCGTCATAATAAAGCGGCTTTTGATGAAGGGTCAAAAGTGATGTCTTTTTCGTGCTTGTGAACCAGGGTAGACCAGGGACAAGAGTCGATGATGAAGGGTCAAAAGTGATGTCTTTTTCGTGCTTGTGAACCAGGGTAGACCAGGGACAAGAGTCGATGATGAAGGGTCAAAAGTGATGTCTTTTTCGTGCTTGTGAACCAGGGTAGACCAGGGACAAGAGTCGATGATGAAGGGTCAAAAGTGATGTCTTTTTCGTGCTTGTGAACCAGGGTAGACCAGGGACAAGAGTCGATGATGAAGGGTCAAAAGTGATGTCTTTTTCGTGCTTGTGAACCAGGGTAGACCAGGGACAAGAGTCGATGATGAAGGGTCAAAAGTGATGTCTTTTTCGTGCTTGTGAACCAGGGTAGACCAGGGACAAGAGTCGATGATGAAGGGTCAAAAGTGATGTCTTTTTCGTGCTTGTGAACCAGGGTAGACCAGGGACAAGAGTCGATGATGAAGGGTCAAAAGTGATATATAACAATAAGAGACAAGAAGTTGTGGAAAGCCATAATTACTTGCGTTTTGCAAAGATCATGGCATATAAAAAGAGAATGGATGGTAAAACAGAGGTTAAAGTAAATGGTAATCAGTCAAAAGTTACTTAGAGCAACAAAAGCAAGGAAATTGTGGAGAGTCATGATCATCCTCGTTCTGAGAAAACAGGGCATATAAAAGAAGTAAATGGATGGCAGAACACGGACAAAAATAATTCGTTATGTGTCAAAAGTTACTTCGAGTAAGACAAGAAGTTGTGGAGAATCATGACCGCCCACGTTCTGAAAGATAACATATAAATGGATGATAGAAAAGTTATTTAGAGTAACAAAAGACTTTCACTAGTAGCAAGAGCTAAAATAGCATACATAACTCGAAGAGAAAATAATGACATCATCACGATGTCGAGGTTCCACACTACTTCAACCAAAAGGTTAGGAAGGAAAACCCCATCAATACTGGAAAGAGTGATAACTGCTACTGAACTTGAGAAGAGAAAATAATAACATAATCAAGATACTGACATTCCATACTAGTTCAAATGAAAACTTGAAAAGGAAACCTTCTAAAATACTAGAAAGAGTGATAACAGCTATTGTACTTGAGTTGAGAAAATAATGATACAATCAAGATTTTGACATTCCACACTACTTCAAATAAAGCGTTAGAAAGGAAACCGCCATTAATGTTGGGAAGGGCAAGAATATATATATATATATATATATATATATATATATATATATATATTATAAATTATATTTGAGAACATGTACATAATTTTTCTATATATAATCGCGACGAAGGCACGTTCGTTTCGGTATTGGAGCCCCAATGCCTCATCAGGTGATGTGAAAAGTACTGGAAATCCTTTTCCTTTATATTTATTTAGTTTTGTTAGAGGTGTTCGTTGGGTTTTATTGATATTGTGATATTTCGTTGGAATTTTTTTTGTCTTCAAGAATCTGTCTTCAAGAAAAAATTGAGATACTTAAATATATGAACAGTAACAAGCTTTTAAACCAGAGGCATGAAATCACAGTAAACTGCAAGCACATCAGAGAGCTAACATTACAATCACGCTAAAAAAATACTACAAGAGCCAAAAATAGGACCGATACATACATATATATATATATATATATATATATAAGTAAAGATGAAGATATATGTATGTACATACATGTGTGTATAAAAATTCTATAAGGTTTAACACTAGCTATAAATAAGGTGTATAACCATAATTAGTATTGACTAATGAAGTAGGGTTGGTTAAGCATAATCGGTATTAATTAATATTATTTATAAAGTAAGGTTAATAACTAAAATAATAACATAATCAAGATACTGACATTCCATACTAGTTCAAATGAAAACTTGAAAAGAAAACCTACTAAAATACTAGTAAGAGTGATAACAGCTATTGTACTTGAGTTGAGAAAATAATGATACAATCAAGATTTTGACATACCACACTACTTCAAATAAAGCGTTAGAAAGGAAACCGCCATTAATGTTGGGAAGGGTAAGAATATATATATATATATATATATATATATATATATATATATATATATATTAAACAGAAGACTTTATTAATCTGATATGTTGCTTTATATTAAAGAATATAATATAGAGAACAAGAAGAAAGAAAGAATTTTTTCCATTTGTGCTCTTTGATTTTTAAGATTTTAAAAAGCAAAATTACTTGTTTTTTTCCATATTACACTCCCCGATATACTGACCATTAATTCTGTGTTGTTGGGACGCGTCAGATCTAATGACGGTTTTCGCCAGGGGATGCATAGCCCAGTGGATATAGACGTTGGTTAGTTCCAGTGACTTGACGAAAAGAGTTGTGAGCTCAATACTAGGCTACAGAAATAGTAAACGAAATAACTTAAAGTTGAATTGAAGAGAGATAATTACATGGCTTCCAGAAGTAGCATCGCACCTGGAACGAGAATGATATACCCCAGTGATCGTAATAAAATTCCTAGCACCTGAAGAAGGCCGGAACTTGCAACAGCCGAAACTTCGTAATAAATGCAATAAAGATGGGGACAATAGTCCGAACAATGTAATTAGTATAAATACTATCTCAAAAGTATAGACGAATACCTATTCTATAGTAGAATTACCAACAAAACATTTTATAGAAAAATGACCAATAATAGATTGTATCTGTTGTTAAAGGTATACCATTGTCTTCAAAATATTTAGATTTTCGCATAAATAATCCGTAGAGGTTAATATACCGCTTAACAATCAACCAAACAACCAATATGAAAGAACTCTTTCGTGACATTAATCCATATTAATCCTACAAATTTTTTTTAATGAAATTAAACTTTATTCCAAAATATCGCTTCAACAAAACTACAAAATAAAACTAGTAATTATGTAATCCACAAACATATAAATGCAAGAAAGCTGAGTATCATCTACCATGTGTTCAATTGTGAAAGCAGAATGATATATATATACAATAATTTTATTAATTCAGAATGAATTGGAGTAGATAGACTGAACTATCGCCCGGTTCACACTCCACCCACGTCTATTGAACAAGTGTAGAGGCTCATCCCTTGTTCCCTGTTTAGGATGTGGTTTCCGGCTTTCGCTTTTCCAATCTATTCACTCTTACGTAGCCCCCTGCACACCAGTGGCCTTACCGCCTTGCTCGGGGTGATATGATTCCAAAATAATTAAATTTCGGCATTAAATGACCAATAAGGAGTTGATAAGCCTTTAAGCAATCAAATTAGACTTTTTGATCAGATCATGTACTTGTTATATTGTGGGAGACTTGGACACATTTTGCATAGTATGGTCGTTAAACCGACTTTAAACATCGACCTCATGTCACTTTCGGTAACGATGTGGGCGCACTGACAAATATCCTCGTACTTGTTATGTTAGTTCAATCAAAGGGATTCAAGGTTTCCCTTATCGTGTTCTGACTTTTGGCCAGTTTGAAACTGGTGTGACTGATGAGTCATCAAATTGAAAAAAAGAACTCTCTTATTTCTTCCGGTACTAATAAGATTTGTTTTTTGTTTAAGTATCCTGACTCGAGTGATTTGTCTTATGAACACTAGGGCGTTTTCGAAAATGTTAGCTTCATTCGTCTTATTTTTTCTTCTACTACCAACTAAGTCTTTTTAGAAGACTTAGATACAGAAATGTATATACCGTTCCCGCTTATTGGAGAAGAGTGAGTTCGGGTTCCTTCATCATCTTGGAGGGTAGCATGTACGCTGGTCCAGCAGGTAGGGGAACGGCTTCGAGAACGCCACACGCAGAATCCTCCCTATACTGCTATCCAAGGTCTTTTCGGATACCGTACATACAGAAATGTATATACCGTTCCCACTTATTGGAGAAGAGTGAGTTCAGGTTCATTCACCATCTATGCGTGTCACATGGACGCTGGTCTAGCAGGTAGAGGAACGGCCTAGAGAAAGTTACACACAGAATCCTGCCTATACTGCTATCAAAGGTATTTTTGAATGCAGAATTGGAGAAGAATGACTTCGGGTTCCTTCAGCATCTAGGAGGGTCCAGTAGGTTAAGGAACGCTATCGAGAATGTAACACCCAGATCCCTTCTTTTACGATTATCCAAAGTCTATTCTGATGCCTTACATACAAAAGTGCAAACCGTCACTGCATTGGTCTGATTAGCCAGACGATAATGTAATTCACCAAGAAGTGAATTGTTCTACTTCATCCGAAAAGGCAAAAGCAACGACAACGATACCAAGTAAATTAAATGTTTAATTTGTAAACAGGATACACAACATCTGTTTAATTTGTAAACAGGATACACAACATCTGTTTAATTTGTAAACAGGATACACGAAACACGCATAAGTGCGAATGCGCACACCGACATGCATGTCTACACGTGCATAAAACCTTACTTACCCTTGGCCAAGTTTGTCAATATCTCAAATGAACGCAATCACATGTACCAATTACTTTGAAAAGATGCTGACACTCTTCAGTTGATCCCGAAAAGCTGATGCAGTTAGAATTGCTGCATCAGATGCCAAAGTTACTATTAGCTGTTTTCTTATAAGAAATCATTTGGCATTCATTGACCCTTGCATCCAATGTTGCAGTCGGTTGACATTTATAATAAAAAAAAAAAATTCTCTTAAAACAGTTTTTCATGAAAATAATTTCAGTAGATGTTATCCTACTTTCCATTACTGATGGCGGCATCAGCCCCCCACCAAACTTTTAGTTTGAAGTCGTGTGAAATGTCAACATCTTGATTCAGTTAAGTGCCATACGTGAAACACGCTTGGGCGATCATTTCTCGAAAGAGACATGCCTGACTGGGCAGAAGATTATCCCGTAGTAGGTGCTATTGCTTTCTGCGGTAGACTGGTTGACAGCCAAGGCTACAGAACCCAATCTGTCCTGTTATTTAACCCATAATTGGGAGGAAGAGACGGATTAATACCTTTCCTAAGGCTAGTTGCGCGTAAGTGAATGCAAGGAATTCAACTGGAATTCGAACTCGGCTTCCCGATTTCTCGTTCCGAGCCGATATCCACTGCTCCACAGCGCACGTCATTATATTCTCTTCGAGTTACATGGGATAATCAGGAGAATAGCTTTCACTAAATTTTGTTGCTCTGTTCTTCTTAACCTTTTGTTCGGAGGAACGGCAACATCTTAATAATTTTTTTTTCTTCCAGTGACATGTGGTGTTCATTTTATTTGTTTCTTTTATATTGAGTCGTCATTGATGTGGTTTCTGGTATTTAGGACAAATCTATGCGATTCTGTAGCGCCAGTCAACAAGGTTAAAAAAAGGTCTTTGCCAAGACCCAAAGACTTCACTCGCTCACTCATTTGTAACCATTGATCTTAGAAGGCGGTTTGTATCGAGCTGACGGCTTAGATATTTCAGAACGGAATTGTCGCTATTTATGGCCTTCATACCTAGCCGAGGAGGCTATTTAAAAACAAAGTTTTAGGTCAATGTCTTGATTTTATAACCATGTCCGACGTTGAGCGAAACAATCCCTAGAACAATCTCTGTTCAATTTCCTTTATCACCTATTCTAAATTGTTTATAGCTGCTCCATACACCGAGGTATGTGAAGTGCTTCATATTTACTAAATCCATATTTTTTTATGATAAATTATGGATAGATGCCATATATTCCAGATAATATTTTGGAAAGCTTTTATCTTGAGTTCGTCGTCTTAGAATATTTTGTAGCGGATGTTGATTTTTTTTTCAAGATCATTTTTATTTATCTACATTTCTAAGATGAGATATTGTAATTACTGACATTATTCGGACTTTTGTCCTCATCTTTATTCTCATATTCACGACGTTTCACCTGTTCTTCGCTCCACCCTTCTCCAAATGATTGGAGATTCGGAATGAACCGTTTATTTTGATCACTGGGGTGGACTGTTCTCGTTCCATGAGTCATGCTACTTCCGTATGTCTTAGTTATCTCCCATTAACTCAGCTATCTACATTTTTGTTCATCATTGCTGTCGCTAGGTATTGGGCCCACGACCCTTTGGGTCAAGTCACTGGATCTAACCAATGCTTTTATCCACTGGGCTTTGTGATCGTGTTCTAATCACCTGAAAAAAGTCGAAGCGCACAACGACCGAAAGATTATAAATATAGCACTAAAGATGAGGACAACAGTCCTAATAATTTAAATAATTAAGAATATTTTTATCCAACTATAAATACTTATGTTGTCGGCAAGCCCTAACCTATCATCAACACATTGGCCTTGGAAGGAAAGAAAGATCGCTATCTTATATTGATTCGTTTACGATGTGACATGGAATGCTTATATAATCAGTGTCCTTCTCTTTAGATCTATGCTTGTAAATACTAGAAATAGTTTAGGAAAAGAATAAATAGACTGGTGGTCACATTTCCTTCTTGTCTCACTTCTGATGGGGTTTTAAATGTTTCCGTATTGCGGTTCTTGCTAAGATCGTAAGATATTGTGACTTCTATAAAATCCTTTTTTTTTTTTCATTGATGCATTCAGCGGATTTGCATCTTAGAGGGCGGTTTCTGTTGAGATAGACAGTCCCTACTGGTGTAGTCATAAACTGCTTCAAAGTCGGCATGTTGGGCATAAGGTTTCCTATTAGATAGGTATGCAATTTCCTGGACCGTTTTATGTTATTATTGCATCCCTTACCAGAACAGATGTACGTTGTGGTGTAGTGGATATCGACTCGGAACAAGACCTCGGAGAGCCGAGTTCGAATTCCAATTGAATTTTCTGCATTCACTTACAGGCAAATACCCTTGGGAAAGATATTAATCTGTCTCTTCTCTCTACTTATGGGGTAAACAACAGGACAGATTGGATTCTATAGCCTTAGTTGGTAACCAATCTACTACAGAAAATAATGATAACATACTGCGGGAAAATCTTCTACCCAGTCATGTCTCTAAAAGAGACATGATCGCTTAAGCTATGACACTTAATAAATTGATTTTGAAATTCCATATCATGTAAAGAGAAAGAGAGAGGGAGAGGCGAGGAAAAAGAAAGAGAGAGAAAGTGGTTTAATGTTAAAATGGTAATAATGAATGAGGTATGTAATATGGCTGACAGAAGAATAAACAGAAAGAAACATATCAGAGTAATGGGAATCGATAACGATTGTTCCTTAAATTAAAGAGGTTATGATTAAAGTGATGCCTTTAGGCGCGTCACGCGGTGTCTGTTCCACAAAGTGATACTTCTTAGGGAAAAAATCTTTTTGAGTGAAACATTCTCTTTGAAGCACGCAGAATATGAGGGTGTTTCTACTCCGTAAAAATAGCATAATGTGTCTGTAAAAGTCTTATTTGGTGGAGCAGAAGAATGGAGCTCATTTAAAAATTTGTCCTGGAAAGTAACGACAGAGTTGTGAAAGGCTTTAAACGTCAAGCCAGATGGAAAGAGGCTGCAGAGTGGAGAACATATTTTCTGTGCAAACAATTTCGAACTTTGTATCTTGAAATTTAGACTCAAAAAATGAAAAAAATAAAAATAATAATAATAAAATAAAATAAAAATAAAAATAAAAAAACATAAAAAATAAAAATAAATAAATAAAAAATAAAAAATAAAAATAAAATAATAAAATAATAAAATAATAAAATAAAATAAAATAAAAATAAAAAAGAAAAAAAAAGAAAAAGAAAAAACTCAATTACACTTGTCAAAATATCTAACCTTTAAATATTTGGCAATTAATTCACAATCTGATACATTTGACAAGTTTAATAGACACCACGTATCTTATTAATAGAATCTAATCTAATCTGAAAAACCCTTGAAACTATCTTTGCTTTTAGCTCGAAGCTGAAATATACTACCGGAAGGAGCTTCAATAAACAAGTGAGAACGCATTCAGGCTGGCGTTCTAGCGGCAAGTCTTTGCGACTGCGTCATTTTCAAGACATCCGGTGGCAGCCAATGCAGCATCCTGTTTTCATTCTTTTAAAGAGTGCATTTAAACGCTTTGTTTGTTTCAACAGCTGCCATCCATCTAGGTATCATCATCATCATCATCATCATCATCTTCATCATCATCATCATCATCATCATCATCACCATCTTCATCATCATCATCAGCAGCATCATCTTCACCGTGATTATTCCATCATTATTAGTTTTCATATCTTTATTATCAGAAAAATAAAAATATAAATCGGGATTTATGCCTAAAATCCTTGGATATTATGAAATCATTACTTAACATACAATAAGATCTTTTATACTACATTTTTGACAGTACTGTCACCGAATAACTTGATCAGAAGAAAATTTTTCGAAAGTGCATTAATAGATACTAACCTAAACATATACGTACGCCCTGCATTCTTTTCAAATATCTCATTTCTTAAAAGAAATATTCCTTAATCAAACTGATATATTTATGCATTACCATAAGATCATTATTAAACAACGAGTAAAAGAAAAAGGTTAACTTTTTTATTTAGCGAATGTCGCCTCTAACCTAGAATTAAAAATTCAATCTGCCTATTGAGACTTAAACTTACCCTAGCAGAAGAATTACTGCAGTTGCTTCTTACAGTTTAAAAATTTATCACTACAGAATTGGGGAATTTTTAATACAGAATCAAACCACCTCGACAAGTGACGGTATCGACCATTTTTATGAAACAAAATTCACTTCAGACCCCAACTGGAATTCACATATATAATCAAATGCCAAAGATGCTAATTAAAAAAGGTCAGCTGATTGTACAGCTCCAGAAACTACTTGATTTCTCATTTGAGTCGCATTTTTACCTTTAAGTTGGAGTTTTGTTTAGCGGCATATCAACCTTTGTGGGTTATTTAATGCCAAAAATGTGGGGTTTTAAGGTATTTTTTTAATGTTCGGTTATCGTGAGTAGGTTGATTTAGTCGGATTTTGATAAAATTTATTTTTTAATATAACAAACAGAAGATGTCTTCCAGTTTTGTATTCAAAAATGTGTTGCTGGTAATATGTTTTTCATTCAAAAATGTATTGTCGGTAATATTTTTCTTTCAAAAATGTATATTTTTCTATAAAAGTTTATTTTTATGTATATATTTCTATAAAAGTTTATTTTCATACTTTCATAGTATTTTGATCCCAGTTTGGGGGTTAACTATTTGCCCATAGCTGGTACCCTAACAGGTTCTACCACCCCGGGTCAAGATGGACTTGGGAACAACAGCAATTAAAAGGTGGTTCCATGCTCCTCACAACCTCCCAATCAGAGGCCTTGCTGCCGGATGTAGTTTACTGTCATACCCAGGACCTTTTTACCTTTCTTAAAATTTAAAACCACACATAATATTCCAAAAATGTTGCTTACTTTCCTTACACTTGAGCCATAACTTTTTTTATGTCTGATCAGTAAAGACATAAATTTAGAATTTTTATAGAAAATATCAGAATATCTGCAGTATTTTTTGTGTTTGGGTGTGCTTTGAGTCAAATGATTACGCTTATTATTTTTTAAATAAATAAAAGAAGGTCTAATCAAAAAGTATCGAGACACTTGCTATGTAAACGAGCAGAGTGAAACCGCTTCGCACAGACTGAACGTGAACTCTGCTGCGCATGCACACTAAGTTATAATGTTCTCGCTAACTTCCGTTGTTTATAGCAGTATTTGGATAGAAAGTGTGTAGAGTGTGGTCATTTCACCATATGACAGAGTTTCCATTAGTGACAATGGCTTGTGCGGCAGTTTGTAGCCATAGGCAACATCCACTAGGTTCGATAACCACCATATTCCCCGATCTCGCCCCTTGCGACTTTTACCTCTTGCCTCGTCCCAAATATCAAATCCCACTTGAAAAGGACGAGATTTCAAGACGCCCAGGCAATCCAAGAGCATACGACGAGGCAGCTGCACCGAAAATGCTTTCATCAATGGAAACGACACTGAGTAAAACGCATGGCTTCAGAAAGAATCTACTTCGAGGGAGATTAAACGTTGATTTGACATGTGTTGTAGTTTTCTTTTTATAGTCCCGATATATTTTTATAGGGAACATATAGAAAATATAGCTTATTATCTTCGACCACAATTTCTATCTAAAAAGGTCCTATCCTTGTTAAGAAAGCAAATAAATTGCCCAGAAGAAAAGTTATCGAAAATGCATTAATAGACACTAACCGGAAAATAAATGTACGTCCTGCATTCTTTGAAATCTCATTTATTAAAAGAAAAAACATTTGAGTTTGTGTTTTGTTTAACGGCATATCAACACCTCTGTGGGTTATTTAATGCCAAAAAGGTGGGGGTTTAAGGTATTTTTGTTAATGTTTGATTATAGTGAGAAGGTTAATTTAATTAGATTTTAATGAAAATCTTTTGTTTTTATTTTTTTTATTTTAGAAAACTGAAAAGGACTTCTAATTTTGTATTAAAAACTGTTTTGCTGAAAATAATTTTTTTTCTTCAAAAATGTGTTATGGTAATAATTTTTTCTTCAAAAAATGTATTTTTGGTAATATTTTTCCTTCAAAAATGCATATTTTTCTATAAAAGTTTGTTTTTATGTATATATTTCTATAAACGTCTATTTTTATACTTTCATAGTATTTTGACCCCAGTTTGGGGGTTAACTATTTGTCCATAGCTGGGACCCTAACAGGTGCTACCACCCCGTAGTAATTAAGAGGTGGTTCCATGCTCCTCACAACCTCCCAATCAGAGGCCTTGCTGCCACAGTTTACAGTCATGCCCAGGACCTTAAAAGAAATACTCTTTTATCAAGCCTACATGTTTATGTATATACAATGGTTAGAAGAAAATTGTTAACTTTTTGTTTATTTAACAGATATCTTCTCTAGTCTAGAACTAACAACTCAATAAGTCCATTGGGACTTAAACTCTCCCAGTCCCCGGGGAAATCCATTATACGTTCCATCGCTACAGTTGCTGAAAAAAATTTTCTTATATTATTCTCTGACTTTATAAGAGCTAGAGTAGGACAAAAATGGCGTACTACCGCCATATCTGAGCGGATATTGCCCAGCCTTCTTTTTCCCGTAGAGTTCAAAACCGCCTACGTGACCTTGCGGGTGATGAACTGTCTTCTACCTCACAATCTCTCTCCTACAGACAAAACGTTGCAAAACTTTCGCTACTCTACCGCTGTTTCCGTGAAAAATATTCAGACGATGTTCTTTCTCATCTCTCAGCTTCGACTTATAACTTCATGACTAAAATGAATAACAGCTACTGTCTCAAAACATCTTCGCATGTCTTCTAATACCAAGAATATCGGGCAGATAATCTTTCTTCTGACCAAGATTTAACAACTCTATGTCCGATCACAGTCAGTACCTCAAAAACCAAACCTGTAACGGTCCATCATTACCAAGCAGCCTCTGAATGTACGTCTATCTCAATGAACGGGTGTTCTTTCAAGAAGGTCCTTTGCCTTGAACGCCTATTGAGACTTAAGCTCACCTCAAATCCAGTGGAATTCGTATATATGAGGGTAAGTAAGAAATTATCTTCTCTTTCGCCATAACATATCTTTAGGTTTTTCGCACTTCCTTTTTCTCACACGTGCTTATAGTTGGTACTTTTGTGGTCATCTGATCGACGTTTAAGGTTTATCGCGCCAGTTTCCTTGCTATTGTTACAGTGTAAACATGACCGCTCTGCTAGCAGTGTGCATTAAAGAGAAACAAAGAGCAGTGAAGCGATTTCGCTGATCAGAAGGTGTGCCAGAAGCTGAAATTGATCGGAGACTTTTGACACGATATGACAACAGTGAACTACCACCTGGAAATGTTTATAAGTGGATCAAGAAGTTTTAAGTGGCCAGACAAGTGAGACACGTGAAGAAGAAGCAGAACACTCGTCAACCTCCACTAGTGATGAGAATATTCAGAAAGTAATAGCAAACCAGCGATTTATCATTGAGGGATTAGCATGTTCTGTGCAGATTCGGATCCCTACACTTTGTTCTTGCTTGGTACACACTGCTAGCGAGGCTGTCATGTTTACACTGTAACAGCAGCAAGAAAATTGGCACGATCAAGCTCAAAATTTGAACACGTAATGACTATAAGCAGGCATGAGCAGAAAGCAATAAATAATAAAAGAAAAAGGTTATATGTTATGGCAAAAATCTGGATAATCGTGCCATCGCTAAAGAAGGTTGGTTCACCCTGTACCACTTCAGTAGAAAAGAGTACTGAACTGTTATGTGATATCTGTCCTCCTTTATGGCAGCGAATGCTTGACAATCTCCTCAAGGATGAAAGAAAGCAACAGAAATGTAGGTCTACAGAAGGATGCTGAGGATGAGATGGACCGAATATGTGAGCAACGGCAAGGTTTTTGAGAGGATGCAAACGGAAAGGAAACATATACTTAGTATTAGGAAGAGACAGCTAAGGTTTTTGGGACATGTAATGAGGAAGGATGTGCGTTGTGGTGCAGTGGATATCGGCTTGGAAAGAGAAATCGAGGAGCCGAGTTCGAATTCCAGTTGAATTCATTTCATTCACTTGCGCGCAAATACCCTTGGGAAAGGTATTAATCCGTCTCTTCCTTCCAGTTATGGGTTAAATAACAGGACAGATTGGGTTCTATAGCCTTGGCTGGCAACCAATCTACTGCAGAAAGCAATGGCAACCTACTGCGGGATAATCTTCTGCCCAGTCAGCCATGTCTCGAAAGAGATATGATCGCCCAAACGTGTTTCGCGTATGGCACTTAACTAACTGACTGAATGAGGAAGGAGGGCTTGGGGGATCTGATAATCACAGGACAGATGGAGGGAAAAAGAGACAGGGGAAAACAGTACGAGATATACTTGATTGACTTGAGCAAGTGGATGTTCAAACAGGGTTTGAAAGAAATATCAAGAGAAGAAATGTTAAGAACGACAAGAGATAGGAGCACGTGGAAGTTCATGATCGCTGAAGGGACATGGCACATAAAGTTCTAGTAGTAGCTAAAAACATCTGTCTTTTAATTACAAGAGCCATATCAGGCCAAAAGTAGAGTACTGCTGCGATGCTTGAGCTATTGCAGCCCAGTCTTCACTTGCCTGTATTGATAGAGTCTAAAAGTTTCTACGCAACCCTGTTGGTAATGAATTGTTTTGCACCTTACAACCACTTTCCCACAGCGAATTGTTGCCAGCTTATTGCTACGCTACTGCTGTTTCAATAGAAATATTCAAATGGCCACATTCTTTAGTTCTTCTAATTTTTTAGTCGCATACATCGAGGTGAGCCACCCCCATTTCCTACGTATTACTTTAGTAAGGAATAGATTCCACTGTAATCGCTTCTACTTCAAAACAGATTGCACAACAAATGTTATCTGACCTCGTGCGTAATTTCACACAAAAGTGCATTTTTATAAACCAGCAAACAAAAGAAAATAATATTTTGAAAATAAATATTGTAATGAAAAGTTAAAGAATATGGGCGCCGGGTAACGAGCCCCATTTTCCAGGTTATAAGATATCAAGACAGAAATCTATTTATAGCAAAATTGTTTTGATAAAACAACATAGCCAAGGTCAGATAATGCAAACCTCGAAATTTTTATTATATACAATGTGCCTGAAAAATGATGTGTGCAAAACGAGATTCGGCCGATACTCTGCGTATTTTAGCTCATTTACAAAGCAAGAGTCCCGATACTTTTTGTTTAAACCTTCTATTATTTATTAAAAAAAAAGAATAAACGTTATTATTTGACTCAAAGCACAAAAAATGCTGAAGATATTGTGATATTTTACATAAAAACGCTGAATTTATTTCTGATGACAGTTGAGTTAGTAGTAGTCAATCAGGAGTTGAGATCGGAAGACAGGCAAAAGAGGCACAGGGAGAACAGCTGCTCCGTCGTATGTGTGTATGACCCACCTCCTACTTCACAGCCAACGTCACCGAGAAGCGAATAAAGAAAGTTTCGTAATCCTTTATTACTGTGTTACAGTCGTCGTTCTACTAGCGTGAAAGAGACAATCTATTTTATAAGAGAGAATATAGTCAAAGTTTTGAGTATACAACACAGAATTCCAGTAAGATGTTTTCCCGACTACTGAAATATTAATCCCATCAAGTCTAGAGTTAACCGTTATCTTTCCCAAATAACCACATGAAATACACCCCCTTACTCTATTAATAATAAGGATAATAACAAAAAAATAATAAAAATAACAACAACAATTAATTCACTTTCGTTTAATAACATGCCCAAATTGCACCACTCAGCATCTTCCATAGTTTTTCCTTTGCGGAACTCGGGGAGCTGAGTTCGAATTCTAGTTGAATTCCTTGCATTAATGTACGCGCAAATACCCTTGGGAAAGATATTAATCCGTCTCTTCCCTCTAGCTATTGGTTAAGCAACAGGATAGATTGGGTTCTATAGCCTTGGGTGTCAATCAGTCTACTGCAGAAAGCAATGGCAACCTACTGCGGGATAATCTTCCGCCCAGTCAGTCATGTCTCGAAAGAGACATGATCGCCCAAGCGTGTATCACGTATGGCACTTAAATGACTGACTACTGTATTGCCGAGGTGGATATGATTCACAGAGAAAATACACTGCGGTATTATTCAGTACAATATCCTGTGCCAAACGAATATACACAGAACAGTACAATAGTTACCATGACAAATAAGACAGAACTTACAACTCAGAGAGGAGGTGTTTAGATTGCAATAGTGACTGAAGTAATCAGTCCGAATATTACTCGAATGACATTACGCCTCAATTGTGACAATTCTTTACTTAAATAGGCCATTCAAACCATGGGGCATTCCATCATTGAGAGTGCTGCAAGGGTGTCAGCCACTCTACAACAAAGGGAAACTATGGAAGACTCTTAGCGATGTTACTTGAACAGGTTACTAAACGAACGGGAATTAACCAGAGACTTTCGAATATTTTAGAACGTTCTCAAATTTAAACTTGAGCGCCTATTATTTTCGATAATACTTCCTCTATATATTTATATACAGGTTTGCTTTTGATGAACGAGACTCGTTGCACAATGTTCCTCCGGTTATTTAATTTTTTTTTTTTTTTTTTGTTAACATTATCTTGTCTCTCGCGTTAAAGTCAATAAACAATTAAAAAAAAAACCTTTACGGATATCTTTTTCACAATACAATTATAAACAATAAGTGCCGTTGCTTAATAACAAACACTCGTAATATCATCAAAATACTGAAAGAACTTTTCAGCCAATCCAGTGTAATATTAACAACAACGTTATCATTTCGACGATGAAATAGACAGAAAAGACACTGCTCAAGAAAAAGAGAATAAAATTTTCAAGGAATTCGAATTATAAACAGTGTACAATATACAAAGAAACGAAGCAATTATTAATTTTCATGAATGAAGAATAAGATCTTGTAGAAATTGTGCTGATAGCCATATGAACGGATGACAGAGTATTCCCTCCAGAGAAAGTAACGATTGTGTTTAGATTCATTGAGCCAATAAAAACATTGCCAAGATGCGTCAGTGGTAAGGTAGAATAAACAGGAATTTGGAGGAGATTTCAATATAAGCAAAAAAGGGCGAAAATGTTGATGAAGGACTGAAGACAGCTGGTAAAGAAAGAAAGAAAGAAAGAAAGTGGATTAGAAGAAGAAGAAGAAGAAGAAGAAGAAGAAGAAGAAGAAGAAGAAACAGGAGAGAAGAAATACGATAAAAAGAAAAGGTGAAAGAAACGGAAGAGAAACAAAAAAAGGTAAATAAAAATAAATGAGAAGTCAAAGAGAAAAAATAATAAAACGATAAAAGAAAAAGAGAATTAGAAAAGGAAGAAGAAATAGTAAGAAAAGGATTATGCATTTATAAAAAGAGAAAGAAATAAAGAATAAAAGAAAAAAAGAAAAAAGAAAAGAAAAAAGGAAGAAAAAAGAAATAAAATAGAAAAGCGTAGAGTGAAAACGAAAAAATGAAATATGGATCGGAATCCGACAAGTGTCTTTTTTTTCCCTTTTGTCAGGATCAAAGTGTAGTATCTGTTCTTAGATACTCACTTCCTGCCAGCTAGCCGGTAAGCAATGACCAGATTCGACAAGCTAAGATCAGTTTTGTACCCAGTTACCGCATAAGCGGGGGCTGGGTAATCTTTGACCAATGACCTGAGCCTACGCGCTCAGGTTCCCCACTCAAAAAACTGACCTTGTGTCACAACTCGCTCCAGAGGAGGAGTAGAGTAAATCAAAAGTGTAGTATCTGTTCTCAGATACTCACTTCCTACCCTCTGGCCGAGTTTGTAAGCATTGACCAGCTAAGACTAGCTTTGTACCCAGTTACCGTGTAAGTGCGGGCTGGGTAATCTTTGACCAGCGGCCTAAGCGTACGCGTTCAGGTTGCCCAAGTTAAAAACTGATCTTGTGTCACAACTTACTCCAGTGTGAGAGTAGGGTAAATCTCGGATCGGAATCCGATAAAATGATTACAGAACAAATAGGAAACATTTATCAATCCAAAAGTTTGCATTTATTAAAGCTTTGCCAGAGAATGAGGTATAGAGAAAAACAAAGAAAATGAATATATTCTGTTATTTTGACTTTTTGTGTTATTTGTTTTTCATTGTACATTTGACTTATGTGTGCAAGTGTATCATGTTCTAGTTTGTGTAAGCAAAATTAGGATGATAATATATATATATACGCTTTCACACTCTGATTGAGCACTCTGGAAGAATTCGAAAAACAGTAGCTACTCTGGCATGTACGCATCTCTCGTTCAGTAATTGATTAGAGCACTTTGGCTATTGGGCAGGTATAATGACAATATACACGCTAAAAAGTCTGCCTTCTTCTACCGAACGCCCATAGCCCAGAGGTAGAATCGCCGACTGACGCCAATTCGGCCGGGTTTCAATCCTGGGTTAAAAGCAATCGGAGTCTAACCGTACTGATGAGCTGTGATACAGCAAAACAGATCTGTCTGCGGATGACTATATATATATATATATATATATATATATATATATATATATATATTAATCATTTCACCCCGAGCAAGGCGGAAACGCCACTGATGTGCAGGGGGTTACATAAATGTAAAAAGGTTAATTAGAAAAGAGTGAGGAGTACAAACTAGTTAGAAAGGAACAATAGAAAGCAGGTGCGATGACAGATACATAGGTGGAGAGAAAGGAAAGGTTATACGGGGGTGGGGAGAGAGCTAGAGTTCAGTGGTTAGTAGATGAGTATTGACTTTGCATTTAAATTTCTGGAGGTTGTAGCCGTCAGGAAAGCAAGAATACGGGAGCGAGTTCCACAGGCGGGAAGTGCGAGAGAAGAAACTGCAGGAGTAGAATTGTCGTCTGCATTTGGCTAACCTAACTGTGAATGGGTGGAACCCAGTTGCCATCCAGGTGAAGAGAGCCAACAGTTATACAATTCTGAGTTCTCCGGTATTTACTTTTTTTATACAACAAATATTGTAGAGCATAATATAATTAAATTTCTATATAAAAATTACTCATAAAGTCTACTTATAAAGTCAACAAAAAGTTAAGCTATTGGGGGTGGATTTTAGCGTATTTTACACACAATGTGAACACACGCCACTAGCCGAGAGTGTTGAAATTCATTGCTGAATGAATAAAACGTTCGGAATATTCTAGATCATTCCAATATATTCGAGAAAAATCTAGATGATTCGAGAAATATATTACTTAGGTGCCAGCCCCTATAAAAATAGGTTTTTGGAAGACTTATTTTTTGTCAGTTGTAAAACGGAATTTCTGTTTTTATCAACTTACTTTCCTGGTAGCTGGAATCTCCCAACATTTAAATGCAACGTCAATTGCCATCTTCTATCTTCTTGAAACCTGTTCAGTTTTTTTTTAATCTTTCTTCAATATTCCCTGTATCCAATGTTTCTCTCACTGTAACCCCATGCGCACTAGTGGCGGTCCCGATTTGCTTGGGGTGAAATGATTATATGTTTATTCGCCATTCTAGGCAGATCCAAAAACAAAAAAAGAAATGAGTGTATGTGTATTTGTGTTTAAATAATAAATAATAATATTCTTTCACCAATCTACTAAAGAAGAAAAAAATGGGTGACTTTTAAATAAGCCGTTAATATTTATTTTATATGTTTTCTTTATCATTCTTACTTCATGTCGAAAGTTGTTAATATATTTTCATAGCTCTTTTGTATTTTCATATCTCTTTTGTAACCGATTAAAGGGAAATCCTCATCTCATTTTCAGAATGGTGCGAAAGCAACTAATTCATATAGCCTTTTCTTAAATTAATTCAAGGAAAATCCTCCTCCAGTTCTTTAGAATGGGTCGAAAGTAAAATATTTATTTTTAGGTCTATCCATCTGTTTACGGTGTCGACAATATGTGTTTAAAATAGGATATAGAATCCCGACAAAGTTCTTTTTAGGAAAATTGAAATTTGTAAAAATTTTTACTCAGACATTTTGATCAGTATATTCTTTTAATCACGTTTCCAATTATGAAATACCCAAAGGATAATCTGAGATTCCATAACTAGTTTGAACACCGGTCTCGTTTTTTTTATGATCATTTCACCCCAGGCAAGGAAAAAATGCCACTGGTGTGCAGCGGGGTTGCGGTGAGAGAGTAAAAACGTACAGAGGATGTCGAAGAAAAGATAAGAGATAAACGGGAATCAAGTCGATAAAAGACTGCAAAAAGATTTAAACATTTGAAGATTGTAGATATGAAGGAAGCATGCAAATGGAAGTGAGTTCCACAAACGGGGAAGTGCGAAAAAAACTGTTAAAGTAGACGTAACTAATTCGACGGTAAAAGAGTGGGACCTTAATGCCAATCTAGTAGCACGAGTAAATAAATATGGTCTACGTACCAGATGTTTGAAGCTCATCAGAGCCTTCAAGAGTAGAAGACAACGATATTTAACTCTGAAATCCTTCACAAACTACCTCGGTCTTATGAGATATTTTACGTCTCCGCGATTCAGACAAAAGAATATATTTTGACGCGCCGTTTTCTGTTTAAGATGGAAAACATGTGAATATTTTTGTTTTTTGAAACAGTATTAGCTTCGAGTTATGTAAATATCTAGGAAAAGTGTTTCGGGGGATTTCGCTTGGAATGCTTCATATGTTTGCAATGGGAAATGGTTGAGAAAGTTGTGGCGCGACTTTTAAAGTGTTTTTCATTAAGCCCAAGAAAGCGTGAATGATCTCCCCATCTTTGATCAACAGATAAACACGAACACGCCTACATTTATGCTCAAATACTTACTGCTCTCATCTTTCGCATAGTCACTGTTCTGAGGAGCCCCATATGGCCCGGGATTATCTTTCTACCAACAGCCACTGCATAAAAAGTTTTTACCACTTCACTCTTCTTTTTTATGCGCTGTGTCTAGACGTGGTGCGATCATGATAAAAGTAATGGTAATATTAGCCGTTTCCTTATAAGGAAACATTCGACATTCATTGACCGAGTAGCTTGTACTAATAACATTTATAAAAGTTTTCTTTTAAAACAATTTTTCAAGAAAATAGGTTTCTCTAGTCCGGTATCTATTCTTGCCCTTTCCAGCATTAATGGCGGTTTCCTTTCTAACTCTTTATTTGAAGTAGTGTGGAATGTCAAAATCTTGATTGTATCATTATTTTCTCAACTCAAGTACAATAGCTGTTATCACTCTTTCTAGTATTTTAGTAGGTTTTCTTTTCAAGTTTTCATTTGAACTAGTATGGAATGTCAGTATCTTGATTATGTTATTATTTTAGTTATTAACCTTACTTTATAAATAATATTAATTAATACCGATTATGGTTAACCAACACTACTTCATTAGTCAATACTAATTATGGTTATACACCTTATTTATAGTTAGTATTAAACCTTATAGAATTTTTATACACACATCTATGCACATACATATATCTTCATCTTTACTGATATATATATATATATATATATATATATATATATATGTATCGGTCCTATTTTGGGCTCTTGTAGTATTTTTTTAGCGTGATTGTAATGTTAGCTCTCTGATGTGCTTGCAGTTTACTGTGATTTCATACCTCTGGTTTAAAAGCTTGTTACTGTTCATATATTTAAGTATCTCAATTTTTTCTTGAAGACAGATTCTTGAAGACAAAAAAAATTCCAACGAAATATCACAATATCAATAAAACCCAATGAACACCTCTAACAAAACTAAATAAATATAAAGGAAAAGGATTTCCAGTACTTTTCACATCGCCTGATGAGGCATTGGGGCTCCAATGCCGAAACGAACGTGCCTTCGTCGCGATTATATATAGAAAAATTATGTACATCTTCTCAAATATAATTTATAATATATATATATATATATATATATATATATATATATATATATATATATATATATATTATTGCCCTTCCCAACATTAATGGCGGTTTCCTTTCTAACGCTTTATTTGAAGTAGTGTGGAATGTCAAAATCTTGATTGTATCATTATTTTCTCAACTCAAGTACAATAGCTGTTATCACTCTTTCTAGTATTTTAGGTTTCCTTTTCAAGTTTTCATTTGAACTAGTTTGAACTAGTATGGAATGTCAGTATCTTGATTATGTTATTATTTTCTCTTCTCAAGTTCAGTAGCAGTCATCACTCTTTCCAGTATTGATGGGGTTTTCCTTCCTAACCTTTTGGTTGAAGTAGTGTGGAACCTCGACATCGTGATGATGTCATTATTTTCTCTTCGAGTTATATATGCTATTTTAGCTCTTGCTACTAGTGAAAGTCTTTTGTTACTCTAAATAACTTTTCTACCATCCATTTATATGTTATCTTTTCAGAACGTGGGCGGTCATGATTCTCCACAACTTCTTGTCTTACTCGAAGTAACTTTTGACACATAACGAATTATTTTTGTCCGTGTTCTGCCATCCATTTACTTCTTTTATATTCCCTGTTTTCTCAGAACGAGGATGTTCATGACTCTCCACAATTTCCTTGCTTTTGTTGCTCTAAGTAACTTTTGACTGATTACCATTTACTTTAACCTCTGATTTACCATCCATTCTCTTTTTATATGCCATGATCCTTGCAAAACGCAAGTAATTATGGCTTTCCACAACTTCTTGTCTCTTATTGTTATATATCACTTTTGACCCTTCATCATCGACTCTTGTCCCTGGTCTACCCTGGTTCACTCCAAGCACGAAAAAGACAGCAAAAATAAAAATGAAAATATAAATCAAGATTTAAGCCTAAAATTCTCAGATATTATGAAGTCATCATTTAACACACAATAAAATCATTTACAATCCATTTTTGGCAGTCAGTGCCATACATGATACACGCTTGGGTGATCATGTCTCAAAAGAGACTTGACTGACTGGACAGAAGATTTTCCCGCAATAGGTTGCCATTAGTTTCTGCGGTAGACTGGTTGCCAGCCAAGACTATAGAATCCAATCTATCTTCTAATTTAACCCATAACTGGAGAGAATATACGGATTAATATCTTTTCCATGGGTATTTGCGCTTAACTGAATTCAGTGAATTCAACTGGAATTCGAACTCGGCTCCTCGATTTCTCGTTCCGAGTCGATATTCACAGAATCACACAGCACATCCATTTTTGACAGTCAGTCAGTTAAGTGCCATACGTGATACACGCTTGGGCGATCATGTTTCGAAAGAGACATGACTGACTGGGCAGAAGATTATCCCGCAGTAGGTTGCCATTGTTTTCAGCGGTAGACTGGTTGCCGACCAAGGCTATAGAACCCAATCTGTCCTGCTATTTAACCCATAACTGGAAGGAAGAGACGGATTAATACCTTTCCCAAGGGTATTTGCACGTAAGTGAATACAATGGATTCAACTGGAATTCGAACTCGGCTCCCAGGTTTCTCGTTCCGAGCCGATATCCACTGTTCCACGACGCACATCCTCTTTGACAGAGAATGACAGAGAATGCGTTACAAAGATCCGAAGGCACATTGGCATTACCAAGGAACATTTCAAATACTAAGCAGAGTATTGAGAAACAGAAAGATTTCGTTGGAAATAAAGAAAAAAGTACTTGACTGTTATCTGATATCTGTTCTTCTGTATGGCCGCTAATGCTGAACGATATCTTCAAAGATGAAGGAGAGACTCGAAGCAACAGGAATGCGGTTCTACAAAAGGAAGCTGGGGATATGAACATGAGAACAACCTCAAGATTTTGTAGAGGATGCAAACGAAAAGGAAACTGATACTTAACATCAGGAAGAGACAGCTGAGGTTCATAGAACACGTATATAGAAAAGGAGAGACAGGGGAAAACAGTGAGTAACGTATCTGCCTGTCCTGAACAGGTGGATGGCAGAACGGGGTTTGCGTGGTCTAATAGAAAAAAAAAACACGCTAAGGGCCACCAGGGATAGGTAGACGTGGAAGTCCATAATCGCTTACATCCTGATGGGACAAGGCACAACAAAGAAAAAGAAGAATGAAGAAGGAGAGCTTGGAGAATCTAATACTCACAAGACAGATAGAAGGAAAGCAACGTGAGACATACTTGATGGGCTTGAGCAAGTGGATGGCGGAGTGGGTTTTGGGAGAGATACTAAGAAGAAAAGTATTGGGCGACAAGGGATGGGATTAGGTGGAGGCCCATGATCGTCTACATCCTGAAAAAAAAACACGCCACATAAAGAAGAAAGAAGAACACTTAAACTATCAACTGATAAAAAAAATGAACACTTGTAGAAAATGCAAAATTGATAAATATAATTTTAGATAAGCAAAAATGGAAATTAAAATAAAAAAATCAACGATCTTCAGGTTTGATGTACAAAAAACAAATAAATGCTAATTCAGAAAAACCCGGTAAATGTGGAAAAATAATAAACAACACATAGATAATTTTTAATAAATAAAAACCATTAACAATATTCCTAGCCGTTTCCAAATGCAATGACCAGTATTGCCTTGAAATCTGTCGGTACGGACGAGACGTAAGCTCATGTAGTCTGGGTAGTGTACATACTCCATAACATTTTCCCGCAGTAGGTTACCCTTTATTTCTGTGGTAAACTGGTTGCCAACCAAGACTATAGAATTCAATCTGTCTTGCTATTCAACCCATAGATGTAAGGTGAAAAGATGGATTAATACCTTTTTCAAGAGTATTTATACGTCAGCGAATAGAAACGTGAATTATACAACTTGAAAAAGCAATTATTCAAGCTGATTAATGAAATATTCAAGCTGAATATTAAATTATACAAGCTAAAATATCAATTATAAGAACTGAAAACGGATTCATCCAAAACGAAAAGTGAATTATTTAATCTGAAAAATCAATTAAACCAGTTAAAAATTATTTAACCAAAAAATGAATTATTCAAACTGAAAGTGAATTATATAAAATGGAAAGTGTTTTATTCAAGTTGAGAAGTGACTTATATAAACCAAGAAATGAATTATATAAAACGGAAAGTGTTTTATTCAGGTTGAGAAGTGACTTATATAAACCAAGAAATGAATTATATAAAATGGAAAGTGTTTTATTCAAGTTGAGAAGTGACTTATATAAACCAAGAAATGAATTATATAAAACGGAAAGTGTTTTATTCAAGTTGAGAAGTGACTTATATAAACCAAGAAATGAATTATATAAAACGGAAAGTGTTTTATTCAAGTTGAGAAGTGACTTATATAAACCAAGAAATGAATTATATAAAACGGAAAGTGTTTTATTCAGGTTGAGAAGTGACTTATATAAACCAAGAAATGAATTATATAAAATGGAAAGTGTTTTATTCAAGTTGAGAAGTGACTTATATAAACCAAGAAATGAATTATATAAAATGGAAAGTGTTTTATTCAAGTTGAGAAGTGACTTATATAAACCAAGAAATGAATTATATAAAATGGAAAGTGTTTTATTCAAGTTGAGAAGTGACTTATATAAACCAAGAAATGAATTATATAAAACGGAAAGTGTTTTATTCAAGTTGAGAAGTGACTTATATAAACCAAGAAATGAATTATATAAAACGGAAAGTGTTTTATTCAAGTTGAGAAGTGACTTATATAAACCAAGAAATGAATTATATAAAACGGAAAGTGTTTTATTCAGGTTGAGAAGTGACTTATATAAACCAAGAAATGAATTATATAAAATGGAAAGTGTTTTATTCAAGTTGAGAAGTGACTTATATAAACCAAGAAATGAATTATATAAAATGGAAAGTGTTTTATTCAAGTTGAGAAGTGACTTATATAAACCAAGAAATGAATTATATAAAACGGAAAGTGTTTTATTCAAGTTGAGAAGTGACTTATATAAACCAAGAAATGAATTATATAAAATGGAAAGTGTTTTATTCAAGTTGAGAAGTGACTTATATAAACCAAGAAATGAATTATATAAAATGGAAAGTGTTTTATTCAGGTTGAGAAGTGACTTATATAAACCAAGAAATGAATTATATAAAATGGAAAGTGTTTTATTCAAGTTGAGAAGTGACTTATATAAACCAAGAAATGAATTATATAAAATGAAAGCCAATGGCAGCATTTCTTAAAAATAACTTCTCGAAAAACCGAGAAGAAAAATTCAGCATTATACTGATACTAGAATCGAGAAATCACGTGTAAACTACGGTATATATGGAGTTGAATGTTTTTTCAAGCGGTATTTCTTTTCATTCACTCGATCTTTTCCAGTCAGCAAAAAACACTTTTTTTTATTCGACGCAAAACAAATGTAGTTTCATATTTCTGTCAATTTCATTGGACTGTCTTGATTCTGGTAACAATTCTCAAGTGTAAAGATTTCAAAGACTATTACGATGTGTGTGTCAGAGCACAGATGCCATTTTGAATTGGTTCGACGAATATTTTCTCGTTTATTGAAATCACCATTACCGAGAAACGGGAAGCGATAGCTACGTCAGAAAAATGTATTGGTCAATAAAGAAATGTATGACACACTGCTGATAGCAGGGACAGAAAGGAAAATGCAGGACTTCGTACAGAAGATAGAAAAAAAGCGAGAAGAAAGGACTGAGCATAAATTTCAAGAAAACTGAATGTATGTTCATCAGCAAAAAGTACACCCCAAAATGCTAACTACAGGTCAGAGAAACTAAAATAAAACGAGTAAAGAAATTTAAATACCAGGGAAGTCATGGTTAATAATGATAGAATATTCCACCGTAAGTTATTTACTTTAAAAAGGGCTCAATAAAGAAGTAAACCATGTATGGTAATTATTATTATTATTATTATTATTATTATTATTATTATTATTATTATTATTATTAAGACATACTGCAACATAAGAGCTCTAAAGTTTCGGTCTTAAAACACTATCTTCAGGCAGTAAAATTTTGTCTACTGTCTGATGATGGTGTTTTAACACCGACACTTTATGCCTATTAATTTGCAGTATGTCATTATAATAATAATAATAATAATAATAATAATAATAATAATCACACACACACACACACACACACACACACACACACACACAAACATATATATAATGGTAGACTTTGAAAAACAGTAGTTAGTCTAGCATATACGCATCGTTCGTTCAGCAATGAATTCGAACGCTCTCAGCTATTGGGCGTGTATGATGATAATATACACGGTAAAAAATCTGCCTCCTTTTACCGAGCGCCCATAGCTCAGAGTTAGAATCGCCGACTGACGCCAATTCCGTCGAATTTCAGTCCTAGGTAAAAAGCCATCAGCTCTCCAACCGTATGATGAGCTCTGATGCAGCGAAACAGATCTGTCTGCGGATGACTATATATATATGAGTGAATACAGAACGAAGAATTATTTCAACGTCAAAAACATTAATTTAAAACAGTGCTCGATATATAATATAATATAATATATAGAGCTGTGAATATTTATTATAAATTATATTTTAGAACATTTACATAATTTTTCTATCTATAATCACGACGAAGTTCGTTTCGGCATTGGAACCCCAATGCCTCATCAGGCAATGTGAAAAGTACTGGAAATCCTTTTCCATTATATTTATTTAGTTTTGTTAGAGGTGTTCGTTGGGGTTTATTGATATTGTGATATTTCGTTGACAGAATTTTTTTGTGGAGAGTGTTTAGTTAGAGGTGTTGGTGGGGGTTAGCGAGATAGGGGAATCAGTCTAAGACCGTTGGAATTTATTTGGGATGTTTATAAAGTGATTAATGGGAGTCTTTGATTCTAGACAGTTGTAAATTCTAATTATCAGTTGGCTAGACTAATCTTAATGGATTTCTTAGAAGAGCCGATAATAGTTGGCGTGGATATTTTTTTATTTTTTTATTTTTATTTAAGCAGAGTCTTAACAATCACTGTAAGTTTTCATGTTTAATCTTAACTTTGGATTTAGGGAATATGTTTTTTGTATTACATTTTGAATTTTTGATTTTTTATTTAGATCATTGTTTGGAAATCGTTTTCTCTATTAAATTTTAAATTTTAAATCTTTAATTTTTAATTAGATCTTTGTTTGGAAATCCTTTTCACTATTAAATTTTTAAGTTTAAATTTCTATTCTCATATCTTGTCAATATATGATTCATCTTATTATAGTTATTAACCTTACTCTTAATTTGGTTATGGTTATTGACCATACTCTAATTATGGTTATTAACCTTAATCTAATTTTGGTTATTTACCTAACTTTATTAGTTAATACTAATTATGGTTCTACACCTTATTTTAATTTTAAACTTCTATTCTCATATCTAGTCAATATATGATTAATCTTATTGGGGTTATGGTTATGGTTATTAACCTTACTCTAATTATGGTTAAAGTTATTAACCTTATTCTAATTATGGTTATGGTTATTGACCTTACTCTAATCATGGTTATCAACCTTACTCTAATTATGGTTATTAACCTTACTAATTTTAGTTATTAACCTTACTTTATAAATAATATTAATTAATACTGATTATGGTTACCAACCCTACTTTATTAGTCAATACTAATTATGGTTATACACATTATTTATAGTTAGTATTAAACCTTATAGATTTTTTATACACACATGTATGTACATACATATATCTTTATCTTTACTTATATATATATATATATATATATATATATATATATGTATCGGTCCTCTTTTTGGCTCTTGTAGTATTTTTTTAGCATGATTGTAATGTTAGCTCTCTGATGTGCTTGCAGTTTACTGTGATTTCATGCCTCTGGTTTAAAAGCTTGTTACTGTTCATATATTTAAGTATCTCAATTTTTTCTTGAAGACAGATTATCCCCAACCTGTAATTGGCATTTTTAGGCTCCTCCGTTTGCTGATGACCATACATTCGTTTTTCTTGTAGTTTATTTGTATTCCTTTCTTTTGACTTTCTTCATCTACCTTTTTTAGGAGATTTTGCAGTTTTCTTTCCGTGTCAGCTATCAGCACTGTATCATCTGTGTATCTTATGTTGTTCAGATTGTGACCGCCAAAGACGAATCCTGGCATAATTTCTAGGGTCCTCAGAATAGTTTCACTGAATTGTAAAAAATGTCTTAAGATATTAGATTCCCTTTATATAAAACAATTCAAGCAAAATCTTTGCCAATTTTGATAATGGCAGTTGCGTGTTCGCTGTCTTTTAAGAAACTCCCCAGCTTGATGTCACAACAACATCCCTTTTTATACAGATTAGAATTTCTGCTACTAGATTAGAATTTTTTGTAGCATCTTTTTACCTTAACATCATATTTTATATTTTATAAAAAAGGGTAATGAATTAGCCGAAAGCGCTCGGGACAATAATTGTTACTGACAGTTTCGCCACTCTCTTGTATATTCTTTAGGATTTAAAAAACCCCTGGAATATTCAGGCTAGTAGACGAAAGTAAACAAATATACTTTTAATAAACAAACAGAGCGTCTACTTAAATAGGATTACCTAGCAAAAATAACGTTTAAGTATTATCAATATATATATATATATATATTAATATACTTAATTACATAAGGCAGCACTAATAATTACAGACTAAACATCGGAAAAAACAATGCTAACTTAACAGGAACTTAAATCGTCGAATAACCGAAAGAGGATTACTTCGTAGGTTAAATAATGGGGAAGAAAAAAAGAAACAAACCACGCGCAACAACAATAAGTCTAGTGCACGTTTGAAAGAAAAAAAAACACGACGAAAACTTAACAGTAAAGTGCTCTATACGAAAGTACGAAAGTAGAGCAAAAAATACAGTACACTAAATCTAAAAGTGAGCCACCACCGACCGCGGTTTCACACAACGGATCGTCAGGGCAAGGCTCTGATGACCCCTTGTGTGAAACCGCGGTCGGTGGTGACTCAATTTTAGATTTAGTGTACTATATATATATATATATATATAACTTACTTATATATATATATATATATATATATATATATATATATATACTTACTTATAAATGGAACTTTGTGTGTGTGTGTGTCTGTGTGCCTGTGTGTATGTGTGTGTGTGTGTATCCGTTACCTATAGACTCCGAAACGGCTGAACTGTTTTCTTGAAAATTTACACAGTTGTACTATAAGCGTCTGTGAGTGTTCTTAGCTAGGTGTTGTGTCGAGGTACCCCCGATAAATATCGAAAATCGATGATCGAAAAAATCGGGTTATAGAAGGAGTGGTCCGATTTTAATCAAATTTGTTACACTCATAGACAAAGACATAAGAAACGATATTCAGAAGTTTCAAGTTTGCAGTTCTTACAATAGTGCAGAAAATTTGATATCGATACCAGAAAATCAAAATTTGACTTATATCCTTTCATTTTTCTTTCAGTCTACAGTTTCGCTTTAACTGGAAACATCTATTGCTTTTTAGCCTTTCGTGCCAACGTCCAAAGTGTCCAGGACCATGGATTTGTTTTAAAGCTTTCATTACACCCGAGCAACGCCGGGCTATACTGCTAGTATATATATATATATATATATATATATATATATATATATATATATATATAATGTATATTTGGGAAGCAACCTTTATTTCAAAGATCTTCCTTTATTTCAAAGATCTTCCATTAAATACTGCCGACAAGAAAGATTTAATTAATTTTGGATTAAGTTTTTTCCACCATTCTAACATTTTTCCGTTTTGCTCAAGATAAGGAATATAAAAATTGTTCATTATTAGAAAGCTGAAAAGATTTAATCAAAAATAAGTGTGTGAACAAAAAATTCAGATATAAATAAAACGAAAGAAAATAATGTTTAGAGCGTACTTAGTTTTAAAATTAGAAAACTGTTAACGATATTTTTTCTCTACTCGTGTATATAAACGCAATTTACAAAATGATACCTCCGTTATTTACCTTGAAAAGTTCCTCAGGCGACGAAATGTCGTTGGTAAAGAAAAATGTTCTTTTTGTCTTTATATATATATATATATATATATATATATATATATATATAAGATCTAAACATTATCAAACATTGCGGAAAGTTTTTTTTTAAAAAAGAGTTCTACACATTATCAAACATTGCAGAGATTTTTAAAAAATCAACTAAAACAGGACCAGATAAATGATAGATGAACCAATAATGGGAACCAGTAATACGGAGTTCTATATTTTAATTTCAATTTCCACACGTGGCTAGCCCATTTTGTACAATTTTTATGTGTGGAAATTGATATTAAAAGACCCAGTGGAGTATGGTAAAAACAGAAAGCCTTAAAACGGTGGCAAAATATCTAACACGCTAAAATTTGCCTTCTCTGATTCCATGTGTCTATGTCCTAGGGGTTAGCGACTCCGACTGACAACAAATCGGTTGAGTTTGTCTACACACACTGATGAGCAGTGATACGGCGAAACAGGCTTGTGCGTGGATGACAAAAATATATATATATATTTTTTTAATTACTTAGTTTTTGGTTATATATAAGACTGTGCCAGGAAGATAAGTTAACTATTATGTTATTCCCAAACAAAAATGAATTACTGAATGAAAGAACAGAAATTATGACTAAGTGTAACCATACCAAAAAACACCTATTAGGTTCATACGACCATGGATGAAAACGATATAATTTCTTCTAATTTTGAAAATTGCGCGTTCAGAAAATCCCCGTTACGTGAGCGTTCTAAAAAAAAACAAACTAAAAAAAAAAAACCTGTAAAACCAGTTATTGCAAATCGCCCGAAGACACCACATGGTAGAAACCTAGGTCGCGTAATAACTTCATTTACAAATGTAGAATATTCAAAAGTTCTACAATATAATTGTATTGAAGACTTTTTAATACAACTGGTACTGGTCTAATTTTATTATAACCAAAAGCTAAGTAATATATATATATATATATATATATATATATATATATATATATATATTTAGTATATCGAGGCAGCAAGTAATTTTCTCAACATATGCTGTTAAATATAAGAGACAATGAATGTCTATTATGTTTAATCATGAGCCGTTCTAAACGTCGTATTTTTGCTTTAATTTCAGTTGAAAATAAAGAAAAAATTCTCCAACATTTGGATAATTATTTATTAGTTTTCTTCTAAGCTTTAGGCTCACATGAGCCATCTTCAGAGAGGTCGTTCAAACTGAAATATTATAACATCCACCATCACCGACGATTTTATTTTGTGTTGACATAAAACTCTGCTTGGCAACGACAAGCGTTACCAAAAATGATAAACGCAGTTCTTAAGTTTGCGATGCGGTTTTATGACGTCACACCGCGGGATAGCGCGAAATGACAACAAAACCATCTAGTCAAATGCAATGTAATATGTTATTTCCTGTTTTAAAGTTGATTTTATTGAGTGTTGGTTGTTTCGATTTGATGTACATGGCCTCCAATATCTGCAGGTTCCTCTTACTGTGTGTATGAGTAAGGATCACCGTATTGTTGACCAAAATCTGTCTGATATTACCTACATGTTTATGTTTTTCGGAGAAATGTTGTTTAATAGTGCTCTGATTAGAAAGATGACATGTAAGTCTACGGGAGAGTGTGGTTGTAGTAAAACCAATATATGTACTAGGTTTTTGATTAGTATCAGAGATGCAATCTCTGAATGGGCATGTAAATTGGTACACTACATTGGTTTTTTTGTAGAGAATTTAGTTTCGTGCTTGTTGGGTTATTATATATATATATATTCTTGTCATCCACGCACAAGCCTGTTTCGCTGTATCACTGCTCATCGGTGTGTGTAGACAAACTCCACCGATTTGTTGTCAGTCGGAGACGCTAACAAGCCATAGACACATGGAATCAGAGAAGGCAAATTTTAGCGTGTTATATATAAGCGGTGTATGTCACGCCAGTCACCGAAAGAAATCAATTCATTGCTGAAGAGTTATGCATTTATCGCCAAAGTGGTAACTTTTTTAAAAAATTTCTCTTTAGAGTGCTCAATCGTAATGAGAGCATGATATTCGTCATCCACATACAAGCCTGTTTTGCTGTATCACAGCTCATCTGGGGGCGAGACATCCACTTGCCTATATATATATATATATATATATATATATATATATATATATATATATATATAGTTTCGTAAATGAATAAATATACATATGAGGAGGATACACATATGTATAGTATTATTATTCAGGTGTTAATAAAACATTGTTCAATGTATAAACAGAGCTGTATTATATATATATATATATATATATATATATATATATATATATTAATAAATATACATATTATCCTACGTCTATGGCACGACTCGAAATTTCATGCGTAAAGCAATCATCAAGTGCAGATTTCAAACTGACAGTTTAATAGATTTTCATTTAAGTTCATGGGAATTAAATCTTATAAAGTTAAGTTGCTACCTTTTTAATAACAAGATTAATAATTTAAATATTCTATGGTTATATGTGAATAAAAATTTTAAATTAAAATTTAAAATTTAAATTTGAAATTAAAATTAAAAATAAAAATAATAAAATGCAGGGAGAAGCAATCAAAGGGGCGTAAATCATGAGTCTTAAAAATTTAAATATTCAAATATTACATATACATAACATGGAGGGAAAATTAAAATTTTAAATTTTTAAATAAAAATAAAACTAAGATAAAAGAAAAGAACAGAAAAATGAAAAGAAAAATTAAGGGGTAAAATTTAGAATTAAGAATGAAAAATGTAAGGAGCAAAAATAAAAGGGGGTTTAATTAATAATTATTAAAATTATTATTGCGGGGGGGAAAGAAAGAAAGAAAGAAAGAAAGAAAGAAAGAAAGAATGATCAATCTCAATATGGGTCTAAGAATTTAAGTATTTTTTTTCTATGACAGCATAGTCTCAGTGTGCTGCAGATAAATCTACAATTTTTACGTTGCAACAGCGCCGTGACATCCCAGAGTAGCGAGCTATCAAGAGCACCATTTGAAAGTATTACTCCTCAGTAGCTCTGGCCATTGACACACAAGGTGTTTAGTAATCGATATGTCATCAAAATACGATCGTCGAGTTGTTGACGTGGAGGGTCTTCCCGCCGACCAGAAAGCCAAGGAAATCATTGAATGGTTTAAATACCCTAAAAACATAGGCATATAGATCGGCAGATGGCAAGGAAGATTCAGGTTATTCTTTTAAATAAGAATGGAACAAAAATATAGCCAATGTATTATTCTGGATGCCCTAGATTGAAATTAAAACAATAAAAAATAAAAATGTTGTCTCAAATGGTCCTTTTAATATAAAAACAATTTTAATGTAAAGAAATTGACGTAAGGCAAAAATTATTGGTTAAAGGCAGAATTTCTTTTTAAATACTTAAATCAGCCCAGTACACAACTGTATTAAAAAGTATTCAATAATATTGTAGAACTTTGGAATATTTTAATATATATATAATAGTGTATGGGTCGGTATTAGAAGGCTATCACAATGCGTTTAGTATAATAAAGGAAGGTAAAGGTGTTGGGTATTACCTATTTATTATTCATTAATATTTCGAGATCAGAATCTCATCTTCAGAATGATAGGAGAGCTTGGTTTCAAGTTGTCCGCTGCTAGACCGTGCCTTTAAACGAATAGTCCGCCTTCGCTACTACTGCTGTCGTTAATTGTAGTGTGTGTGTGTGTGTGTGTGTGTGTGTGTGTGTGTGTGTGTGTGTGTGTGTGTGCCTGTAAGTGGGTTAGTTCATGTATATGTGTGTGTGTTATGGTTTATATAAATGTGTGCGGTAGTAGTATATGACTTTTTCGCCTCTTTTTTAAAATGATAGCAGGTGCCGTTTTACGATTTGATGATCTATCTGTCTGCTTTAATTTATGGTTTAACATGTGCGCAAAGTTTGGCATTTTCGCATCTCCTTCAGAATGGTAGTAGGCGCCGTTTTATGATCTTATGTTATGTCTATCTGCTTTAACTGGAGGCGTGTTTATTGCTACATTTTTTCCTCTTTCGGTATTCGTTCTCATATATATATATATATATATATATATATAAACGAAACTTCAAGAACTCGTACAGAAGGGAGTGAAAGAAAGTGAGAGGAATGGACTTAATATCAAATGCAAGAAGATAGAATGCATGGTTGTTAGCAAAAGGAACAGCCTAAAATGCAAAATACAAATTAGAGATGTCAAAATCAAACACCTAAAATAGATTAAATATCTGAGAAGTGTTTTAATAGCCGACTGAAAGTGCCACACTGAAATTCGAAGGCACATTGGGATATCTAAAATGTCTTCCAAACGCTTAGCAAAGTATCAAGAAACATAAAAATTTCGTTAGAATCAAAGAAAAGCGTGCTGAATTGTGGCGTTGTCACTGTCGTACAGACAGTGAATGCTGGACAATCTCGTTACAGATGAAGAAGAAAATTGAAGGAAGAGAAATGTGCTTCTATCGAAGGATGGTGTGAATACGGAACCTGTGAGCAACGACAAATTTTAAACAAAAAGGACACTTATACTTCGAAAGAGACTGCTCTAGGGTACATAATGTGGACAGAGGGTTTGGAAAATGTGATACTCGCAGGACATTCTGAAGGCAAGAGAGATTGAGGAATAAAACGCATAACCTGTCTAGCGAGCTGGATTACTTGGATAGCGAAACAAGGTTTAGGCTTGTTTGTTTTCTGATAGCATATCAACTCCTGATGGATCATTTAATCCCGAAATTTTGTTTTATTGGAAGAATTAGTAATTTCTTTGACAAAAAAATATTCGCTGGTAAAATCTTTTTTTTTTCCTTAGAAAAATATATTGCTGGTAACTTTTTTACTATGAAAATGTATTGCAGGTATTTTTACTATAAATTTTTTTATACTTTCATAATGTTTTAACCCTAGTTTGAGAATTAACTATTTACTCTATAGATGGGACCCTAACAGTGGGTCCCACTACGGTTCAAGAGATGATTCCATGCTCCTCAAAACCTCCCCATCATTGGCCTTGCTGTTGGATGTAATTTATCGTCATACCCAGGACAGTAAGGTTTAGGGAATATAACGAGAAGAGAAAATTTATTTAGATTTATAAAGAAAAAGAAAGTGTGGAGAGCCATGAAGGGACACGGCACATAGGAAAAGGAAAAAGACTTAGTGACAGTGTCTGCTTGCAAAGTAATCTTTTCAGTTATTTTTTTATTTCGATTATTATTTCTTTATACGGCGAAATGAAAACGTCTCTGGCTCTATAATTATATATGAAAAAAATGTTTTTTAAGAACGTTGTCACCAAAGCTTCAGGGCTGTTAGATGAGATCTGAGATTTGGTAGAAATATGATTCTCAGTTCAGCAAGTTTACCAGCTTGTCTCCATTGATTTGCGTGCCCTGATGGCGGGGTACGAGAATATGCTGTCTGCATTATCTGCGCAAAGACCTCCCAAAAAAAGCCACCTACCAAGTAAATACTTACAGATTCAAATATAAAGGACCAATTTTGATTTATCCAAGTAAATGCTTAAACACTAAAATTAAATATTAAACTAAAAAATAACCGACCAATAATTAATTATCATCAGCCTAAATAAATGCTGCTACACTCAAATATAAATGACTGAATTTTATTTATCCACAAACCGAATAAATGCTTTTAGACTCAAATATAAACGACCAATATTTATCTATCCACGAACCGAATAAAAATGTTATTAAGACAAAACAATTAATTAACAGTCCACTAATTTATTATTATAAAGGTCCTGGTTAATTCTGGTTAATAACAATAAAATTGTATAGTAAACAATAGTAAATTAATTACCCTAATACTGTTCGAACTGCAACCCACTTCCTACAACGTTAGAGAATGATTCGACAAATGTCACAACACAACACCTAGTAGAGAATATAACCTGTGACAAGTCGTATAGGGAAGAGTGGTTCAAAATTTTACATATAGCTGGCTCCAATAATCATTTAAAGATATTGGAATCAGTCTGCATATCTTTACGTAAACCTTCTCTTTGCCGGCAGAAGGATTTTATGAACTCTCTACATTTGTTGGGGGATATTTCATTTTAACTGCCTCTCGTTAATTATTTACACGCGATTTCTCCCCTCGTTATACGTATATATATTTATATGTATATTTTGTTTTCCCTCACTTTATTTTTTGCTCTTCATTTTCGTTGGTGTTCTTTTCGTTTGATTTATATTTCCAACGACTTGGAATTTCATGCCCTGTGCAAGCATCAGGTGCATATTATGAACTGAACGTTTTTAAATTTGAGTTTGTTTTTTTAGTACTAGCCTTATTCAATATCGTCATAAATTTTAAATCTAGGCTGTCAATTTATTCAATTATTTGTTAAAATATATTTTTAATTGGGTTTAAAACGAAACCTAAAATTGAAAGTAAAACCTATTTTGGGGGCCATATTAAACGCAAGTTATAAATTTAAATTTACATACTTAAACAAGAAAATAATAAACAGAAACTAAAAATCCTCGAAGCAATCCACATTAAACAATTTAAACCTGGTTTGAATACAATCAATTTTGATATTTCCAATAACGTACTCAAATGCCTGTAATCAGATCAGGGACCACAACGCCACTATTTTGTCACTGTCTTCGGCCATCCGACACGGTAGGGATGGACTTATATTTTCAATTTAATTCTCTTTATTGTTAATAACTTAAATGTTCTATGTTTACTGTGTGCTAATATTTACTCTTTGATAATGGCTTATGTGAGCCGAAAGCTTAGACCCGATAAAAAAATCAACAATTACTGTGATTTTTTGTTGTCTTTCAACGATATCACCATCAAGTATATCAGACGGTATGAACGGATCCTACACAAAATTGATAGACAAAACTTGTCTATATTATTCAATGAAACCTGCATTAATGAAAAAATGCTGCCAAAATATACACAATATATATATATATATATATATATATATATATATATATATATATACAATATATTATAATATAATATTATAATATATAGAGAGATATAATTAATTATCCCAAGCCTAAATAAATGCTGCTAGACTCAAATATAAATGGCTGAATTTTATTTATCCATGAACCGATTAAATGTTTTTATACTCAAATGTAAATGACCAAAATGTATTTATGCACAAACAGAATAAATGCTTTTAGACTCAAATATAAATCTATCAAGGCAGTGGAGGTAAGAAGTTATGGGATGTTAAGCTTCATTTTTCACACTCCACCCACGTCTATTGAACAGATGAAGAGGCTCATCCCTTGTTCCCTGTTTAGGATGTGGTTTCCGGCATTCTCTTTTCCGATCTTTTTACTCTTACGTATCCCCCTGCGCATCAGTGGCGTTATCGCCTTGCTTGGGGTGATATGATTAAAAAAAAAAAGCCGCTGATTATGATGCGTCGGTTGTCCACCTTCGCCTCTTCTCCGGCTTGAAGCTGGATTTAGTTGTCAGAGGCTCTTTGAGATGCAGGCAACGGAAGCATTTTATAGACAGTGGATGCTTGTCCCCCACTGTCAGCCCCGGCCATAAGAACCTTTAACGTCAGTCCTAGCATCTTAATAAATTGTCTTTAAAAGCAAATATTATTCTAAATAAAACATATGCATAAAATATATACAAAAGGCTATTATCGTTTTAAGTAATATTTATTCGTTGAGATGAAAGGGACTGAGAAAGATAATTGATTGAAATATGTAGGCAATATGGCTAATTTGAAAGCAGCAGACGGTTTGAGGTCTCTGGGTTCTAGGTCAGGAGGATCTTGATGTAGATTATAGTGAAAGGAGAAAAAAGCACATTTGAGCGCGGATTTTAGATGAAGGGACTTAGTAGATGATCATGTTATTAAATAATATCAAGTGGTAGTCCTGTTAATGTGCATCGATACGGATTTCCCTTGTTGAATTAGCAGCTTACAAGAAAATCCAACAAGTGCAATTCACGCGCCTTTTAAAAAGGAAACGTTCGTTGTTAAAGTTGTTAAAGGTGTATGCAAAATAAAAACAAAATTAACAGACATACACAAAATAAGAGTTCAATAAAAAGTGGCTTTTGTGAGTATAATTAAATTTCAACATGACAAATAAGATTAAAAAACGTTATTTAAATTAAATCTGAACGTATTACATTCAACAAGAAATTTTTATAAAGTATTAAAATAGGTGAATATAAAACTATTTTGCCTTTTCTAAAATGTTTGGTTATTTTGATTAAATTTAAATAATTTAAACAAACGAGATGCATTCACTGAAAGTTTATAGGAATATTGATGTTTTTTTTAAATGTCTTCTGTTAAAATTTAATTATACTGGCAGAAAATGCCTTTTATTAATCCGTACCAAATTCATATATATATATATATATATATATATACATAAAATCTAAGCACGAGCCAATAAACCTACCAAGGTTTCACCTTACGGTTCTTCAGGGTAAACCGTAGGGTGAAACCTTGGTAGGTTTATTGGCTCGTGCTTAGATTTTCTGTCTTTGTTGCTCTACTTTCGTATTGAGCGCTTCAGTGTTAGGGTTTTCGTCTTGGGTTTTTTTTTCTTTCTTACGAGTACTTGACTTTTTGTTCATGTACTTCGTTTGTTTCTTTTTTTACGTCCCCTTCTTTTCCCTCCGAGTTCGTTCTCGGTGGGTTGTTCAAAACGATTTAAATTATAGCTTAATTAGTACTAGTTTTGGCAGATTTAGCTCTGTTACTATTAGTATTTTAATTACTATAGTTAATAATATATATATATATATATATATATATATATATATATATATATATATATATATATCCGAGTAAATAAGAAACAAATAAAAATTATTTACAACGTTCAAAACATTAATTAAAAACAGTGCTCGATATATAATATAGAGCTGGGAATATTTAATATAAATTATAGTTTAGAAAATGTACAAATTTTTATCCACTACAAAGTGTACATTTTGTTTCGACATTGAAATGACAACGTCTCCTCAGGTGATTTGAAAAGGAATGGAAAGTCTCTTTTCTTATATTTGGCGAGTTGTATGTGGGATGTAGATGGGGTTAGTGACAAGGGAATAAGTCTTGTAAATTGTCCGTTAGGACTTTGAGAAGAGAGAATGGGTAGGGGATAGAGTTGATTAATGAACGTGTCGAGAATTTTGTAGACAGGTTGAACATTAAAACATAGGTTATAGTTTTTATGGCCTAATGGTGGATTTTTTCTTCGGGTTTAGTAAAAGAGGAGACTAAGGAAGTGTAAGGGTGGGGAGGAATAGGATTAGATGCGATGAAGTGGGAACGGTATTTACCATATAAGTGGACCTATCTTTATTATTGAATTGTACAACTGCACAATAGTTTTGTAGTTAAACTCAGGTTTTATAATTAATCTAATTTTGTATATTTAACCTTAATTTTAAATTTAGGAAAACACCTTTTTCTATAAAACTTTAAATTAGATCACAGTTTGTGTTATAGAATAATTACAATTTGATGTAAGAGTGTTGTTATTATTATAAAGGTTTATCGTCTCTAATGGGTCCTAACTTTGGCTTTTGTAGTTTTTAGTATGATTGTAAGGTTAGTTCTTTAATGTGTTTGTTGTGGTTTCATGCCTCTGGTTTAATAGTCTGTGGCTATTCATGTATTTAATGATTTCAATTTTTTCTTGAAGATAAAGAAAACATGGTTCCTTTATCGATTTAGATGTTCTTGCTCGTTTGAGGATTTTTCATTTAATTTTAGGTGTTTTATTTTTGTTTTTTAACTTCTAAAAGTATTTGGAAAGAGACGTCATATTTTGTTTTTCTTTGTTATTGAAGGATAAGAGGTGATTGTAAAAGCGCTTTTTAAATATGTTCATTGTGTTTCCGATATAAATTTTATCATCCTTGGGATTCTCTATGGATGAAATCAAACACATATATAGCTGGGACTTCGTTAAACATTTATTAGGAATGGGGCATTGGTTTAGGTTTCTACAGTTAGAAGGGTTATTATGGGAAAGACTGATGCTTTTAATATTTTATTGTTATGTAATTTAATTATTTTTCTAGATTGTTAGAGCAGCTATACTTAGTTTTATTGTATTCCTATTGAAAATTTTGCTTAGAGGGTTATTTTGGGGGAAAATGTTTATGTATTAGTTTCAGAAATTTATGTCCCAGTTTAAAGTTAACTAACTGATTAAAAGGAGGATTATTCCATATGATTTTTCTGTTTCGATTTTTTTCTTTTTGGGCTCCTGAATTTTTCCACAAAGTTAATTTTGGAGGATTGGTATCCGCTGTCATTAAAAATTTTATCGTAAATTGCTTTGTGTTTATCGAATATTTCTTTGTGTGTGTTAATGTGGCGTTCAACTGATAATGAAATATGTTTGATAATGGATGGTAGGTGATTAGAGTTGGGGTTTATATAGACCGAGTGAGCATTATTTTTCATCTAAGGTTGGAAAGTGTTAGATACTAAGTCTAATGTTATGTCTAGGAAGTCAACTTGTTTTATATTAGGGTTACGCTAAGACTAAAAGATTTAAAGATTTTATGAATTAATTTTCTAATTCTATCAACCTTACCTCCAGTAGATTTATTTATTATCATAAGTCCCATTATATATATATATATATATACTCTAGAAAATTTTTTTAAAAATATTCTACAATTTCATGGGTAATACGTATTTCGCAGCCAAACTTGCTGCTCGTCAGATCCAAGTCTGACGAGCAGCAAGTTTGGCTGCGAAATACGTATTACCCATGAAGTTGTAGAATATCTAAAAAAAAAATTCTATATTATATTACTCTGTTAAATTAATTTAACATTGAGTTCTTTTGAGTTCGTCTCTATCGGAATTTACCTGACTTAAATACCGAATATTCTGCGTTATATATATATATATATATATATATAAACATGTTACGAAAATTAACGAATTTTAACGAAACTTGGTTATAAGCAACCGACAATTTGTAATGAATTATTTTGAACATTATTTTTACCGATACTCGTATTTAAGTAGATATTCTGTTTTTATTAAACAGTATTTTATATTTATATCTACCGGCCTGATTTTTTTACGATAAATTTTATTGTGAAAATGTGTGCTATCCAGCAGGATTTGAACCTGCGACCCCTATATATATATATATATATATATATATATATATATATTAGATTTTGTGGGGTTTATTAGTCTGCATGTTGGTACGTTTGAGGTCTTAATCTTTATGGTCTTTTAATTTAATGAATGGTTCTTCTTTTGTTAGTTGTTTGATTCTGTTGTTTAGATTTAATCCAGCGGCTATGTTTTTTGCTTTCTTATGCTGTTGCTGGTAGCTTTATAGAACTTGGTAATTTTTTCAGCTAGTGTTTTTTAGTCGTTGGTGTTCATTTTATAAGTTTTCCTAGATTTATCAGTTTTTTCTGAGTCGTTTATCATTTTTTTTTTTTACTTTCCGGAATGTTTGGTAATATTTAGGTATTTTTTTTAACATTCTGCAATGCTTGATAGTGCTTAGGTCTTTCTTTTTTTTTTTTTTTAACTTTCTGCAATGTTTGATAATGTTTATAATATAATTAAGTAGAAGGTGGCGGTTGCATTTAACCATTTTAATGGTAAAAGAGTGAGACCTAAATGCTAATCTAGTAGCACGTTTCAATTCATGTGGATGGGGGACCAAGGAAAAACTCATCAGAGCAATAGCCGTGAAAATACATGTTGAAAAGACAGAGGGAAGCCATCAGTGAGAATATGACTAAAGTTGAGATGCTATGTCAAGGCCAATCACATTGCAGATCCTCTTTTGGATATTGTTGAGAACCTCGATGCACGGACGAATGATAGATTTATAAATGTGCAAGATGGATTTTAACGAGAACCTCGAGATGAATAGCAGCAGCACCCGGATGTATATGACAATAGTATTCGATGTACAAACGAATAGTAGATTTATTAATGTTCAATATGAATTCTGACGAGAACGTTGAACGGAATAGCAGGAGCACTAGACTCAATATGGCAACAATATTCAATGCACGGACGAATGGTAAATTCATAAATTAAATTTGCGTATAAGTGAATGTAATGAACTCGACAAAAATTCAAACAACTTATGTGCGTTGTGGCGCAGTGGATATCGACTCGGAACGAGAAATCGGAGAGCCGAGTTCGAATTTCAGTTGAATTCCTTGCATACACTTACGCGCAAATACCCTTGAGAAAGGTATTAATCCATCTATTCCCTCCAGTTATGGGTTAAATAACAGGACAGATTGGGTTCTATAGCCTTGGTTGGCAACCAGTCTACCGCAGAAAGCAATGGCAACCTACTGCGGGATAATCTTCTGCCCAGTTAGTCATGTCTCTTTCGAGACATGATCGCCCAAGCGTGTATCACGTATGGCACTTAACTGACTGACTAATCACACAATCTGCACATCCAAAGAAACACTCTACAAAATAAAATAAATTGCCAGTCAATCAATTAATTGATATAAGTGAAAAACGGTCTGGCGTTCATGTCTCTTTCGAAACATGACTAAGTAGGAAGAGGATTTTGCCGCAGTAGGTTGCTATAGAACCCAGTGTATCCTGCTATGCAAGCCGTAGCTGAAAGGAGATGAGATGGATTAATACCTTTCCTAAGTGTATTTGTGCGCAAGCGGAAGAAACGAATTTTACTGGAATTCGAACTCGACTCTCTCCGATTTCTCATTACGGAGCCGATATCAAAAAACAAAAAAAAAAAAGAAAAAGCTCCACGGTTCACCTTTCTCAAGTTTCTGCCTCACATAAAGTAGATAAAATTGTTGAAAAATAAAGTTAAAATTAAAAAAAGGAAATGTTTCGTTCCTATATCGAATATCGTCGAACGCGCTGAAAAAAAATCTTTTAATGTCAGAGATTAAATTTTGAAGTAAAACAAAAAGAAAATTAACTAAAAAAAAAAAGCAACTTTTACGTCGAGACATTATTCATTGCTTTTGTCTCCACCCCGATTATCTATTTTAGATATCAAGTGATAATTTTGATGATCAGTGTTCAATTATTCCAAAAGTGGAAATGTTTGCGCTAAGAGAAAACAGTGTTTATCTCTGCATGGAACTTCACATATCGTAAAGGAAAAGTACAGGACGTTTGGGAGTAAAGAGAACTGGAGTAGCAGTCGAAAAAGGCGGGAATTAATAAGATCTGAGTCGAAGCATGCGTCCAGATAATTAGGCGGAATCGGAAAATACATGACATTTTCTGGCTCATTTATTTCTCAGCCGTGTCTTCGCGGCGGGACACCCGAGAAAATACATTTAGAAAAAGACGCCTTGTAAAAAACAAAATCTAATTAGAAATGTATTTGTGCGATAGTAGACTCATATGTGCACATATCTTTGCGCATGATATAGATCAGTATATGTCGGTTAATAACGGGTGCAAAAAATAAAAATAAAAAAGAATGAATTTGAAAATACCAGCGTATGTCAAACAAATAATCTGTAAAGTTCTCCCCAAACCACGATCGGCAGGATCATTTTATATTGCAAAAAAAAAAAAAAAAAAAAAAAAGAAAGAAAAGAAAAAACTTGCATTCTTAATTGCAGAAAGTAATGGCAACCAACTGCGGGAAAATCATCTGCCCAGTCAGTCATGTTTCTTTTGAGACATGATCGCCCAAACAATTATGGCATTTAACTGACTGATATGAGAGGAAACATTTCTCATTGAACCAATTTACAGTAGAAAAATTCCTGTCGGTATACGAAACAAAACCACATTCTTCTTTTATGTACTGACTCCCTTCAGAATATCGGCGATCATGGACCACCACATCTTACTTTTCTTAATATATTTTGTCCTGTTATTTCTTCTAAACTCTGCATTATCATCTAATTCTTTAAGTCCATCAAGTATATCACGAACTGCTTTTTCTATCTCTTTCCCTCCCTGTGAGTATTAAAATCTTCAAGCCCACTTTCCTCATTACGTTTCCCAGAAACTTCAGCTGTCTCTTCCTGAGGTTAAGTATAGGTTTCCTTTTCGTTTACATACTCTTCAAAACCTCGTCGTTGCACACATGTTCTGTTCATGGTATCCTCAGCATCCCCCTGTAGAACCACATTTCTCTTGCGTCGAATCTTTCTTTCATCTTGATATTAATGAGAAAATAGCAAAGAGAACAATCAAAAATAGAGAAATATAATGAGAGAAGCCAAGTAAATAAAATCATACGGAAATAGCAAATAGAACAAGCAAAAATAGAGACATAACAAAAAACTAAAATAAACAAGAAAATTAGAAAATTAAACAGTATTGCAAATAACAAAGAAATACTTAAAATTAGTAAAATTGGAGTAGATAGATCTATCTATCGCCCGGTTCACACTCCACCCACGTCTATTGAACAGGTTAGGATGTGGTTTCCGGCTTTCTCTTTTCCAATCTTTTCACTATTACGTAGCCCCCTGCGCTTCAGTGGCGTTACTGCCTTGCTCAGGGTGATACGATTAAAAAACAAACAAACTGGTAGATGCTTTCATAAATAACCTTCAATCAGTTGTTAAATGGGGCAAGAAATGGCTTGTACATTTTAACACCTCCAAAATTATATTCCTATTCTTTAATCGTCATAAAGAATTATTTTCTTTTTCATCAACAAGTCGAATTCGAACCACCAGGAGAGCAGGGTTAGCTTCTTATTAGTTGCTTCTTATTCTCACATTTTCTGCCAACATGAAACCGAGTGATTATATTAAATCAGTTAGGTACGCTGTTAAGAATTACATCTTGAACATTTATGAATCTACTATTATTCCGTGCATTGAATATTGCAACCATTTCTGTTCTGGTGCTCCGGCTATATATATATATTTCGAGACTCTCGACAATGGATATGTAATGTTATTGGTTCTGACCTGGCAACTTCAGTTACTTTCCCACCGCCTTTTCAGGGTTTTTCACTGCCTTTTCTGTAAATATTTTCATGGCAGTTTTTCTAATTAGCTCATCTTGTTGGAAACTCGAGCGCATGAATTTAAGTGTACTACTCGATTGGCTGTTAGGTCTCATCGTTTTACGACTGAAATGGCTAGATGTAACCGTCTAATAGTTTCTTCTCTTGAACTTCTCACCTGTGGAATTCTCTTCTAATTTTATGCTTCTCTGCCACCTACAATCTTCGAAAATGTGTATGCAACATATATCGTCACCTTCTGTCTTCCTGAAACCTGTTCTTTTATTGATATTTCTACAAAATAGTCTCTTAGTCTCTTCCTCTCTCAGTAACCACTTACGTCTTAGTGACATTGTCGCCTTGCTTGGAAAAATGGGAGATAAGAAAATGGGTATAAAATAGCATTTATAAAATTAAGAAAGTAAATGTGCAACAACATTCATAGGTTCGGAGCTGGGTGATTCACCCTAACGCCTTTTTCTGGAATTGAGAATTTAACCAAAAGTTAATTTGACCTCTTGATCCCTATCTATTACAAAGTCGTTAAGTTGAGCAGCATCATTTATCTAAATTCGCTACTGTCATTAATCATCAAAATATAAGAAAAAAATTAAGAAAATAAGAAAAAATAGGAACATTTAAAAAACACACAAGGAAAAATAAAATCGGAAGTAGAGATCTGTAAAATAAAAATAAAATAAAAGCGGAAGTTAAGATCTGTAAAATAAAAATAAAATAAAAGCGGAAGTAGAGATCTGTAAAATAAAAATAAAATAAAAGCGGAAGTAGAGATCTGTAAAATAAAAATAAAATAAAAGCGGAAGTAGAGATCTGTAAAATAAAAATAAAATAAAAGCGGAAGTAGAGATCTGTAAAATAAAAATAAAATAAAAGCGGAAGTAGAGATCTGTAAAATAAAAATAAAATAAAAGCGGAAGTAGAGATCTGTAAAATAAAAATAAAATAAAAGCGGAAGTAGAGATCTGTAAAATAAAAATAAAATAAAAGCGGAAGTAGAGATCTGTAAAATAAAAATAAAATAAAAGTGGAAGTAGAGATCTGTAAAATAAAAATAAAATAAAAGTGGAAGTAGAGATCTGTAAAATAAAAATAAAATAAAAGCGGAAGTAGAGATCTGTAAAATAAAAATAAAATAAAAGCGGAAGTAGAGATCTGTAAAATAAAAATAAAATAAAAGCGGAAGTAGAGATCTGTAAAATAAAAATAAAATAAAAGCGGAAGTAGAGATCTGTAAAATAAAAATAAAATAAAAGCGGAAGTAGAGATCTGTAAAATAAAAATAAAATAAAAGCGGAAGTTGAGATCTGTAAAATAAAAATAAAATAAAAGCGGAAGTAGAGATCTGTAAAATAAAAATAAAATAAAAGCGGAAGTAGAGATCTGTAAAAGAGAAAAAAAATCATAAATTAGAAATAATCCGAAAATAAAAATTAGAAAAGTAGGCTGAAAAAATAAATAAAAGATCAATGCGAGAGAAATTAAGAAAACGAGAAAAACTAGAAAAAATAAAAAAAATATATAAAAGAAAAGGAGCGAAACATAGCAAAAATTGAAAAGGGAAATGCGAAAAAATAAATAACTGAAAGCGAAAATAAGCAAAAAATTTGGGTAATTTTTTGTTTTGTTCCCCGAAGGCCTTTACTCCGTCAAATCTTTCCTAAACTTTCTTAATTACGTGCAAATGTATATGCTGAAATCAAATCGATAATTGTTTATTGAAGAAACCTACCATTTTTCCTGTTTTCGACCGCAAAAAAGTCGGACTATATGTCACCCCTTAGGATGTGCGTTGTGGTCCAGTGGATATCGACTTGGAACGAGAAATCGGAGAGCCGAGTTCGAATTCCAGTTGAATTCGTTGCAATCATATACGCACAAATACCCTTGGGAAAGGTATTAATCCGTCTGTTCCCTCCAGCTATGGGTCAAATAACAGGACGGATTGGGTTCTATAGCCTTGGTTGGCAACCAGTCTACCGCAGAAAGCAATGGCAACCTACTGCGGGATAATCTTCTGCCCAGTCAGTCATGTCTCTTTCGAGACATGATCACCCAAGCGTGTATCACGTATGGCACTTAACTGACTCATATGTCACCCCTTACTACCATTTTCATATCTGATTCACCGCTGAATGACTTGAGGCGTAGGATACTTATTACGGCCTGTGTACTTCTTTTGATCGATTAGTCCGCGATTTGTTTGGGTTCGGAACTCAATTTCCGCGCATGAATAGCAATAAAGGAAGGCAAATTGGTCGAAAAATCGCCAAACTACGCGTGATGTCATTCAGCAGTGAACAACATGTTTTGAACCGTGGTTACGGGGTGAGATAAACAGCGAAAAGAAGTTCGATATTTTTCTGGTTTTAACATTGAAAAAAGATAGGTTTCGTCAATAAACAATTATCGATTTGAGTTCAGCATTTACTTTTGCACGGAAATAAGGATGTTTTCGAAAGATCTGAAAGGGTCAAGGCCTTCGGGGAACAAAACAAAAATTTGCCAAAATTTGAACGGAAATACTAAAAGAAAAAACAAGAGAAAAAAAAATGGAACGGAAATGTTAAAAGCAAGAATAAAAGCGAAAATAAGAAAAAATTGAAACAGAAATACGAAAATCAAAAATAAGAGCGAAAATAAGCAAAGGTTGGCATGGAAATGCAAAAAGCAAAAATAACGAAAATAAGCAAAAATTGAAACAGAAATACGAAAATCAAAAATAAGAGCGAAAATAAGCAAAGGTTGGCATGGAAATGCAAAAAGCAAAAATAACGAAAATAAGCAAAAATTGAAACAGAAATACGAAAATCAAAAATAAGAGCGAAAATAAGCAAAGGTTGGCATGGAAATGCAAAAAGCAAAAATAACGAAAATAAGCAAAAATTGGAATGAAAATACGAAAAGAAAAAGAAAGAGGAATAATGAGTAAAAATAGAAAAAGAAAAATATATTAAAATAGGTGTGTTGTCAAGAAATCAAATTTGAAGCGGAAATCCGAAAATATATGCGACAATGAGAAAATACGAAAAAATACCCAAATGATAATAAAATAATTCGAGTGAAAATAGGAAAAATTAGAATCGTGAACATTCGAAAATAGAAAGAATATTGCAGAGAATGAGAAAATAAGGAGAAAAAAAGAGCAAAATTAAAATAATCGTTAAAGATAAGTAAGAAAACAGGCAAAATGTGTTCAATAATGAGAAATTTCGAAACTCAAAAGAAAAATAGAACGAATGATACAATTAATAACATAAGAAAATTGGAGCGAAAATATAAAAATAAATTAAACTCAGATATGGAAATTAGAGAAAATCGGAAGTGAAAATAATTTTAAAATAATTGTGGTAATAAAATGTATTTTATAAAATAATAAGAGCGGACAAAGTATAAATTTTTGAGCAGAAATACGAAAATGAGAAAAATCATAAGTTTGTCAATGAGAATTTAAAAGAATGTATAAAAACAGGTTAAAAATGAGATGAAACCAAAACGAAAATGGGAAAATATATGAAAAGATAAGAAAATGGGGAATAAAGAAAATAAAAAAAGTAAATAGTTGACTGATTGGTTAGTGTTCTTCGATTTATCTACCTAAATATTTTTAGGTTGTAATTATTTTTTTAGATAATACTAGCTTAGACACAAGAAAATAGAAAAGAATAATGCTGAGTACGTAATATTATGCTTTCAACTACAGGTATTTTCTCTGTAGTTTATATTATAAGGCAAAGTTATACTTTGTTTGATATATAGTTTGCAGATCATAAAATGTATTGCTGGTAATTTTACTATAAATATGTAGTTTATATATCATAAAATGTATTTTTGTTAATTTTACTATAAATATGTGGTTTATAGATAATAACATGTAATTTTACTATAAATGTATAGTTTACAGATCATAAAATTTATTTTTGTCAATTTTACAATAAATATATAGTGTATATATCATAAAATGTATTTTTGTTAATTTTACTATAAATATGTATTTTATAGATAATAACATGTAATTTTACTATAAATGTATAGTTTACAGATCATAAAATTTATTTTTGTCAATTTTACTATAAATATATAGTGTATATATCATAAAATGTATTTTTGCTAATTTTACTATAAATATGTAGTTTATAGATAATAACATGTATTAGCAATTTTACTATAAAATGTATTTTTATATATATATTTTTTAAATGTTGCATTGATTGACATTTTGCTATAAAAATGTATTGTTGGTTATTTTGTTACAAAAATATTCTTGTCCATTATTTACATTATTCGGACTATTGTCCGCATCTTTGTTGCCATTTGTAAAGCGTTTCGGCCGTTGTACGCTCCGGTCTTCCTCAGGTGCTAAGAATTTCGAACCGAACCCTTTATTACAATCACTCCATTCCTTGCGTGCCTCTTAATACTAGCTTAGACACACAAGTCTTACTAGTTAAGCCTGTTGTTCTGCGATACGTGATCAGTAACTAACTTCTGTGTGTCTCTTAGTTTACTGTACCCCCTTTATCTCTTCGACGTATGCATATAGAGACAATCCTATTTACGAATTCACTACACCTCACTGAACCAGTTAATGCCTTTGGTTGTTCTTGAACTTTTTCTGTAAACCTATTGATGGGATAAGAAGAGATTGATTCATATGTTTCCCAGCGTTATTGCGCGTAAGTAAATATAATGAACTCAACGGGATTTGGAACTCAGTTCTCTGATTATCCATTACTCGGATGTCTCATTATCCATTACACCACACGCACACCCAAGCTTACAGCACCTGGTATTCACAAGCGGTCACCCATCTAGGTACTGACCTGGTTTGATGTTGCTTAAATTTGGTGATCGTACAGGGACTAATGTTTCAAGGTGATACAGCCGTATGCCAAAGAATAAAAATTGGAAACTGAATATTAAAAAAAAAAGAAAAATGAGAAATAATCTTAAAATTCAAATATATCACAAATACTCGTAGCACACATCGGCTCGCCAAGCTCAACCACAGCAGGTCTTCTTATAAGCCCTCCGAACCCCAAAAGGCACGTGCCACGTTCAGCTGTCATTGTCTAGGGATATTTCGTTTTTCTATAGACACAGAACAAGCAAAAACTTAGCAGTAAATAGACAAAAACAGAGAAAATATTCTTTATCAACGTAAATTATATAAAGGGTCCGGTTCGTAAATCCCTGCAGTTTACTCGTATAGACATACACCTGATGAAGACCGAAGAACACAACAACCAAAACGTCGTGATAACAATAGGAACAATAGTCCGACTGTAAACCATGTAAAGTTAATCAATGTTCTCCACAGAATTTTTTAATTTTTTAATTTCAATGTCGTGCGATTGTTAAACTCTTCAGGTAGCCTTGCCTCATTATGTTAATCTTGGGTATGGCGATAAACTACACCCAAAAGCAAGACTTCTGATCCAGAAGACTTCTGATCGAAGTGGTTCTACGCTTTTGAAGAGTGTCGAACCACCTCTTAATTTCTGTTGTTCCAGGTCCAACCTGACCCATGCTGGTAGCTGTTAGGGCGTCAGCTATGGGGAAATAGTGAACACGAAACAAAAATCAACAGTATATTTTTATAAGATTACCAACAATATATTTTACAGCAAAATGTCAATCAATGCAACACTAAAAAAGTATAAAAATACATTTTTATCTTAAAATTGCTAACCATAAATTTTATGATCTATGAACTATATATTTATAGTAAAATTACTAGCAATACATTTTATGATTTATAAACTACTAGCAGTATAGTCCGGCGCTGCTCGGGTCTAATGAAAGCTTTAAAACTAATCCATGGTCCTGGAGCTCAGACTCTTTGGACGTTGGCACGAAAGACTAAAAAGCAATAGTTGTTTCCAGTTAAAGCAAAACCGTAGACTGAGAGAAAAATTAATGGAGGTAAGTCAAATTTTGATTTCCTGGTATCGATATCAAATAAGTCTTTTTCGTCGTAAACTGAATTTTGAAGGCTAAATAAGGCCTCTGAGTAAATGGTATCATGGCTGAGACTAAGAACTACAATTATACCTACTTAGAGCCAAACCCGAAGCAAAAACTAAAATAAAAGGGCTGAAAAAAATACAGACATACAGGCAGATAAACAGACACACACACAAACATCTTGCCTTTTATATGTATATATTATCGATTTTCTGCACTACTGTAAGAACTGCAACCTTGAAACTTCTGAATATCGTTTCTTATGTCTTTGTCTATGAGTGTATCAAATTTGATTAATATCGGACCATTCCTTCTATAACCCAATTTTTTCGATTATCGATTTTCGATATTTATCGGGGGTACCACGACACAAAACCTAGCTAAGAACACTCGCAGACGCTTATCGTAAAACAGTGTAAATTTTCAAGAAAATCGATTCAGCCGTTTCGGAGTCTATAGGTAACGGGGACACACAGACACAGACACACACACAGACACACACACACGGACAAAGTTCCATTTATAAATAAGTTTAGATATAAACTATACATTTATAGTAAAATTGCCAACAATACATTTTATGATCTTCAATCTATATATTAAACAAAACCTGACTTTACCTTAAAAATATAACATTCAGACAAAATACTTGTAGTTGTAAACTTAAAATTACGTACCATATATACAACTTTCGACATTAAATAACATAGAGTTTGATATGCCGCTAATCAAAATCAATCAACAAACACCTCGTTCATCATAATTATTTTAACAGTAACCACTGCCTTCAATGGCTCTCGGGCCTTCTATTATGTGAACTTTAGCATAAAAATTTACAAGATAAGAGGAAAATAAGAAAATAAAAAATGAACTCGGAGCGAAATGAAGAAATAATTAAATTAACATTGAAACCAATTAAAAGCTTTAATGAAAAAAATAATTGATAATTGAAATCATAAGTTAAAGGGGAAAAAAGAAAAACAGAAATAAAGAAAATTAGTTACGCCATCTTTCGGTGTAGCCGTTTCTCCGTCACGTGACAGCCGGACACATGCGCATACGCGGCGAATGAACTCTCCAACAATGGAGCAAATATATCTGTGCACACGGTAAATAGCACAGCAGAAGAAGAAAAATATGAAATTAGAAGTGAATAAATAGAAAGAAAAAAAGAAAGAAAGAAAAGATTTGAGTTCGGATTGAGATGATTGCGATATTAGCCGAGGTTTTGGTGGGATGGTCTCTGATGGAGTACGATTCCCGTGAGATTTGTCCTTCCCTCAAGCCACTAAACACGAGATTTTGAAAGACTGTCCAAGTGGAAAACGTGGCGTTGGAGTAAGTAGACAGGGCGCACGTGAAATTGGCATGCATTGCTCTGCTCAATGTCCCCAGTTCTGACTGCAACCCACACGCAAAATGTATTCTTCCCTTTCTTAATTTAATGAGCTGGTTCAGAACAAAATATTAGGATGGAACAAAAGTTCGTAGCCTTTTCTTCTTCAAGAGGTGACGAAAAAAGATGATTTTGTTTCGCACTTAAGATTTCTGACATATCCATTTTCCGAAAGGTAATATTTCGCCATGTCTTTCTATATGATCAATATATAGATTGTGAATTTTGAATGATTTGCTTAACAATTAGCTACTCGGAAAGGTGCCATCTTATAGTAGGACAACGCCAGAGATTACGTCTTTTCGCAGACACAGCAGAAATTGGCACTGTTTGTCCGGAATGTCCAACGACATCGCTTTACTTCCTTGACCTTTCCCATTCGGATGATTAATTTTGATCCTTACAAACTTCTCTTTATGGGATGAGCCTCAATTCATCGGAGGCCTGTTGAAACCGCCTAGAGTAGATGGTCACCCAGAAAGATGTACAGTTCTGGGAGGATGGAATTATGAAGCTGTCTCAGTGCTAATGGTAATGTTAGCCGTTTCCTTATAAAGAAACATTCACTGACCGAGAAACCGATGAGGTTGTTTGTTAAAGTTTGTAAAATCTTTCCAGTAAATAGTTTTAACAGATTAATAAATTTCTCAAGTTCAGTTACTCTTTCCAGTATTGATGGTCTTTCCTTCCTGATCTTTTGCTTTGAATAGTGTGGAAAATTAACACCTTGATCATTATTTTCTCTTTGAGTTACATGTGATATCCATTTCAGTTGTTGCTGCTGTTGGTAGTCTTCAAGTGATGTGGTTTCTGTCATTTGGTACAGTACTTTGTGATTATATAGCGCCAGTCCACAAGGTTCAAATAAGGATGATCTTTTCCAAGACACTCAATTTTTATTATTTTCTCTTTGAGTTACATGTGATATCCATTTCAGTTGTTGCAGCTGTTGGTAGTCTTCAAGTGATATGGTTTCTGTTATTTTGTACAGTACTTTGTGATTATATAGCGCCAGTCCACAAGGTTCAAATAAGGATGATCTTTTCCAAGACACTCAAGTTTTATTATTTTCTCTTTGAGTTACATGTGATATCCATTTCGGTTGTTGCTGCTGTTGGTAGTCTTCAAGTGATATGGTTTCTGTTATTTGGTACAGTACATTGTGATTATATAGCGCCAGTCCACAAGGTTCAAATAAGGATGATCTTTTCTAAGACAATCAAGTTTTATTATTTTCTCTTTGAGTTACATGTGATATCCATTTTAGTTGTTTCGGCTGTTGGTAGTCTTCTAGTGATGTGGTTTCTGTTATTTGGTACAGTTCTTGTTTGTGATTCCACAAGGTTCAAAGAAAGATGATCTTTGCCACGACACTCAGGCTTCATTATTTTCTCTTTAAGTTACATGTGATACTTTTTTAATCATTTCACCCCAAGCAAGGCATTCCACTGCCACTATTACGCATGGGGTTACAAAGGGGAAGGTGAAGAGAAAGAGTGGTTAGATAGAAGAAATGTCAGAAGGAGGGTGTTAGATGGGTAAGGATACCGAGGCTGGGGGTTGGATGGGTGGGAAGAGTGTTTGAAAGATGGTTAGTTTGTTAGGAGGTGTCTATTGACCTTACAATTAAACTCCTGGAGGTTTTAGCCGTCGGGGAAGCAATCATGTGGAAGGGAATTCCACAGTCGGGAAGTGCGAGAAAAGAAACTGTTAGAGTAGAAATTGAGGTTGCATTTTATCTGTAAAAGGGTGGGATCTAGTTGCTAATCTAGTATCTCGTGCAAATTCGTACCTAGGGGGCACCAGTGATCTAAGTTCATCGGAGCAGAAGCTGTGAAATATATATTTATAGAAGAGACACAGGGAAGCCACGTCGCGCTGGTGAGAGAGAGACAGCAGCCGGTTTATTTTAGTTGTTGCTGCTGCTGGTAGTCTCAAGTGATGTGGCTTCTGTTATTTGATAAAGTTCTTTGTGATTCTGTAGCGCGAGTCAACAAGGTTCAAATATGGGTGTTCTTTGTTAAAACCTACACAATTTATTCGCTCGAAGCCATTTTTAAGTGTTTGTCTGATAAAGCGCTTCTATGAGGCCGACAGTTTAGATAATTTTGAACGAAATTGGCGCCATGCATCACATCTATACGAAAAACCTCGATCTTTTTTTTTTATAATCATATCGCCCTAAGCAAGGCATTTTACTGCCACTGTTTTGCAGGGGGGGTTACATTGGAGGAAATTATGAGAAAGAGTGACAGGTTGTAGGGGTGTCAGAAAGTGGGCAAGAAAAGGATGAGAATACTGATGAGAGTGGAGTGGACGGAGAACGGAGAATGAGAGAGAGGATGCAAGTTTGTGAGATAGAAGATAACTATTGAATTTACATTTAAATTTTTGGAGATTGTAGCTGTCGGGGAAGCAAGTAAACAGAAAAGAATTCCACGGGCGGGAAGTGCGAGAAAAGAAGCTGTCAGAATAGAATTTGTTTTACATTTTATTGGTTTCAGACTAAAAGGGTGAGGCCTAGTCGCTAAACTTGTGACTCGAGTAAATTCATATATAGGGGGCACCATTTAGCGAAGTTCATCGGAGCGGAAGCCATGAAAGTATTTGTAGAAGAGACACAGGGAAGCCACTTTGCGCCGGAGAGAAAGTGACTGTATCTGAGCTGCCAAGTCGGGATCGATCACATTACAGATTCTCCGTTGGATTTTGTCAAGGACCCCTAGGTGGATAGCAGGAGCACCTGAGCAGATATGGCAGCAATATTCAATGCTGTCGAGGTTATTTAATAATATGATCAAAATGTTTAAGTCGGTTTTTGGGTCGATATTTTATCACCCTCAATCTTAAATGAAACAACGCTGTGGAATTCCCTTCCATTTACCTTGCCCCCCCCCAGCTACAATCTCCAAGATTTTAAATGTAAAATCAATAGTTATCTCCTATCTCACTAACTTGCATCCTCTCCCTCATGCTCTCAACTCATCTCATTAGTATTCTCATCCTTCTCTTACCCTCTTCCTGACACCCCCTATAACCTGTGACTTTTTCTAATAACTTTCCTCTTATGTAGCCCCCTGCAAAACAGTAGCAGTAAAATGCCTTGCTTAGGGCGACATGATTATAAAAAAAGAAAAAAAATATGGTTCAGCAATTATACTCACTTATACTCCGAAGAAAGGAACATTATGGTTAAATTAAGACAAGACATCTATATATAAGGTATGTGCACAAAAATGGATATAAAGAAATTCTAAGCTGAAATGCGAACTGGGCTTTCCGATTTCTCAGGCCGGGGCGTTATTCATTACACCACCCGTACATCCGAGTTACAGCATCTGGTATTCCCGAACGATCACTCATCTAGATTTAGAACAGGTTAAGCATTGCTTAATTTACATTTACAAAAGAAAAATGAACAATATATATAAGTGAGTACATTTTGGAGGATGCTCTGTATATATTTTCACTCCCTATCATGAGTAAAAAAATGACATGCTCATTATTATTTTTTTTAATCATATCACCCCAAGCAAGGCGTTAATGCCACTGAAGCGCAGGGGGCTACGTAAGAATGAAAAGATTGGAAAAGAGAAAGCCAGAAACCACATCCTAAACAGGGAACAAGGGATGAGCCTCTACATCTGTTCAATCGACGTGGGTGGTGTGTGAACCGGGCAATAGTTTAGTCTATCTACTCCAATTGAGGAAAAAAAAACGAAAGAAAAGAATGAAAAGATGGTAAAAGAGAAAGCCGGAAACCACATCCTAAACAGGGAACACGAGATGAGCCTCTACACCTGTTCAATAGACATGGGTGGAGTGTGAACCGGGCGATAGTTTAGTCTATCTACTCCAATTGAGGAAGAAAAAAGAAAAAAAATTAAAGAAAAGAGTGAATAGATGGGAAAAGAGAAAGCTGGAAACCACATTCTAAACAGGGAACAAGGGATGAGCCTCTACATCTGTTCAATAGACGTGGGTGGAGTGTGAACCGGGCAATAGTTTAGTCTATCTACTCCAATTGAGGAAAAAAAACGAAAGAAAAGAATGAAAAGATGGTAAAAGAGAAAGCCGGAAACCACATCCTAAACAGGGAACAAGGGATGAGTCTCTACACCTGTTCAATAGACGTGGGTGGAGTGTGAACCGGGCGATAGTTTAGTCTATCTACTCCAATTGAGGAAGAAAAAAGAAAAAAATGAAAGAAAAGAGTGAATAGATGGGAAAAGAGAAAGCCGGAAACCACATCCTAAACAGGGAAGAAGAGATGAGCCTCTACACCTGTTCAATAGACATGGGTGGAGTGTGAACCGGGCGATAGTTTAGTCTATCTACTCCAATTGAGGAAAAAAAACGAAAGAAAAGAATGAAAAGATGGTAAAAGAGAAAGCCGGAAACCACATCCTAAACAAGGAACAAGAGATGAGCCTCTACACCTGTTCAATAGACATGGGTGGAGTGTGCACCTGGCGATAGTTTAGTCTATCTACCCCAATTGAGGAAGAAAACAGAAAAAAATGAAAGAAAAGAGTGAATAGATGGGAAAAGAGAAAGCCGGAAACCACATCCTAAACAGGGAACAAGGGATGAGTCTCTACACCTGTTCAATAGACATGGGAGGAGTTTGAACCTGACGATAGTTTAGTCTATCTACTCCAATTGAGGAAGAAAAAAGAAAAAAAATGAAAGAAAAGAGTGAATAGATGGGAAAAGAGAAAGCCGGAAACCACATCCTAAAAAGGGAACAAGAGATGAGCCTCTACACCTGTTCAATAGACATGGGTGGAGTGTGAACCGGGCGATAGTTTAGTCTATCTACTCCAATTGAGGAAAAAAAACGAAAGAAAAGAATGAAAAGATGGTAAAAGAGAAAGCCGGAAACCACATCCTAAACAAGGAACAAGAGATGAGCCTCTACACCTGTTCAATAGACATGGGTGGAGTGTGCACCTGGCGATAGTTTAGTCTATCTACTCCAATTGAGGAAGAAAACAGAAAAAAATGAAAGAAAAGAGTGAATAGATGGGAAAAGAGAAAGCCGGAAACCACATCCTAAACAGGGAACAAGGGATGAGTCTCTACACCTGTTCAATAGACATGGGAGGAGTTTGAACCTGACGATAGTTTAGTCTATCTAGTCCAATTGAGGAAGAAAAAAGAAAAAAAATGAAAGAAAAGAGTGAATAGAAGGGAAAAGAGAAAGCCGGAAACCACATCCTAAACAGGGAAGAAGAGATGAGCCTCTACACCTGTTCAATAGACATGGGTGGAGTGTGAACCGGGAGATAGTTTAGTCTATCTACTCCAATTGAGGAAGAAAAAAGAAAAAAAATGAAAGAAAAGAGTGAATAGATGGGAAAAGAGAAAGCCGGAAACCACATCCTAAACAGGGAAGAAGAGATGAGCCTCTACACCTGTTCAATAGACATGGGTGGAGTGTGAACCGGGCGATAGTTTAGTCTATCTACTCCAATTGAGGAAAAAAAACGAAAGAAAAGAATGAAAAGATGGTAAAAGAGAAAGCCGGAAACCACATCCTAAACAGGGAACAAGAGATGAGCCTCTACACCTGTTCAATAGACATGGGTGGAGTGTGAACCTGGCGATAGTTTAGTCTATCTACTCCAATTGAGGAAGAAAAAAGAAAAAAAAAATGAAAGAAAAGAGTGAATAGATGGGAAAAGAGAAAGCGGAAACCACATCCTAAACAGGGAACAAGGGATGAGTCTCTACACCTGTTCAATAGACGTGGGTGGAGTGTGAACCGGGCGATAGTTTAGTCTATCTACTCCAATTGAGGAAGAAAAAAGAAAAAAAACGAAAGAAAAGAATGAAAAGATGGTAAAAGAGAAAGCCGGAAACCACATCCTAAACAGGGAACAAGAGATGAGCCTCTACACCTGTTCAATAGACATGGGTGGAGTGTGAAGCGGGCGATAGTTTAGTCTATCTACTCCAATTGAGGAAGAAAAAAGAAAAAAATGAAAGAAAAGAGTGAATAGATGGGAAAAGAGAAAGCCGGAAACCACATCCTAAACAGGGAACAATGGATGAGTCTCTACACCTGTTCAATAGACGTGGGTGGAGTGTGAACCGGGCGATAGTTTAGTCTATCTACTCCAATTGAGGGAAAAAAACGACAGAAAAAAATGAAAAGATGTTAAAAGAGAAAGCCGGAAACCACATCCTAAACAGGGAACAAGGGATGAGTCTCTACACCTGTTCAATAGACGTGGGTGGAGTGTGAACCGGGCGATAGTTTAGTCTATCTACTCCAATTGAGGAAAAAAAACGACAGAAAAGAATGAAAAGATGGTAAAAGAGAAAGCCGGAAACCACATCCTAAACAGGGAACAAGAGATGAGCCTCTACACCTGTTCAATAGACATGGGTGGAGTGTGAACCGGGCGATAGTTTAGTCTATCTACTCCAATTGAGGAAGAAAAAAGAAAAAAAATGAAAGAAAAGAGTGAATAGATGGGAAAAGAGAAAGCCGGAAACCACATCCTAAACAGGGAAGAAGAGATGAGCCTCTACACCTGTTCAATAGACATGGGTGGAGTGTGAACCGGGCGATAGTTTAGTCTATCTACTCCAATTGAGGAAGAAAAAAGAAAAAAAATGAAAGAAAAGAGTGAATAGATGGGAAAAGAGAAAGCCGGAAACCACATCCTAAAGAAGGAACAAGAGATGAGCCTCTACACCTGTTCAATAGACATGGGTGGAGTGTGAACCTGGCGATAGTTTAGTCTATCTACTCCAATTGAGGAAGAAAAAAGAAAAAAAAATGAAAGAAAAGAGTGAATAGATGGGAAAAGAGAAAGCCGGAAACCACATCCTAAACAGGGAACAAGGGATGAGTCTCTACACCTGTTCAATAGACGTGGGTGGAGTGTGAACCGGGCGATAGTTTAGTCTATCTACTCCAATTGAGGAAGAAAAAAAGAAAAAAAACGAAAGAAAAGAATGAAAAGATGGTAAAAGAGAAAGCCGGAAACCACATCCTAAACAGGGAACAAGAGATGAGCCTCTACACCTGTTCAATAGACATGGGTGGAGTGTGAACCGGGCGATAGTTTAGTCTATCTACTCCAATTGAGGAAGAAAAAAGAAAAAAAATGAAAGAAAAGAGTGAATAGATGGGAAAAGAGAAAGCCGGAAACCACATCCTAAACAGGGAACAAGAGATGAGCCTCTACACCTGTTCAATAGACATGGGTGGAGTGTGAACCGGGCGATAGTTTAGTCTATCTACTCCAATTGAGGAAGAAAAAAGAAAAAAAATGAAAGAAAAGAGTGAATAGATGGGAAAAGAGAAAGCCGGAAACCACATCCTAAACAGGGAAGAAGAGATGAGCCTCTACACCTGTTCAATAGACATGGGTGGAGTGTGAACCGGGCGATAGTTTAGTCTATCTACTCCAATTGAGGAAAAAAAACGAAAGAAAAGAATGAAAAGATGGTAAAAGAGAAAGCCGGAAACCACATCCTAAACAGGGAACAAGAGATGAGCCTCTACACCTGTTCAATAGACATGGGTGGAGTGTGAACCTGGCGATAGTTTAGTCTATCTACTCCAATTGAGGAAGAAAAAAAGAAAAAAAAATGAAAGAAAAGAGTGAATAGATGGGAAAAGAGAAAGCCGGAAACCACATCCTAAACAGGGAACAAGAGATGAGCCTCTACACCTGTTCAATAGACATGGGTGGAGTGTGAACCGGGCGATAGTTTAGTCTATCTACTCCAATTGAGGAAGAAAAAAGAAAAAAAATGAAAGAAAAGAGTGAATAGATGGGAAAAGAGAAAGCCGGAAACCACATCCTAAACAGGGAACAAGGGATGAGTCTCTACACCTGTTCAATAGACGTGGGTGGAGTGTGAACCGGGCGATAGTTTAGTCTATCTACTCCAATTGAGGGAAAAAAACGACAGAAAAGAATGAAAAGATGTTAAAAGAGAAAGCCGGAAAGCACATCCTAAACAGGGAACAAGGGATGAGTCTCTACACCTGTTCAATAGACGTGGGTGGAGTGTGAACCGGGCGATAGTTTAGTCTATCTACTCCAATTGAGGAAAAAAAACGACAGAAAAGAATGAAAAGATGGTAAAAGAGAAAGCCGGAAACCACATCCTAAACAGGGAACAAGAGATGAGCCTCTACACCTGTTCAATAGACATGGGTGGAGTGTGAACCGGGCGATAGTTTAGTCTATCTACTCCAATTGAGGAAGAAAAAAGAAAAAAAATGAAAGAAAAGAGTGAATAGATGGGAAAAGAGAAAGCCGGAAACCACATCCTAAACAGGGAACAAGAGATGAGGCTCTACACCTGTTCAATAGACATGGGTGGAGTGTGAACCGGGCGATAGTTTAGTCTATCTACTCCAATTGAGGAAGAAAAAAAGAAAAAAAATGAAAGAAAAGAGTGAATAGATGGGAAAAGAGAAAGCCGGAAACCACATCCTAAACAGGGAACAAGAGATGAGCCTCTACACCTGTTCAATAGACATGGGTGGAGTGTGAACCGGGCGATAGTTTAGTCTATCTACTCCAATTGAGGAAAAAAAACGAAAGAAAAGAATGAAAAGATGGTAAAAGAGAAAGCCGGAAACCACATCCTAAACAGGGAACAAGAGATGAGCCTCTACACCTGTTCAATAGACATGGGTGGAGTGTGAACCTGGCGATAGTTTAGTCTATCTACTCCAATTGAGGAAGAAAAAAAGAAAAAAAATGAAAGAAAAGAGTGAATAGATGGGAAAAGAGAAAGCCGGAAACCACATCCTAAACAGGGAACAAGAGATGAGCCTCTACACCTGTTCAATAGACATGGGTGGAGTGTGAACCGGGCGATAGTTTAGTCTATCTACTCCAATTGAGGAAGAAAAAAGAAAAAAAATGAAAGAAAAGAGTGAATAGATGGGAAAAGAGAAAGCCGGAAACCACATCCTAAACAGGGAACAAGGGATGTGTCTCTACACCTGTTCAATAGACGTGGGTGGAGTGTGAACCTGGCGATAGTTTAGTCTATCTACTCCAATTGAGGAAGAAAAAAGAAAAAAAACGAAAGAAAAGAATGAAAAAATGGTAAAAGAGAAAGCCGGAAACCACATCCTAAACAGGGAACAAGAGATGAGCCTCTACACCTGTTCAATAGACATGGGTGGAGTGTGAACCGGGCGATAGTTTAGTCTATCTACTCCAATTGAGGAAGAAAAAAGAAAAAAAAATGAAAGAAAAGAGTGAATAGATGGGAAAAGAGAAAGCCGGAAACCACATCCTAAACAGGGAACAAGGGATGAGTCTCTACACCTGTTCAATAGACGTGGGTGGAGTGTGAACCGGGCGATAGTTTAGTCTATCTACTCCAATTGAGGAAGAAAAATAAATGAACTAAAAGAGTGAATAGATGGGTAAAGAAAAGCCGGAAACAACATCCTAAACAGGAAACAAGGGATGAGCCACTTCACCTGTTCAATAGACGTGGGTGGAAAGCCGGAAACAACATCCTAAACAGGGACAAGGGATGAGCCACTTCACCTGTTCAATAGACGTGGGTGGAAAGCCGGAAACAACATCCTAAACAGGGACAAAGGATGGGCCACTTCACCTGTTCAACAGACGTGGTGAAAGCTGGAAACAACATCCCAAACAGACAAGGATGAGCGCACTTCACCTGTTCAACAGTCGGGTGGAAAGCTGAAACAGCATCCCAAACAGGGATGAAAGGATGAGCCACTTCACCTGTTCAATAGACGTGTGGAAAGTTGAAACAACATCCCAAACAGCAGGGATAAGGGATGAGCCACTTCACCTGTTCATGTGGAAAGCTGAAACAACATCCTAAACAGGACAAGGGCTATTTCACCTGTTCAATAGGTGGGTGGAAAAAGCTGGAAACAACATCCCAAACAGATATGACGAGCCACTTCACCTGTTCAATAGACGGTGGAAAGTTGGAAACAAACATGATCCCAAACAGTGGACAAAGGACGAGCCACTTCACCTGTTCATAGTCGGTGGAAAGCTGGAAACAATATCCTGCCAGGGACAAAGGATGAGCCACGTCACCTGTTCAAGGACGTGGGTGGAAAGCTGGGAAACAGCATCCCAAACAGGGACAAAGGATGAGCCACTTCACCTGTTCAATAGACGTGGGTGGAAAGTCGGGAAACAACATCCCAAACAGGGACAAGGATGAGCCACTTCACCTGTTCAACAGACTTGGCTGTAAAGCTGGAAACAACATCCCAAACAGATGCAGGGATGAGCCACTTTTTACCTGTTCAACAGACGGGTGGAAAGCTGAAACAACATCCCAAACAGACAAAGGATGAGCCACTTCACCTGTTCAATAGTCGGTGGAAAGCCGGAAACAACATCCCAAACAGGAGAAGGATGAGCCACTTACCTGTCTAATAGACGTGGGTGGAAAGTTAAACAACATCCCAAACAGTGGACAAAGGATGAGCCACTTCACCTGTTCAACACGGTGGAAAGTCAAGGCAACATCCCAAACAGACAAGGGATGAGCCACTACCTGTTCAACAGATGTGGGTGGAAAGTTGGAAACAACATCCCAAACAGGACAAGGACGAGCCACTTCACCTGTTCAACAGTCGTGGGTGGAAAGCTGGAAACAACATCCCAAACAGGGACAAAGGATGAGCCACTTCACCTGCTCAACAGACGTGGTGGAAAGTTGGAAACAACATCCCAAACAGACAAAGGATGAGCCACTTTCACCTGTTCAATAGTCGGGGTGGAAAACTGAACAACATCCTAAACAGGAGAAAGGATGAGCCACTTCACCTGTTCAATAGACGTGGTGAAAGTTGAAAACATCCTGCAAACAGACAAGGGATGAGCCATCTCACACCTGTTCAACAGACGTGGTGAAAGTTGGAAAACAACATCCCAAACAGACAAAGGACGAGCTTACTTCACCTGTTCAACAGACGTGGGTGGAAAGCTGGAAACAACATCCTAAACAGGGACAAGGGATGAGCCACTTCACCTGTTCAATAGACGAGGGTGGAAAGCCGGAAACAACATCCTAAACAGGGACAAAGGATGGGCCACTTCACCTGTTCAATAGACGTGGGTGGAAAGCCGGAAACAACATCCTAAACAGGGACAAGGGATGAGCCACTTCACCTGTTCAATAGACGTGGGTGGAAAGCCGGAAACAACATCCTAAACAGGGACAAAGGATGAGCCACTTCACCTGTCAATAGACGTGGGTGGAAAGCCGGAAACAACATCCTAAACAGGGACAAAGGATGAGCCACTTCACCTGTTCAATAGTCGTGGGTGGAAAGCCGGAAACAACATCCTAAACAGGGACAAGGGATGAGCCACTTCACCTGTTCAATAGACGTGGGTGGAAAGCCGGAAACAACATCCTAAACAGGGACAAGGGATGAGCCACTTCACCTGTTCAATAGACGTGGGTGGAAAGCCGGAAACAACATCCTAAACAGGGACAAAGGATGAGCCACTTCACCTGTTCAATAGTCGTGTGTGGAAAGCCGGAAACAGCATCCTAAACAGGGACAAAGGATGAGCCACTTCACCTGTTCAATAGACGTGGGTGGAAAGCCGGAAACAACATCCTAAACAGGGACAAGGGATGAGCCACTTCACCTGTTCAATAGACGTGGGTGGAAAGCCGGAAACAACATCCTAAACAGGGACAAGGGATGAGCCATTTCACCTGTTCAATAGACGTGGGTGGAAAGCCGGAAACAACATACTCAACAGGGACAAGGGATGAGCCACTTCACCTGTTCAATAGACTTGGCTGGAAAGCCGGAAACAACATCCTAAACAGGGACAAGGGATGAGCCACTTCACCTGTTCAATAGACGTGGGTGGAAAGCCGGAAACAACATCCTAAACAGGGACAAAGGATGAGCCACTTCACCTGTTCAATAGTCGTGGGTGGAAAGCCGGAAACAACATCCTAAACAGGGACAAAGGATGAGCCACTTCACCTGTTCAATAGACGTGGGTGGAAAGCCGGAAACAACATCCTAAACAGGGACAAAGGATGAGCCACTTCACCTGTTCAATAGACGTGGGTGGAAAGCCGGAAACAACATCCTAAACAGGGACAAGGGATGAGCCACTTCACCTGTTCAATAGACTTGGCTGGAAAGCCGGAAACAACATCCTAAACAGGGAGAAGGGATGAGCCACTTCACCTGTTTTATAGACGTGGGTGGAAAGCCGGAAACAACATCCTAAACAGGGACAAGGGATGAGCCACTTCACCTGTTCAATAGACGTGGGTGGAAAGCCGGAAACAACATCCTAAACAGGGACAAAGGATGAGCCACTTCACCTGTTCAATAGTCGTGGGTGGAAAGCCGGAAACAACATCCTAAACAGGGACAAAGGATGAGCCACTTTACCTGCTCAATAGACGTGGGTGGAAAGCCGGAAACAACATCCTAAACAGGGACAAAGGATGAGCCACTTCACCTGTTCAATAGTCGTGGGTGGAAAACCGGAAACAACATCCTAAACAGGGACAAAGGATGAGCCACTTCACCTGTTCAATAGACGTGGGTGGAAAGCCGGAAACAACATCCTAAACAGGGACAAGGGATGAGCCACTTCACCTGTTCAATAGACGTGGGTGGAAAGCCGGAAACAACATCCTAAACAGGGACAAGGGATGAGCCACTTCACCTGTTCAATAGTCGTGGGTGGAAAGCCGGAAACAACATCCTAAACAGGGACAAAGGATGAGCCACTTCACCTGTTCAATAGACGTGGGTGGAAAGCCGGAAACAACATCCTAAACAGGGACAAAGGATGAGCCACTTCACCTGTTCAATAGACTTGGCTGGAAAGCCGGAAACAACATCCTAAACAGGGACAAGGAATGAGCCACTTCACCTGTTCAATAGACGTGGGTGGAAAGCCCGAAACAACATCCTAAACAGGGACAAGGGATGAGCCACTTCACCTGTTCAATAGACGTGGGTGGAAAGCCGGAAACAACATCCTAAACAGGGACAAGGGATGAGCCACTTCACCTGTTCAATAGACGTGGATGGAAAGCCGGAAACAACATCCTAAACAGGGACAAGGGATGAGCCACTTCACCTGTTCAATAGTCGTGGGTGGAATGTTAACCGTCTCGGAACTAAAGAAACATTTTGCTATAAATTCAAACGGTAATAGTGATAACAACCGTTTCTATACCGGAAATATTCGACATTCATTTGCCGAACATTTAATGCTTCTGGGGAACCTCCACGTGGTATAATGTTTAGCAAGCATCTCTAGTTAGAATTGTGTTGTAAGTTCGGTTCTCACCGGCTCTTCTATACTTTCAGCCTTGTGCCACATCTAAGCTGCGCTTAGGAAATTATATTAGGGCACCTCGACGTGGTGTAATGTTTAGTAAGCTTGTCTCGCTAAATTCATTACTATTGTTTAATGAGTTCGAACCTCACTGGGTGCTTCATACTTTCGGTCTTGTGCTGCATTTAAGCTATACTTAGAAATTCACTATTTAATACTTCTGTCAGGCGATATTTATAAAATATTTATTTTAAAACAGTTTTGTATTAAAATGGGTTTTTGAAATCCCCTGTTACGGTTTTCCCTAATAATTATTACGTCTCCTTCCAAACTTTTTTCTTTAAGGTGGTGTAGACAGTCATTATTTTCTATTCGAATTATATGTGCTATTCATTTTAGCTGTTTCTGCAGTTGAAACACTTCAAGTGATGTGGTTTTTGTTATTTGGTAAATTTCTTTGTAATTCTGTAGCACCAGTCTTTGACATCTAATGAAGGATGGTCCTTTTTTTGAAGAATAACAGGATTCATTCGCTTGACACCATTTTTAATCATTGATCTGAGAAAAGCGGTTGTTTATAGCTTAAAAAACAGTCTTGATTTATTTGATTTTTTTTTTCGCCAGAGTCCATCTTGCACATCTATAAATCTACCATTCATCCGTGCATTGAATACTGTTGCCATATCTGGTCGGGTGCTCCTGCTATTCATCTCGAGGTTCTCGTCAGAATCCATCTTGAACATTTATAAATCTACCATTCGTCCGTGCATTGAATACTGTTGCCATATCTGGTCGGGTGCTCCCGCTATTCATCTCTAGGTTCTCGTCAGAATCCATCTTGCACATTTATAAATCTACCATTCGTCCGTGCATTGAATACTGTTGCCATATCTGGTCGGGTGCTCCCGCTATTCATCTCTAGGTTCTCGTCAGAATCCATCTTGAACATTTATAAATCTACCATTCGTCCGTGCATTGAATACTGTTGCCATATCTGGTCGGATGCTCCTGCTATTCATCTCTAGGTTCTCGTCAGAATCCATCTTGAACATTTATAAACCTACCATTCATCCGTGCATTGAATACTGTTGCCATATCTGGTCGGGTGCTTCTGCTATTCATCTCTAGGTTCTCGTCAGAATCCATCTTGCACATTTATAAACCTACCATTCATCCGTGCATTACTATTGTTACATCTAGTCAGGCGCCCCTGCTATTTATCTTAGTGTTTTCGACAGGCTCCAAAGAAGAATCTTTAATGTAATTAGTCCCGATCTTGCAGCCCGACTCCAGCCGCTTTCTCACCTGCGGGATGCGGCTTCCCTCTGTCTCTTCTACAAATATTTTCATCGCTTCTGCTCCGACGAACTTAGGTCACTGGTACCCACCCCACAAGAATTTACTAGTGCAACCAGACTGACAGCAGGGCCCTACCCCGTTACAGTTAAATCAACCAAATGCAGGCGACAATTCTACCCCATCAGCTTTTTTTTCTCGCATTTCCCGCCTGTGTAGCTCCCTTCCATATACTGGCTTTCCTGACGACTGCAACACAACCTCCAAGAATTTTATTGCAATGTCATTTCCCCTCTTTTATCCACTTGACTCCAGTCCTTCCCTCGTCCTTTCTACATCACCCCGTGTGTCTGTGTCTTGTTCTTTTCCTTTCTCTCTACCTTCGCAACTGTCCTCACACCTGTGTTCCCATCCTTCTCTTGCCCTTTCTATGACTCCCTCTGTTACTTGTACGTCATTCTCTTCACTCTCCTCCTGCCTAAACGTTTACTCTCTTATTTAGCCACCTGCGCGTCAGTGGCAGTACCGCTTTGCTTGGGGTGAAACGATTAAAAAAAAACTTAGATACTGTTGTCGTGTCTGGTCAGATGCTGCTGCTATTCATCTCGAGGTTCTCGTCAGAATCCATCTTACACATTTATAAACCTACCATTCGTCCGTGCATTGAATACTGTTGCCATATCTGGTCGGATGCTCCTGCTATTCATCTCTAGGTTCTCGTCGGAATCCATCTTACACATTTATAAATCTACCATTCGTCCGTGCATTGAATGCTGTTGCCATATCTGGTCGAGTGTTGCTGCTATTCATCTCTAGGTTCTCGTCAGAATCCATCTTACACATTTATAAATCTACCATTCGTCCGTGCATTGTCTATTATTGCCATATCTGATCAGGTGCTACTGCTACTCACCTCGTGGTTCTCGTCAGAATCCATCTTACACATTTATAAATCTACCATTCGTCTGCGCATTGAATATTGTTGCCATACCTGGTCGGGCGCTGCTGCTGTTCACCTCATGGTTCGGGTCAGAATCCATCTCACACATTTATAAATCTAGCATTCATCCGTGCATTGAATACTGTTTCTTTTTAATCGTTTCACCCTAAGCAAAGCAGTACTGTCATTAATGCGCATCAGGCTATATAAGGGAATAAAAGTTTAGGCGGGAGGAGAGTGAAGTGAAAGACGAACAAGTCAAAGAAGGTGTCAGAGAAGGGGCAAGAGAAGGATGTGAACACGGGTGTGAAGACAATTGCAAAGGTAGAGAGAAAGGAAAAGAACTGTTGTGTGCGTCTGATATTCACCTCGAACTTCTCGACAAAATCCTAAGAATGTAATCGATCCGGACCAGGCATCTCGACTTCAATCACTTTCTAACCGACGCGACGTGGTTTCCCTACGTTTTTTCTGCAAATGTTTTCATGCCAAATGTTGTTGAGCTTTTTTCCCGTAGTGTTCCGACTGCACGAATTTAGGTGTGCTACTTAAATCTCAACTAGGTCTCACCGTTTTACTGTTGAACTAGGTAGATGCTACCGCCACCTCTACTCTCTATCCTTTTCTAAAACTTCTTTTCAGATATCTTGCTTCCTTGGTAACTACGATCTTCAAAGATTTAAATGAAATGTCAATCACTATCTTCTGTCTTCCTGAACCCTGTTCCATTTTTTCTCTTTTCCTCAAGCCTCCCGACTAAAGTCTTCTCATTCTCTTTGACTCCCTATACCCCACTGCGTACTAGTAGCATTATCGCCTTGCTTAAATTATTAAATATAAAAATCGATATCCGTTATATAGAATATAACCTTTTTCTTTCTGGGTAAATTTTCATCATATTTAATCGTCTACGCAACCTCTTCTTCTCTATCAAAGGCACTGATAGATTTGACATCTCGGTTAGAGTTTGATAGATGCTAAATGTTACCTCGTCGTGACCTGGCACAGAAAAAACCCAGGGGCATTCAATTGCTTAAAGATTTTCTTGTAGTCGCTTATACTGTCAAATAAAAGCGAGAGTGATGCCGGGAGAAAGTCAAGAAATTAGGCAAAGAAAAAGAATATTCGAAAAATAAAAGAGATTTAATAATATTTAGCAATACTTAAAAAAGAAAAGAAAAAGACTCCCCTAAGCGGACTAGTATGGTGTGACATTATTAAAGTCTCACTAACGGCACAATCATCAAACATGGTCTCTCGCTAATTACGCTGATGTTAAATACCAGAACACTGAAGTCTTGGCTTCCGGGAAGCTTAATGCGTAAACACTCACACTTGCTTACGGATACGTACATAGCAATGTAGCTGCGTGTGTATTTATGCATGCTTATTCCAACACCGTTTTTTCCTTCTTCTTAAAGTTAACTTGACTTATAAACGATAGTTTAAATGTAACCTAATGCTCTGAACCAACTAATCAGGATTCTGTGTTCCCTTGGGAGGAGTTAAACATGGCGGCCTCTCAAATTGCATTTAAGTAAATTTAATTTTATAATCATTGCTTCTTATAAACAAAAATTAAAAAAATTCTTTGGTTCTACAATCATTTACTTTTTTACGATCTTAGAAACTATTTCTTAAATAGTCGCCTACGTCGACGTAAGCGACCATGTACCCTGCACCCAGCTTCATTTTCTTTATTATCCGTGAAGTGTCATGACTGTTTTGCAAAGATAGTGGAGTGGTTTCCCGTTGTCTTTTACACGGTTAGAAATTCAAAATGGTCCTTCTTTTAAGCAGGATGCCACTCAAGGCAACAGTGCTCGGTCTACCTTGCTATTTAACCTACAACTGAGATTCTTTTGAAATACTTGTCCTTTCGGGATATAGGCGATCATGGATAACCTTTGTTTTTCTTTACTATCTGTGAACTACCATGATTGTTTGGGAAAGATACTAGAGTGGTTTCACGTTTACTTTTTCACGGTTAGAAATTCAGAGTAGTCCTTCTCTTAAACATAATATATATATATATATATATATATATTGTCATCCGCAGACAGATCTGTTTCGCTGTATCACAACTCATCAGTACGGTTAGACTCCGATTGCTACACAACCCAGGCTCGAAACCCGACCGATTTGGCGTCAGTCGATATCTTTAATCCAAAAGGATAAGCAGGTAGATAAATCCCAAAAACCCGATCCTAATTAATATTAATTTCATTAATATTAAAATTGATCCAAGTGGAGGGCTCAATGCAATTTTTATATTCTAATTACAGAACCAATTATAAAATAAAACAAAATTTCGATGTTCAAATACGTTTGAATAGCCATTTCTACGAGAAAAATGTCGCGTCTTCAGCAACGAATATTTATTCACAAATTCAAATGACAAGATTTTATACCGACAGAATTAAAAAAAATTTCATCAGAGAAAATTAAAAGGGGTGAGATTAATAATTTAAAAAAGTAAACAGGGAAGCAGACAGATACCTATGTCTATTTTTAGAAGCCCCTCTTTTTCTTAACTTAGAGTTTAAAAGTTAAAATTTTAGTTAAAATATATAAAATTTTAGTTAAAATATATAAAATTTTAGTTAAAATATATAAAATTTTAGTTAAAATATATAAAATTTTAGTTAAAATATATAAAATTTTAGTTAAAATATATAAAATTTTAGTTAAAATATATAAAATTTTAGTTAAAATATATAAAATTTTAGTTAAAATATATAAAATTTTAGTTAAAATATATAAAATTTTAGTTAAAATATATAAAATTTTAGTTAAAATATATAAAAGGTTGGTGGAGGAAAAAATGGGAACTATAAGTTAGTCTATAGATTCTTACTTGTTAAATAGTAGATATTTAAATAGGAAAAAGGAAGAAAGAAGGAATCTATAGGGCTGGGATCAGTAATTGGTAGTAGGGTTCACACATACTAGTCTAAAAACTAATTTATTTTCTAAAATCATAAATTAAATTTAAAATTTAAATCCTAAGTATAAAAATTCACAAATTTTGATTTATGGCGGAATTTGCTAACGAATTCTTTCCGTAAATTCAAGAGTAGGTAGTGATTTGGGTATTTTAATATTTTTATTTTTTCCTGTAAACATAGATTGCATCTATTGTGAAAATGTGTAGGGGTACGAGCTGAACCTATCAGTTTCCAACTAACTATGAGGTTTAGCACTTCTTCCTTTATTTTCCAAAATCTTTGTGAAAGACGCGAGATTTTTCTCGTAGAAATGGCTATTCAACGAATTTGAACATCGAAATTTTGTTTAATTATATATATATATATATAATTGACTCTATACAAAAATCATCTTTTACAAATCTGTGGAAGAATTTTTTTCGATACTACGAAATGGTTCCAAAGTACTAAAAACAAAGAAAAGACCATCTTTGATTCAATTTGATATAATTGACTTCTACTCTCCATATCTAAAGATTTAGTATTAGATAATTTGAATTTCCCCTAAAACTATGTAGAAATTACTGGCGATAAATCCAAGGTTATAATAGTCTCCAGAAAGTCATTATTAACCAATAATAATTCCACTTGGTTTAAAATCAACTGTGGTAATTCTGACGTCCATATGGGCGCATTTAACTCTGCTAAAATTGCAGATTTGGTGGGCATATACATTTTAAACGCTCCTAATAGGATCATTGACACTAAAAAGATAGGTGACGGGCTTCTTGTTATCCTAATAATAATGACCCACTATACTCACGGATATAGAAAATCATCAGCGCTTTCGAATTCCTTGTGTTTAAAATAGAATTTTCATCCAACAATAAAGTAGTTAATTTTTTAGATATTACTT